>OX637587.1:13892577-14442577 GCA_951800085.1 Comarum palustre | reverse complement strand
CCTCGAAATATGCCTCCTTAGTTTCGTTAGCTACTAATCAAATCACTAGGGTCAAACATTACTGGTTGGAGCAACGTGCTGAATTGTAACACAATCAACCAATTGAAACCCCATGATCTCACAAATGCAGAAGAATCTGTACACTCCGCTATAGATGTTGACATCCACAAACCAAGTCCTTTTTCTTCTTCTATATTTGTACTAATAATGTCAATCTAAAATAAGATTGTGGTAAAGCTGGCTTGTCCTGGATCTCAGCTTCATATCTCGAGCATGAGCATTGAGCATTCTTTTTCAGTTGCAAGGAATTCGTGGTACTTATTAATCATTTTGTGAATGATAAGTTAAATGCTACTATAGACCAATTGGGTAGTGGGGGTGGGTGTTTATTTCATTCTTTATGCAACCATAGTCATGTACTCGATTATCATTCATGGCTGATTGAAGTTTGTTTTGCTTTTATGGCTAACAATCAGACTCTAACTGAATACACCCTCCAAAATATTGAAGTTGTTGATTTTTTCAGAAAAATGCTTTTCTAAAATTGTTTAATATTTTAGAGCATCGTAACAGAGTCAATGAATGTAAACCCACAAACCGTCATTTATTCAAGAATTCAGAAAGATTAAAGGGGTATTTGACAATACACCTAATTTACTAGGTCTATTTTAGATTAAACTCACATCTTTACACTCTTTTAAAATACACTCACCTATTAATTAGGTTGATTTATTAAAAAAATCTATTTATATTTAATCTTAAAAATAGAACATGTTCAAAAATGAAATTGCAAGATTTGCCATTAAACTCTAAACCCTATACCCAAAACCCAATTCCTCCATAAACCCTAAACCCTATACCCAAAACTCAATTCCTTCATAAACCCTAACCCCTAACCTAAAACCATATACCCAAAACTCAATTCATCTATTTGTAACCTAACTTAAAGATAGAAAACAAAATGAACATTAGAAGGACAAAAATAACAGTCAAAAAATTAAAATAAATTTAAATTTCTGAAATACAATCTATAAGACAGGCTAAATTATTATATTGAGTGTAAATTTAAAAA
The DNA here is from genome assembly GCA_951800085.1 of Comarum palustre. Lineage (NCBI taxonomy): Eukaryota > Viridiplantae > Streptophyta > Magnoliopsida > Rosales > Rosaceae > Comarum > Comarum palustre. Next base: position 14,441,505 of record OX637587.1, on the reverse strand, counting down.
CAAAAAGTGAATAAGTTTATCTTAAAAGATTGAATTTTTTAGGTTTTTCTCTTGTTATATAATTAAAAATCATAATCCCACTCAAAACCGTAACATAGCTCGTTGGTTACTATTACATTAGTAGTGAGAAGAGAACCTACACCTAATGCATAAATTATGTCTTCGGTCACCTCTTAAGCTCATGATCCATTCATAGCTTCTCATTATTTCATTAGAGTATCTCAAGTATTATTGATAAATCAATTTAAAAAAAAATTATCAACTTTTTGGATAAATAAGAGCTCCATCAGAATACTTAAATCATTACTAAATTCTAAAATTGATAGATCAACAACCATGTCAAGAATTGCTAGTGAGAAATCACAGGTTTTTTTATCCACGTGTTAGTTTATTATTGGTAGAAAATATCTATCAACTTATATTTAACAATAATTACTGAAGTCAAATATTTATATCATTTATTAAATCTAATAACAATTACTAAATTTAATAATAGTTCTACTTGGACTCCTCCACATACTCTTGGTTACTTTCACTTGTAAAACACCATGAAAAGTCGGATACCATGCTGAAACCATGCCAGAAGTTCAGATACCAGAAATAATTAGTTGATAGTTACGGAAGGTAGATCAAAGAACAACCCCTGCTTTCGTGTAACTATATTCATAAACGGAAACATGTCGATGACTATTCTCAGATGTGACGTCTTTTGAATTACAATCTTAATTCTGCACATTTATCATTCCTTCGGTTTGGTCCTCATCAGCCACCTCAGCTCTAAATAAATAAAATGGCCAAAAAGATTGAAACTCGGTTACTCTCCAAGCAAGTTGAAGCTACAGCCTTGCACAGTTGTTTGTTGTAGTCTTACGTTTTGTCTAAGTATATATTAAGAGGAGGTCACATTTTCAGAAGCCATTTTCGGGGGCTCTTTTTTTAGCAGCAAGATTTTTGGAGGGAGTGAGCAGCATTGATTATCAGATTGAAATAAAGAGGGAAGGGTTTTGAAATCATTTGAAACGGATTTGATGGTACTTTGTGGTCAGTATTCGGCGTTTCTTATTGCCAAAGTTGCAGCTGGGATTGCCGGTATTGTTCTCTTCAATCTCTTGTCTTAATTGGGTTGTTCTTGTTTTGGGATTTGGTTTTGGGTGAACAGAGAAAGACCCATGTTTGAATCTATTGAACTGATTGTTGTGCTTTGTGGTTTGCTGCATTTCTTGGGTTCTTCCAATTTTGGTCTGAAAGTCAACTCCATGATTGGTATCGGTACTTAATAGAAGATAACCATGAATGTTCTATGGGATCCCTCAAACGTTCATTTCCTGATGGCCCAGTTTTTTTGCTGTGAAAGATGAAGGTTTTGCAGCAGTTAGTGGCTACCTTGATTGTGATGTGATGCTTATTTGTGTGACTGGTGTTGGTTTGAAGTGTTATTTGACATGACTTGATACTTTGTGACTTGGAATATATCAAGAACTGTATAAAGTTCTTTTAGCAAGAAAGTAAATGTTGATTTGAATGAAAGCTTTGAGTTTTTCTTAGAGTTTGCTGCTTAATAGATTAAGCTGTTGAACTCAGGGGTTTGGGATCATTCCATGTCAGTAGATGCAGCTTTACATGAGGAACATGGCTTATGTACATAGCATGCAACATTTTGATTAACAGATTCTTTAATTTGTATGTTTTAATCTGTACGTGGCAAATTGTGCACAATGACATTTTCAATTGTCAGTATTCCTGTATTTTGGTGTTGAACTAAAGCAAAATGTTGGAATTAGAATCCAAAACACTTCAATGGGTTGGAATGTGGGATATTGGAAGAACAAATCTAATAAAACAACAAGGGGCACCCCGAAATTACATACTGTTTATCTTAACAAATGTCTGATGCTCCCTTGTCTCACTAGTGATAAGATGTATAGCATACAAATCCTAGCTTTATAAATATGTTCAGTATAAATAGAAGAAGTCCTTAGTTATGTTAATCTTTTTTATTCGTTGCAGGCAATTTCTTTGCTTTTGGGCTGTTTGTTTCGCCTATGTAAGTTTCACTCACAAGTAATCATTCTGTTTATAAATATTATAACAGAAAACTGGAGATGCTCACCAGGTTTCTGATTTAAGATAATGTTATCTTTGTTTATAAATAACAGGCACACATTCAAAAGAATCATCAGAAATGGTTCAACTGAAGAGTTCTCAGGGCTGCCATACATTTATGGCCTTTTGAACTGCATGATCAGCATGTGGTATGGCTCACCTCTTATATCTTCTGATAACATATTGATTCTAACAGTCAATTCAGTAGGTGCAGTGTTTCAACTTGCCTACATAACCCTCTTCATAATCTATGCTGAGAAACCGAAAAAGGTATGCAATCTTCAGAATTGATCACTTGGCACTCTGATGAAGTTTCTGAAAGCCTTTTATGTTCTAATCTGTCCCCCTTAATGTTTTTCACAGGTGTGGATGATGGGATTGTTGGTAGCAGTTTTTGGTCTATTTGCAATCATAGCCATTGGGAGCTTGCAAATATCTGACCTTTTTCTTCGACGGACAGTTGTTGGATTGCTTAGCTGTTTTTCTCTTATATCAATGTTCGCTTCCCCATTGTTTATAATAGTAAGTCAATCCAAGGGAGTACTTCTTAATTAATGTATATTTTATACTTTATTTTCCGTGACTTCTATTTACTTACTGACATATTTTTGCAGAACTTGGTGATCCGTACAAAGAGTGTGGAGTTCATGCCCTTTTATCTCTCCCTATCTACCTTCCTAATGAGCACTTCTTTCCTTCTGTATGGAATTTTTAATTATGATCCCTACGTTTATGTAAGAGTCCTTTAGCAATTATTTTTCTGACATTGCCCAGTTCTTTAAAGTAGCTATTTGGAGCTATCAATTCAGAAAATGTAGTCCTTGTTTCCCTTGTCTAATGGTATCTTCTATAAATTTCAGGTCCCTAATGGGATAGGAACAATCTTGGGGATTGTACAATTGGTGTTGTACTTTCACTATAATCATTCATCAAAAGAAGACTCCAGAGAACCCTTGATAGTTTCGTATGCATAAACAAGTTTGCCAACAGGGAAAGACGAATCAACTGTTGTTACAGTAAGTGTTATCATATTTTAATAGTTGTTGAGAGGCGATTCTCTATAGTTTTTTGTGGCTTCTTGCAACCAGAACCATCTTCTGTTTACTTATTGCTTGTACAAGACTGATCTTTCCGGGAGTCAAGTTAATGAATTTAGTGCTCTATTTTTCTTAGGCAAACTGTGGCCTGGCCTATGGTTTTCTCTGCACTAGTGTGTATATCTAAAGTCAATTCCAGAGCAATTTAGAAAAATCATATGTTGCCGTGGTCTTTATTTTTTCATTTCTTCTGCTGTTACTAGGAAAGAAAAAAAATGTTATCTTGAGATGGTAAGGCAACATGATTGAAGTGAAGAGTGGTGCTGATTACCAACTAGCGACATAAGTTATGTTTCTTCAGCCTTTCAAGCTCTTAGGTGCCTCATTTGTCTCCCTCCGGTCTCCCCCATCTTATTTTGTCTCTGTGAGAAACTACAACATATATCATAGATAGATACAAAGATGTTCTCCCTTTCCATATATATCATTCATGTAATTGTCCAAGAACATAAATTTTGCAGCTCACCAAGTCAAACCCGGTATGTAAAGCCTTTTTTGTATGGCTTCAGCGGCTTTGCTGTAAAGATAGGTCAAGTTCCAGAAATGAAATTTATTCTCCATTATTTGTTCAACTACTAGTATTAGTGGTTTCTATTTACTTACTCTCAGGTAAATTTGTCTTTTTATGTAATATGTGATTATACGGTTTATACCTACCTGCTTCAGTGAAACTGTCTTCCCTTGTGTTTCTTTATCATAATCTTCTGGGGAACTTTGGAAACTCGAACTTTCTTATAGTATAGGACAACTGTTTAACATGTTAGTGTTAAACTGTTGGACTTTTCTTAAGAGAAACAAACCAGCCCCCCTTTTGCTTAATGCAACACACACACACAAAGCACCCTGAAATGGACTAGCAAGACTTCATCAAATTGCCAGTCTGAAGGGTAAAACAACACTAGAAACGGCACTCTTCGAATGGTCCTGCATTGTTACTGAGATCTGTAACCCACACAGCGCAAACACGCACGCACGCAGACTGCACCGGAAGTGGACTAGTAGACTTCATAAAAATTTCCTGTCTGAATGGTAAAACAACACTGTTTGAACTGCCCTGCATTGCAAATTTGCTACTGAGATCCGTACCTCCACATTTTATGTTGTCACAAGGGACAATGAAGTGTGAAGAGTTGATGGTAGTTTAAGTCTGTGGTCCAATATTGTTACATTTCGTTCATATCTCACCTGTATTCATGATGATATACAAGTAAAGGACTGGTAGATTAACAGATTACAGGGGTGTGAATCAAGGGTCATGTCCTTTCTTGAGTTTCTTCATTATTCCTTTATCTAAATTTTGGTTGTGATAAGTTGGTGCACCCAATTGGAAAGTACCTTATGATGAGAGACCAAAGGAGGGTCATAGAATTAATGTTACAGCTAGCTGTGTACATAAACGGTAATTATTAAGGTTGCTGAAGATCTCTTCTGGTGGCATTATTACAGACACTCCTATTGCCCTCATCTGGTAAAACTATTTAGAACATTTCTGTTAAAAATAAATAAATGTTACAGCAAGTCCCTCAGAGTCGTGCTGGCAACTACAGTAGCCGTTTTTTCCTGCACAAATAAACAAAAAATCTGTTACAATGAGAATGAAGCAACAGATGGTAATGAACAAGAGATCGATAGCTTTTAGCCAAAGGTTGCTAAGGAAGTGGATGATTTTATATGTTTAAGTTCAAGAACTGGATTGTGGGGCATCTATAACAAGCTGTTTTGGTTCTGAAGGAGAGATGATAAAATTGTAAAAGTACCGTGATCCTCGTCATGTTACGAACCAAATATGAGGATTATTAGTATGGAATTTCCCAGAAAATCATTTTGATGAGCCTAAAATAATGGTGTCTGAAAAAAAAATACAAAAGAAAATTTTATATCTGCCATTTTGCAAACCTCTAATGTTCCCTTTCCTTAAATCTATGCTATCAAGCAGGATTGGGGCTTCATATATTCACCAAAGAACAATGTATCATGCACAAAACAAGTTATGTGTCATTCTTCTTGTTCAAGCATTGTTCTCAATAAAATGCAATATGGTCATATATTTCTGTTAATTTAAGGGTGAAACAACTATTAGACCATGGTTCAAAAGAAATGTGCTGCTACATTAGCAAATTACCTGGAATCTAATTTCCTTGTGAGAATTATCACAAATAGGCTGGCCTCTCTCATCGTATAGGATAAGTCCACTAAACCTCGGAAGCTCACACTTCTCCCCCATAAGTATAGGCCTTTGCCAAACAGGTGAGTCCGAGTTATGGCTATGCCACCCCATTTCCACCCCTATCCTCTGCTCGAGCAGCGGCCCGGCCGGCGTCGACTCCCTCCAGCTCCCTCCTCTTCTCTCCTCCCCCCACTTGCTCGCCTCACTCCACCGCACCGAGCCCACCAGCGCCCTCTTTATCGAACCCCAACCGCAGCTTGGCTCCGACCACTTGTGCTCTAATGCACCATTGCTCTCCTCTTGCCTCATCAGTACCCCAAGTTGCTGCTGCTGCTTCCTCTGAGCCTTCATTCTAAGCACAGTCATAGCCATGCAGATACCGATAACGGCAAAGCCGGCAGACACCAAGAGAAGAAATGCTTGCTGGGTTGATAGCTTCAGCTTGTCTTCTTTCTCCCACAAAGCATCCATAAACGTCTTTAGATCTCTTTCCGTCTAAGGAGTACTCAAAGAGACAGTTTCTTTCCTTCAGTTTGTGATACCATGGCTGTGAGTATTTTTCGAAAGGTTTAATGGAATACTTGCCGTTCTGGGTAGACTATAATTTCACGTATATAGAAGGGTGGAAGCAGTAGTAATATGCATTCATGGGGTAGTAGAGCTAGTCCAGTAAATGCAGTATTCACGTGAGGTTCCACCGCTAGCTGGGATTTGGTGTCCATGGGGTTTGCTTGTAACTGGGATTTGAGACAAGCCGTTGGGGATGGGGCATGGGAATTGTTCACCGTTTATGGCTAATTAAAACCGTCACGGATTCTTCAAGGTCGTCATTGAATTTGAACGTACCCTCTGAGAATTTAAGCACCCATCGTTATCGCTTTCTTTTAATTGAGGATGATCGAGTCCATGAGGAATTGTTGGGTTGACAACTTGACATTTATATAGAAATGGTGGTCTGAAAATAAAAATTGAGAGAAGAGATTGAATGAGGTTTTGCACTGACAAACATCAAAGCTTGTGTGCCCGGTGTGATTGTTTTATATATCAACTAAATTAATCTTTTTAAGGATTGAACCCTTGTGTTCAATCTTTGTCTAATGTGAATAGTACGTCTCGTTTTGTTTTGTTGTATGTTAAAATGAATTACTTTTTTTTGAATGAAACCTTACGCGTAAGATTGTATTCATCACATGTACGATAGATAATTACATACATTACATTTGTCATTTATAGACAGACAAAGAGTTAGTGATAGTACCTACAATGATACATATACAATAGACCTCTCTAAGTACTAAACAACGTAGAGATAGAAGATATTTTTCTTAGATACCACTCTAGAGACGCTAGAGATTACAGAAAAAAAAACCAATATTCTATAAGAAATATAAGCATTTATTCTAGAGGTAATATAACAGAAAAATAAAAGGAATTTAGTTCTACCTAAACTGAAAAAGAAAGAGGATGGGCAACTCCATCCAACCCACAATTGCGGCCCACATGGATCAGAGGCCTAAGGCCCAAACCCATCACCCTTCTCTACTCCCTTCACTTCCGGTAGATCTAAATTCCAGCACCACCACCCCCCTCCGGCGGCCGGCCTCGCCCTTCCACCATCACAATCTGCCTCAAGTCGACGCCTTCCTTTCCCTCAGGTAAGAAGAATATCCAATTCGTCAAAAAAAACCTGTCGCCAGCCAAGGTCCGATCTAGAGCAAACAAACCGATCGAATCGTCTAAGAGATCCTGGCCTGCCCTTCAACACAACTTCAACCGCAACCTCCGCCGCTACTCACCACCAGATCCCAATTCGACAGACCAGAACCAACCGCAAATTATGCCGCAAAGTAGAAAATCGTCACCACCCCAAATCTATCAAGCCTTCGACCAAAAGATCGTTGACCCCAACCGAAGTTCGACTTGAAGCCTGCCTTTGTCTTGATTGCACGAAGTCCGCGCTACTGCCGTCTTCCTATCACGATCTAGAGCTTATTCAAAATGTTATGCAGTACATGATCATGGAGTGTTTTTCTAAAGTCCGATTGAACCCAATTTCACATGAACTATGTATTTTGACTATTTTCGTAGGGGTCCAAATCAACTATTACAAAAATATTATCTGACAACATAAGCAGCATGTGGTAATCATGGCATTCCTCTAATGGCCAGCAATGAAGTTTGGGCGAATTTGATAAGTATACTTTTGTTCTTATATATTTATCAGCGCTATCATTATCGAAAATTGCTAAATCTATCTTGACCATAAAGCTGATAACTTGATAAAATGAAAAACTAGAAATTCTAGTTATTGATACAAACAAAGATGAAATTGATAAGCTTGAAAAGAATACGAACAGATGAGCTTGATTTTTGTAGAGCTGGTAAGCGGTGCAAGGTATCAACCTGTTCTCCAAGTTGATGAGGTAGTGCTAGGAAACGGACTCGGCTGGAATATAGACTGTATATGGATTGATCCTATATTCTTAACACCCCCCTCAAACTAGTGCTGGCATCCCCAAGCACTATGTTGCAGCTGAGAATGTGATTTCATCCGGGAGGTATGATTGGTAGTGATCGCCACAAATTTGAAGACTCAGCATCCTGCTTACAATTCGCAATATCTTTGTTCGTAGTGCTGGAGGGTGGCTTTAGTTGATTACAAATGGATGCAGACAAAGCCTAAGGTGCCACAGAGGATGGTGGTTGACAAGCATACATACTGATACCTTGTAGCAAATCCCTGACGACATGTATTAATCGAAGAACTTGAGGCTACATTTTGAGGTTGATGACATCTGTAGGCAGGGTGACCAAGTTTGTCACAAATTTGACATACTGTCGATCTTGATGCCTCATGAACCCTGTTTTTCTCATGTAATGAACCAGTTGCCATATCGGATGAAGACTGTTGAATCCAATTTTTGATAGTACCAATAGATTCCAGTTCTTTATCTACATCTGAAGAGGCATGAGCATTATGTGATGAATTTGTGTCATCTACCAGTGTAGAAACCTCATGGAAGGCACCACTTTGCAATGGAGGACAACCACCATTTTGTGGCCGAGACATGTCTGCATATATTGTCTTTAAAATCAGTATCCTCTATAGTTTCTAATGCCAAAATGTCTTTCTCGATTGAAAGCAGCTCTTTTTTATCATCCATTTCTTTCGTGCAAAATGTATAAATACATGTCCTATTACTAGATGCATTATGATATCCATTCCCATCAGGATTATATTCAACTTGATTCGTCATGATGCAATCATATGGTAAAGACATACCTGGAGCACCATGAATCTGCTGAAAATTATGCTGCTGCATAGTTCCACTGTTTGCCTGAAAAGGAGAGAATTTTGGCTGTGAAAAATCATCACGCTACTGTGGTAAAATACCAGTTGTTTGACCACCATTATTCTGCTGAAAACCTACAGGTTGCTAAAAGAAGCCATTGTTGGGTTGAGAGAATCTTTGACTGCCATTTTGTGGAACGAAACCAGAATAGTAATTCTAAAAGTTGGACTGCAGCTGTTGTGAACCATTACATACTTGATGTATCCAATTTGTGTTACCACCAATTTGTGAAGCAAAACCATATGGTGTTCTCTTAATATATGGAGATGAAATATAACCGGTAGATGATGGGGCACCCATAAATCTTCATTTCTTGTCACCATAGGAGACACATACTCAATTTGGCTAGTGCTACTAGTGGGAGAAACATTGAATCCATTAACATGAGCAACTCTGGTAGTCATTGCAGAACCATTGCATTGCAATCTTTGTGATGCACCATTGACAATGCTAGATATACCATCGTGTGCAAACAAAGCAGCAAGTGATGACAATGGAGATGAATAATGTTTAAGCTCAATTTCAACTTCAGCAGATAACAACAAGGACCTAAATTCTTCCATTTCCATATTCTTTTTGCTCTGGATAATTTGTCTAGTAGGACCAGCAAGAATAAAAAACCTCACATCTTGATCATTCATTGTAACTCCTGTTGCAGCTTATCTGTCTCTAACATATTTGAAACACAAGAAATTTATATCTGTTGTGTCTGAACCCTTCTAATATTTTGCAATGCAGACTTCAATTGCATAATATGAAATTCAGAATTTGCTCCATAATGATGTTTGAGAGTGATCCATACCTCAGAGTTCACAGCAATGTGAAACTAATTATTCAATCTAGACTTTAAATGATTCTCTTAGATTTTTATATTCCATAGATTCTCATTGATTGTGCATACTCCATAGATTATTTTAAATCTACATAGATTTTAATGTATTGTTTTACCAAGATTTGTTCAATTTTGATAGATTCTAATATACACATTATTAGCAATGCCTTTATCTATATTCCTACAAAACAACAATAGATCTACATAGGAAGATGATGGGCGAATGGCATATCCTCCGAACATTGCAAATTTTAGCAACCACAAATTACTTTTGATCAGTCCACCAAGACTTGGTTCAAAAATTTCTAGCGGCCTTCACAAGACATTCTTTATCAAAATTCAACTTCTCATACAGTAACATTGAAGGGCTAATACCATCCAGACACTCAACTCCAATACATGTTTTAACAATGTACAAGACAAGTCAGCATAGTGATTCATTTGAGCCTAATCACACAAATGAAAATGATCCCAAAAAAGGCAATGTAACTTTTACATGGGAACATGTTTTTGCCTCTGCTATAAAGTTGAATAATTTTCAGACAAAAGCACATTGCTAAGAACCTGCAAACTGTTCATACAAATCAAAACCTTCTACACATAGCAAATAGCAACATGACATCCACATAAATGAGGAGTTGTGCTGTGCTGCTCATCATATTCTTCTTTCCAATACAATTATGGCTTCAGATTTTAAAGTCTATCACTTTGATGAGGAGGCACAACACATGTACACGAAAGACTGCTGGATTATAGTCTCTGGATATCACTCCTTTCCTGGAGGTGACGTAGTCTTGCTGTTAGCAGCTGATAAAGATGCAACCGATGATCAATTTCAATGATCGATTTCAATGATGTTGGCCACAATGATCCTGCAAGGGAGATGATGGAAAAGTATAATAGGAGAGGTTGGCACATCCACAGTACCAGAGCAACCAAGTTACAAGCTGCCTGCACAAGAAACAGTTTCTCAGGACCAATCTTCCGGATTAGCAATAAAGCTTCTACATTCTTCTACCCTTGTTAACCCTGGGAGATGCATTTGCTCTGCAATACTACAGTAAAAAGAAGTAATTCAATTATACATTCACATGAAACTTTATGTTATTTGCAACCAAAAATTTATGTCACTCAAGTGGTAATAGTGAAGTTTTTCATCGGTGGTTTACCGTTTTTACCAAAAACGAGTCCACCAAAAATCTACTAACCACAACAAATCAACCTAAACTAGTACAATCAAAGACACCCCCATCACTGAATCAAGTCGATATCAACTGAAAAGTAACTCATCCCAAACACTACTTGGTTTTATATTCATTTTTCAAACACTGCTTGGTTTTAATTTATGATTTTCCTGGTCGTTCTTATGAACAACTAAAATACATAGCAAACAATTTAGTTAGGAAGAAAGGAATACACCATATATACCAAAACCTTGAATTATGAAAACCCAAAGAGAGAGAAATTCAAAGAATCAAAAACAAAGATATTGGATTGAGCAAAGACTATTAGGTTAGTAGAGACGATTGTGCACCTTGTTCTTCTCATATGTATGGTTTGCCTCAGCTTCCCACAAATGTTCACTATCCCCTCTCTTCTTCGTAATCTTTTTATGCTCAGATACGGGTCGAGCTCATCTCATTTCTACTTTGACGTCTTTTTCGAAATGAAAGAAAGAATAAAAGAATCTTCAGAAATCTCACCTTAAGAGGATAGATTTCTGATAGGGGTTGGTATTTATACCACATCTCTTGAAATTCAACCGAATCCAGCATGTGATAAAATCCTTTAAAATCGTTAATGTTTTGAATACCCTCATATTTATTAGGAGTTTTAATAATTTGAATTGAATACCTTAAAATTTTAAAAATCTAAATTGAATACCACAAGATTTTAAAACTCTTAAAATACAAAACAATCTTATACTCCCGATCCAATGCACCCCCTAACATGGACAAGGATGAGAGCCATCAATGAATTTGAGTAAACCATGTCCTCTAATATGACGATACATCAGATATAACCAGGTTGGGTAGTTGGTTTCATCTAGACGATCAGAAACTGAGTTGCAAATTAAAATCGGAGTAGCCATTTAAACTTCAAATCGAAGTTTGATAGAGAAACTGAGAAACTACCACAGAGTATGAAGAAAGCTTCTTTGAACAGCTTCAGAGAGGCGAAGTCGAAGTAGACGCAGCGACGAAGTCGGTGGAGGCTAGAAAACGATGTTCCAACACAAAAAGAAGGCTAGGCGAACAAGAACTTTAAAGAAAAAGTTTAGATGAAGCTCCGAGATTCACCAACCACGCAGCCGCTTTACTTGAAAAAGTTCAGGATGTTAAATATCTGTCTCTGATTCTCGGCCCAAATGTTTGGAGGTAAGTATATATTCCAATTAAATTGATCTCCTGAAACTGATTATGTAACACAGCTATGTCCGTGCGGCCTTGCCTGAGTTTGATGAATATTTGATCTTGTATGAAGTCTTGTTTGTACCTGCTTTGGAAAATTTGCGCGAATTGGAGCTTTTTCTTCAGGACTGCTACAATTGGGAATTGCTAACGGAGTTTCTGAAGAGATCACCTAAGCTGGACTATCTTGGCTTATAACATAGAGTAAGATGCATTTCTACTCATTCTCCTTGATACCGACATCTTGCATTATCTTACTCATTTCAGTCTCTCTTGTAAATATAACTTTCAGAATACTCTGAGTTAATTTGGCAAGAATTCGATGATACCCCAGAGGGTCAATCTGTGCCTATTTGTTTGTCATCAAGCCTCAAGACGATTTGCATAAACGGTTTCAAAGGAAGGCAGCATGAGATAGAAGTTGCAAAGTACGTAATTGTTAAACTACGGTGTGAAGTTTTAAAAGAATTTTTTAGGATACCTAACTGTTTGTGGTACCTACATTTACCTATATAACAACAAATTTGTTGTCATTTTAGTAAATGTAGTTATTATTTAGGTAATATTTGTTCTATTAGAGATAATTACTCAACTTAAGACAATTTACAAGTTTATATACAATTTGTTGTCATTGTAGTAACTTGGTACAATTATATGTAAATGTATAAAATAAATGTAGTAATTTTGTTGTGAATGTTGTAAATTTTGTTGTGAATATGTAAATTTTACTCATTTAACTACTTATTTTTGTTCAATTAATGATAAATGGATGTATGATATACATCACAGTATTGTAGACAATCACAATTTTGAATGATATGACTATTTCAACCAAGACTCGGTACAATACTCAGGATGGTTGTCCATATAAAATGGAGGAAGGGTTATGCAAGGAATTTCGTGCTTGTCAAAGGGGCTCAAAGATTTGCCAAGTTAACATAATGTGTGATGCAGGTTATGATTTGAATGATCTCATCTGAAAAGTTCGGTTTTTAGTTCGTGAAGGATTGAAGTTAAGGTCCTTGTTGATCTTGAGATGAATCCATTTTCCATCTGTTGTAGTTGTTTTGGGTTGTTTATATTTATCATCCACCTTGTTTAGCTTCTGCATGAAGTGTGAATTAGTCGTGGCCCTTGTTGGCTATGGATAGTTGGGTTCGCCATTTATAGTAGAGACTGCTGGCTCGGGCAGGACTTGAATAATAAAGGACATCGCAACAATGTTATTGTAGAATATATCTCACCCGTTGATTCTAATGGCTAGAGCATGGAGCACCTTGCATGTTTATACTCCAATGAAGATGCATCGATCACTATCACTAAGGTTCTGAAAGTACGTAACTGTATACTTATCGAGGCTCCCATCAATCGATTGTAGTACAATACCACAGCAATCGATTGTAGTACAATCAATATTTTGATTTTACATTGGAGCATTGCGCTGTAAACTTAAGAGCCAATAAACATTAAAGACGACGGTTTGGGAGTATTTGTTTATTTTATTAAAAAAATATTTTGACATGATCTCTTAATACAAATTAGTCTCTAAAACTAGTAGAAAGTTGTATAAAAGAACCATTTTTTTTAAAAGATAAAAAAACATATTGTAAAAGAACCATTTTTAATTCTCATTTCCAAAAAAAATTTAATGATGAAGATGAACGATGAAATTTTTTAAAAACGACCACTTTTCAGTCAGTGAATTGATTTATAACCTTGACTTCTTATTTAGTTGAATAATAACCTTTTTAGAAAGTAAAATATCTTTATTACCCTTGAAGAACAACTCACTAATCTACTATAAAAAAACACTTTAGCTGACAAATTTTTTTTTCGTTGGCTATACTATACTTTAGCAGACGAATTTTTTTACTCGTCAGCTAAAGTTTTTACTTGTTGGCTAAAGTATTTTAGCAGACGAAAAAAATGTCGTCGGCTATTATCGAAAAAATGTCGTCGGCTATTGTAGAAAAAATTTCGTCAGTTATTGTCAAAAAAATTCCGTGATCAAACTTCCCTCTTTTGAAACTCTCATTTCCTTCTCCCTCCCCTCTCTCCCTCTCCCCTCTCTCCTTAAGAACCCCCCAAATCTCATCACTCTCTCTCTCTCTCCCTCTCTTTCTCTAAACTCCAACCCAATCTCTCTCTAAACTCCAACCCAATCTCTCTCTCTCTGTCAGCCATGAACCATCGCCCACTGCTACTCCCCTAACTGCTCATCACTCTGTCTCTCTCTCGTTATATTTTCCCCCCTCTCTTTTTCATTATATTATACCAAATTGGATACCAAACAATGTTGAAATCACCAATTAGCGAAAATGATTTTTCAGAGACATATGAAAAATCTGGAATATAATCTTTTCACAGATAATTGTCTTTATAGAAAATAGAAATAATCTAATTATCTTTTTGCAGACATGTAAATAAAGTACAATACTAACAAATATGTATACTTTAGCCGACGATGTGTATAATTTAACCGAATGAGTGTATATTTTAGCTAATGACTATTACTATTTTCGTCGGTTAAAGTATGGCCGACGAACTTTAGCTGATGAAGTTTCGTCAATTATTACTTTAGTCGACGAAAAGGTCTAACAGGCCGACAAATTTTATTCGTTGGCTAAAGTATTTTTTTCTGGTATTGATCATTACCTCTCGTCTCCTTTTAATTATAGTACCACGAATCCATGACAACAAGTTCTTTTATACAGTCCCCTTCCATTGAGTGATCTCTGTTTTGGTTTATTTATATGGATAAGGAATTTGATAAAAAAATTTATCACAAAATCATATCTCCACCGTTCAATTTGTTGTTCATAATATGTAGATCATGTACTTCCATAAATTTTTAGTTAATTTGGAGAAATTTAATGTGTTAGACAAGATTAAATTAATAGACTAACCAAATTTGTCTAACATCAACCGTTGATGCTTATAATCATAAATTGTAGATTTAAATGCCTTTACAATCACCAAAAATTTTAAAATTTTGTAGGAGTAATCTACTCATATAGAAATATTAAATGAACAGTGGAGATATGTGATGTTGTGATCAAAAAGTTGTAAAATTCCCTATCCCTATAAATAAACCAAAATAAGGATTCATCAATGGAAGGTGACTGGTATATATAGGACCCTTTCACTAAGGGATTCTTTCTTTTGACATATATGAGGGATTGAAGATTACACCAACTTTTTGATCACATATCAACATCTCCACCATTCAATATTTAGATGCATATATGTAGATCATCTCTGCAAAATTTTATCTAATGTGGTGATCGTTAAGGCTTCGAACTAACTGAAATCAATTGATGGATCAAATCTGTCAAACTTGAACAGTTCATGCTTTAACTTTTAATTCGCAGTTTTGAGAACCTTAATGATTACCAATTAGGATGAAATTTTACAAAAGTTATTTACTCATAGACCACCTTCTTCGTCTTCTTCTCTTCACCTACTTCCTCATCTTCCTCTTCTTCTTCTTCTTCTTCTTTTTTTTCTTCTTCTTCTTCTTCTTCTTCTTCTTCTTCTTCTTCTGTCCTTCACTGGAGCGAGATTTTAAAATTTGAATCTTTTGCTTAAGCGACGGAACTACTTTCCGTCACTTAAGTAAGTTTCAAAATTTTACTTACGCGACGGAACTTTCTGTTGCTTAAGTAAATAATTTATGTCGCTTAAGTATGTTTCGAATTTTTGATTCATTTTTTGAGTGTCAAATGGTGAAAATTTGAAATTTTACTTAAGCAACGGAACTTTCCATCGTTTAAGTAAGAGAGCTTAAGCGACGGAAATTTTCATGACATTCATATTTCCGTCGCTTAAGAGCTTCTTAAGAGACGAAAATTTTTTGGCTTCGAAAATTTTCGTCGCCTAAGAGTGTTTTTCTACTAGTATATATGATTCTATATCTTTGAGATCATGTGTGAGATCTATATCTTTGATTCTATGAAATCAATGTCGAAATAGATATAAGCAACTCATGTCACCAGATCTAATTAGAAGGCACATGCATCATTACCTTATCATCCATTTTATCCATCAACAACACGTACTTCTTATTAACAACAATAAAGACGCCCATAAAAACGAGGGGAAGAAGAAGAAGAAGAGAGCGAACTGGATAAATTGTTAAAATTTTAAGAAATTTCACTCATGTCACCAGCCATATATTTAGTTCTCCTTGTATGCATGATTCATAATGGAACAAAGTATAGAATAGTATCAAACAATCTAATTGTCTATCGACATCTAGTAGAATAGTTTGTATTCATCATACATGAAAGACAGTCACTATATTTGTTGTCTTGATAAATTAATGTCTAAGTTCGTTGAATTGAAAAACCAGAAGAAAAAAAACATCATAGATTTTGGTATAGGATCTAACGGGGGTTTATATGATTTTTTTACCTTCTAAAATGGTTATTATTCAACTAAATAAGCAACCAAGGTTAAAAATCAATTCACAGACTAAAAATTGGTCATTTTTCAAAATTTCTCATTAACAATATTATGTTTGTTTGAAAAATAAAAATTTATACTAGAACATAATTAAGTGTTTAGACTTGTACTAAAACGTAATGGTTAGGAGAAGCTTTCAGGAATATAATTATATTGCAAAGGCTTTTGTACATGCTTCTAAATAATAAATTGGAAAACTTGAGAAGAAGAAGAAGTGATCGATAGCTAGTGTCTTCATGTTTACAGGAAGAAAAGAACATGCTAGGGATATATTGGAGGCGAGCATTATTTCTGGGTTTGCTCTAAAACTTCCAAGTTTAGCGTTTTGTTGTAGAAGAGTAAGTAATACCCAAAACTTTGCTAGCCTGAGTTGGAATTCTCATCACTTAATTCCTAGCTTAATCACATACGGGGCCGGTCCAATGGCAGGGCAGGCCGTAAGACTGCACAGGGTCTAGACCAACAAGAGGCCCCATCAAATCCAACTTTCTTATTTTATGTAACAAAAATAAGAGAAAATATAAAGTTGTGTGTTTTGAGATTCAAACTATGGTTGTGAAAATAGACTTTATGAACTATAACCATCACAACTACATAAGAAGATACTACTAGTTATCATATCTTTGTTTTATACACGTGTTTATTTACATTGGTTATTTTACAGTAATCACATATTTATTATTTTAGATGCCTTGAATATTTTTTGTTTATTTTTAGAATAAATTTTTTATTTCTGAATAAACTAATGTTACATATGAGAATTAGTAAAGTAATAAGGTATTATCTTGTTCAAAAATATTAGAAATATTCATCCAGTTATATATATATAACTATATATATATAAAGCTTTATGTTATTCAACAATCAAGCTTTCATACTTCTTGTTGAAGATTTATCAATCACGATATTTTATTGAGATTTTTGTTGAAATTGTCAAGTTTAGGATCATTGATATTTTAGCCATTTTTATGAACAATAAAATATATTAGACAATATTAAAAAAAGATGATTTTTTCAGATGTAATGAAAATTAGACACACACACACACATATATATATATATATATATATAATAGATTCCTCAGTAAAAAGGCTTTCTATATATATGTATGTATATGCAGAAAACATTATTAATAAGGGGCAAAAAATCACTTATATAAGAGGGTATTTTTAGAAGAAACTTATATAAGAAGGTATTTTTAGAAGAAACTTATATAAGAAGGTATTTTTAGATAACAATATTAAAGTATACTATTAGAGTTTAAACCCATAGTTTTTATTTTTGACAATAAAAATAATAATTAAAGAGGTCCAACAAATTTTCTCACACTGGGCCTTCAAATCTTCAGGACAGGCCGTGATCACATACTTTCTCTCAAACTTAGCAACCCCATGCTAGCTTCTAATGGATCGATATATATTTATATATGGTTAATTAATTTATTGTTTACTACGTCTAAGAGATCACTATCTTTACTATAAGAAAGTCAGCAATCCATAAATTTACTAAAAATGTGTTTCACCAATTTAGAAATAAAAATATGCATAAGTACCTAGCAATGCAGTATTTACATGAGAGTGACGAGGCTAAAAAGAAATATTTTGCACTCACAGAAACATAAACACATTCATTATTTAGGGATTAAGAGTATGCCATTCAACTAATTTCGAATTAAAACCCAGAGATGGACAGATGAGAGAGTCAGATACAAACGAACTGCGTTCACTACTATATCTAGGCATCGATCTAGCACAATACGTATGGCTTAATAACATTTCGAGATAACAAAAACCAATAACTCTTCAAGAATAAAAAGCTAGCATTATTCAAAGCAACTTAGCGTCACTGCTGGTTGCGATCGGCGGTGCTGGAGAAGGCTGTGAAGCCGGTGTCAGCGGTATTGGTAGATGGCACTGGCGAGGGCGTGGGTGAGGCCGAGCGAGAACTGGAGGAGTCATCAGTGGTAGAGGTGTTTTGTGCTGAGAAAGTTTCGAGGGAGGGTTCGGGACTGGAGACCACAGTCGCCTCAGAGTCATGAATCTGCTGGGCCTGATGAGAGCCAGTAGGAGACTGAGAGTGAGTACCGGTGCCGGTATGAGAGTCAGAACCACCAGCTTGGGAGCCACTTGCGCTCTGATGAGCCTGAGAGTCTTTGGCAAGGGCTTGCTTCTTCTTCTGATGCACCGCATCATCATCATCATCATCACCATCAACATCTCTGTTCTTCTTCTTATTCTTCTTGTCCTGGTCACCAGTACCTGATCCAGTAAACAATTATCCAAATCAAAACCCTAAATCGGTAAAGAAATCAAAATCAAAATCAAAGACGACGGAATTAAGTA
This sequence comes from Comarum palustre, assembly GCA_951800085.1. Lineage (NCBI taxonomy): Eukaryota > Viridiplantae > Streptophyta > Magnoliopsida > Rosales > Rosaceae > Comarum > Comarum palustre. The sequence continues at coordinate 14,422,736 of OX637587.1, read as the reverse complement.
GCATAGCTAGCTCTCATTCATGATCGAGTAAAGAATCAAGAAACCCTAGCCTAAATCGCATCAAGAAATTAAAGCAAAGAAACGAAGACGATGATGATAAATTAAGCTTAGATTGAAGTAGCTGCGTACTCTTATTCTCCTCCGATGCTGCCTTGCTTGAATCCCCGCCGGAATTGCCGCCGTCGACGGCCGAATCAACGTCCGATTCCTCAAAAGCCGACGACATTGCTCTGTTGCGGTGAGAGAGAGAATCTGGGAGAGAGAGAGGGGCTAACACGCTGTATGTGTGAGTGAATGGGTGTGAGTGGAGTCACCACCTTTTTATAGGGGAGAGAGGGACTCAGGTGCTCATTTCTGTTGTAGTCCAAATGACAGAAATGCCCATACCCCTAAATCTTCGTTTCGTCCTTTCTGACCTTTATTTGCGTCACCTTTCTCTCCTGTCTGTGTGGAGCAGTTTGCTCAGCCACGTGTCGCCTATATGGAGGCCATCACGGGAATCCAATTTGTTACTTTTTTGGCAGAAAATCCAATTTGTTAGACTTTGTTAGTTATGGGTGGGGCGCAATCGCAATTTGTTACGGCAGTTACAGTTCGTTTTTCCCGATGAGCTGTTACAGTATCTTGATGAGGACGAAGCGTCGCCATCTTTTTTTTGTGTTAATTTTTTACTCATTCAATACACTTATTTCAGAAACGGCAATATTTTTACCAATAACTAAATGACATTTTTCAACTTTGTCAAATTAAATTTTGATCACTAATGGATTATTAGCACTAGTGGATTATTACTCTTACCCGACGGAATCGAAACTGTTCCGGCGGGTAAGATTTTCTTAACCGACGGAAATAGGTTCGTCGGTAAGGAAAACATATTCGTCGACTAAGAAGTTCTTAATGGACGAAACTATTTCGTCGACTAAGAACTTCTTACTCGACGGATCTGTGTTCCTTACCTTTTCATCAGCTAAAAACTTTCTTAGCTGATGGAACAGTTTATATTCCTTCGGCTACGATAAAAAATATAGTAACAAGTCATCCATAAGTTTTTACTTTGAAACTGTACATAGGAAGCAAAATTTTTAAAAATCTCATGAAATAATAAGTGATCAGAATGGTGAAATACGACATGGTTGAAAAATCACGTAATTCAAGTAATGTCTCAGTGCCCATAATAGCGGTCAACCGTATTTATCATTATTATTTCCTATGGAGAGCCTTACCGTCAAGGGTTAAATGTCTCAAAAATTTTATATGGGCGGTTGCGTATCATCTACATGAGAGATTTGTTGTGAGGAAGGTTCGACCAAAATAGGTCATGTAGAGGTAGATATGAGCGTTTCCGTGTGATACATAACGATGGATTAGGGTTGACCGTTCCGATCGAGCCCTTAATGTTGCCTGATCTAGTTGAATTTTATATCATAGCCATGTTTTACTATAATGATCATATCAGATGGTCTAAATTTTGTTTGTGAATTTTGGTCATCAGAATCACAACGTGTCTACTAATGTTGTATAATTTGTTAAATAGGTTTTAAGCAAATGCACAACTTTGTGAACCAACTGTACATAGGAAGCAAAATTTTCAAAAACCTCGTTAAATAATATGTGATTAGAATGGTGAAATACGACTATGGTTAAAAAAATCACGTAATTCGGATAGCGTCTCAGTGCCGATTATAGCGGTTAACCGTATTTACCATTATTATTTCCTATGGGGAGCCTTATCGTCGAGGGCAAAATGTCTCAAAATTTTTATATGAGCGGTTGCGCCTCATTTACGTGAAAATTTTTATATAAATTTATATATATATATATATATATTTCAAAATTTTAATTAATTATTTTTTCCTATCCAATTAAGCGAAGGTGAGGCAAGCTAGTGACGAGGTGATGACTGCTATAGTGAGGGGGACATGACCAGACAAGTAAAAGGAAGACATGTCCGAAGCCATGTCTCGGATCGACACTTCGGATCTCAGGGTTGGGGCGAGGATTATGGGCACAGCATTCTCAACGGGAGGAAATAACTTCTACTGCCAGGGTCTAGGAAAGAATGGCAAGAGGGTACTGAAGACCACTCCCGGATTTCAAAAAAAGACAGCCTCGACCAGCAGCAGAACGGCTCAGCTAGAGGCGAAAGTTCTTATGTTACGGGAACAGCAAGCCGCCCAGACAGTCTATACTGCCACTTTACAGGAGTATAATGCGGCAGTATATGTCACAAACCAGGCACAGCAGTAGCAGATATTCCAGTACTTGCAAGATTTTTCTGCTGCCCAGCTTCAGGGACTTTCGGCTCCGCCCATGCCTACGTCTATTCCCCTACCTCAGCCGCCGCAACCTCCTCAACAGCAACCTCCTCTTGGCGCGGATATAGATTTAGATGATATAGATTTTATATAGTTTTATGGGTTTATGAACAATTTATAAATTAATAATTTAATGCAAAACGTTTAGACTACTTTTGATGGTGTAAGTTGTTGGTTATATGAAATTGTTTGTGTAATTTGCAGCTTGTTTGGATGGTAATTTAGAAATTTTATGGTTTTTTTAGTATAAAAAGTACTATAGCTGACGAAATTTACCATAATTCGTCGGCTATAGTATTTTTTTTATTTTTTTTTCAACGTTTAGCAGACGAAATATGGCTTAATTCGTCGGCTATAGTAGTATTTAGCCGACGAAATGTACTATATTTCGTCCGCTATATTATTTTAATTTTAATTTTTTTTTAAATATTTAGCCGACGATTTATAGTAAATTTCGTCGGCTATAGTTTTTTAAATTGGCTGACGAAATATTTATAGTTTGTCGTCCAAAGTCTTAGGTTAAGGTCAACGACAATTTATTTCGTCGACTTTAGTCTTACTTTAGCCGACGAAAAATAGAAAAATAAGTCATCGGCTAAGTGTTAAACTATAGCCGACGAGGTTTTACCGACGACATCTTAACCGACGAATTTGGCTAACAGGACGACGAAAATTTTTCGTCCGCCAAACTACTAATTCCGGTAGTGTCCAGAAAGTAGGCTTGTTTTTGATTAACAGTTGACTAGGACTATCAGAGCAACCAAGAGTTGAAACCGAGGTTTTTATGGTGGCGAGATGCTTCTCCGAGGAAGGAGTTGATTGTGGTGGTTTTTCGGCGGCTGCGTAGGGTTGTTCCGGCGCTGATCGTGGTTTTCTACGAGGGTATCATCATCGGCGACAGAGTCGGAATCCGTCGCGTCCGCCCCAATGCCCTCAGGTAATGAAATATAAATAATTTTTTTTTCTTATAATGTCATAATAAGAATAATCTATTAATAATCAATTTGTGATAGGCACCGTCGGAGCCAAGCCGACAAAAAAGAAAAGAGGCCCTTTCACAGGGAAGGCTCTCGAGAAGACCATGAGTATTTCGGGAAGGATCGTCATCGATACTGACGGAGATGAGAACGTAGTATCGGGCGGTACCCAACATATGTTTGCACCAACAAAAGATTAAGAAACTCTCGGGCCAATCAAGCTCAGTACAACAAATGTAAAGCAGATCTGGTTGTTGCATAGTAGATGCTCCTAACAATTAGAGTGAACATACATGCACTGCGAAGATTATGCCTTTGAAGAAGATAAGCCAACCAAGTAGTTACCTAACCAAGAGGAATGAGTGGGAAATACTGCGCAGTATTAACAAATGGCAAGGAGTTATATAGACCTGGTGTAAAAGAGAAGGAATTAGTTGCAACATGATGTCGTATGTAGTAACAAATTCTACCAGAATGTCCTTTTGTCTTGCAAATTTGGCACTCAATGAATGAACTTAATGCAGTATTTCTGGGACTAGATTTCCTTTGATAACATCTGTATGCATGGTGTCCTTGTTTCCCACAAAATTGGCACACAATGGAGCCACTGGAACCTTGATTTCCATTGCTGAAGTGTGGTCTTAGTTTCCCATTCTTATCATATTTCCTATTTCTGGAGTAACTGAAACTATTGTTGAAACCATCCTAAGTAGAAGTAGGAGTTCTTGAAGAATGCAGCATATGACCAATGTTTTTGCGTGGCACAAACTTCAGCAAACAACCAGGGGTAGGTGAAAGAAAGCCATTATTAACTGTACTTGCAGTCATTCTTGAGTCGATGCACAACCAATTGGAAAAATAGAATTAGCCGGAGGCATATTTAAATCTGCACTTGGCATGACAAGATGTTGTGGTACCTCAAAGTGTGTGGAGAAGTCAAGAGATGAAGCACTGTGGTGACAGTGCACTTGAAGAGTCAGGAGAGATATTGTAAAGATTGACAGCTGACATATTTTGAACCATAGCATTTTTGGCAACACCAAGCATCAAACCAATATTAGGAGCAGAATGTGGACTAGATGACACAACAGCACAATTACCAACATATGGAGACGGAAAGAATCCACTCGATGGAGTTCCTGCATTTGATATCCCATACTGCATTTCATGAGATGAGCTGACATGTTTATTTTGTGCAACCATAGCAGCCAATGTTGAAAGACTTGTAGGAGCATGAATAGACTTGCTAATTTCTTCAAGTTTAGCTTCAGCTATGTGCAAAAGAGACCTTAACTCTTACATTGAAATAGGGTTAGGCTTAACCCTTAATATAATTTTCATGGTAGCAAACCAAGAAGAACAGAGTCAGTAATGTCCTTATCACTCATATGAATCCCTACATTGGCCAACTTATCACAAGCTATCTTCACCCGATCCAAGAACTGATCAACAGAATCTGAACCTTTCTTAAGGTTGTATAAGTTGATCTTCAATTGTTGTTTGTTAAACCAAGAAGTAGAAGCATACCTCACTTTGAGCAAATACCAAAGTTCTCAAGAAGTATTACTTCCAACAACAAATGAGAGAACCTCACTAGATAGTGTAGCAGAAAGTAAAGACATAACAGCATAGTCATTTTGCTTCCACCTAATGTACTCTGTTGTTACTTCTGATGTGATCTCATTTTCTCCTGTGATTACATATTCCGAAGGGCAAGGTAATGAACCATCGATATACTTCATTAAGTCACAACCTCTTAACATCGTCTCTAGTAAAACCTTGTAGTTGACATAGTTGGAACCATCTAAACAAACTGGGATCAACTTGCAAAAATGGGAGAGAAGACAATTGCTCAAATCGATATTCATGATGGTAGGCAACACAGACCAATATTCACCACTAATGAACTTCAATTAATATCACATGAACAAAACCAAGCTCTAACCAGATTAAGCAATCTCTTTACCAGTGAAGCGGACTGTGCAATGACCAAAGACCAAAATTTGTAGCTTGTAACAAATGATTAAGCAAATTGAGCAGAATCAATCCTTGATCTCAAACCAGAACAAACATAGTATCTTCACTAAAATCCCCAAATCTTAGGGTTTCACTTCTAACATCAACAACTTCACACTTTTCCAATTCAGCCACTAAAACTTCTAGGAATCTATAATCGAACAATTATTATGCAAATCCAAGGCTTCGAAAAGAAGAAGTAGCATCAAAAACACAGATTTACTACAATTTTTCAAACTTGATATAAAAACTAGCTTAATGTGTTGAATACCTGAAAACTAGAGCAGCAGAGAACAAGAGTCACAGAGATCTTACTTGCGTTGATGAAAAATCAAAAGCTACAGATCAGAACCAATGCTCTGATACCATAAAAGCTGAGGTCTTGAACCAGAGATGAAGGTCAGTGTATCATATGCATTCCAGCTGTAGACACCGACGTAATGGTTGAACTCCAACCACTGTGTCTCAGAAACCCTCCAACTGCTGGTGGTTTAGGACTTGTTCTTGGGGCACCAGCTTGCTACTATACCTCTTTCTTTGGTTTCAGCTTCAAACTTTGGTGGCAGAGTAGCTGATTTGCCTTGAAATTTAAGATATTGCTTGTGGTAGTAATTTTTAAAAGTGGTTAATTATATGAAACCTTTTGGTAATTTATATTATTGGAGCATTATCAGGCAATCTACATTTTCATGAAACCATTAGTGTTGATTCTGTATCTTCCCTTGCTATTTGAATAATGAATCTGAGCCCTACACAAAACTCACAAGTGTCAATCATGTCATCATTGTCTTACACTTAAATCATTGCATTCCTCTGCACTGGTTCTCAGCCTCAGTGTGAGATTGAATAATTGGAAATGAGCTTTGAAAATATTTGGTGGAACCCCATCCTGTATAACATTTGTGTTTGATCAACTCATGGTTCTATGGTTGTAAGTGATAAAGTAGTCTGGGGTTCAACTCTAAAACCAATTGGCAATAGAGAGAGTAGCCCAAACCCTTATAAACCCACAGGCAAGGTCTCATATTCCCGATGTGGGATATATATCTCAACACGCCCCCGCACGTGTGGCGAATGTTTAAGCCTAACACGTGGACAACAACTTGGGTGGTCGTGGAGTTCGTGTGGCCTTTGGGCTTCACACGTGGACTTGGGTAACCCGCTCTGATACCATGATAAAGTAGTCTGGGGTTCAACTCTAAAACCAATTGGCAATAGAGAGAGTAGCCCAAACCCTTATAAACCCACAGGCATGGTCCCATATTCCCGATGTGAGATATATATCTCAACAGTAAGTTGTAAGTTGTAACTTGTAATCGGTAGTCATTAAACCATCGATGTTATTCTTGATACATTGGATGCCAAGTACAATCTTTGCTAGTTACTTAAACACAGGAATACAGTACCTTTCTTATTTGAAAAAAGAAGATAACTTTAAGAAACTAGAAACATGAAAAAGAAACCTGCCATGAAGTGAATTGCCAAACAAATGAAGCTCCCTTCACATGGTATTAAGCCTTTTTTAAGTGCATTTTCTTAATAGGACTTGATTCACTAAATTATCTAAATGTTCTGATGAAGAACCGTGTGGAGCAGTGGCTTCTTCTGCAAGTTTCTTCAACTCCAGACACTTGCTTCTCATCTTCTTTCCCTTATCTCCCTCCATCAACTTCTTCAAGAGCTTCTCCACATTGTCTCTCTTGACATCAGTGTCGATCTCCATGCCAATTCTCCATTCACTGCAACTGTAACTGTTTGTTTGCTGGTCTGCATAGAATGGCCAACACAGCATCAGCACTCCAGGCTGTAATACTCTCAATGGTTGAATTCCAACCACTGTGTGTTAAAAACCCTCCAACTCCAGATACTTCAAGCAAATATCCTTCTTTCCTGGAATCCATTCTATAGTGTTGTCTCGATACCCGTTTGTCAAACAGCTCTCATCTACAACATCCCAAATTTCAGTTAAAAGTTAATAATCAAGCTACTAGATTTTAACGTACCATAAATTTTAACAAATATGCTTCAACAGTTACCTTTAAGTGGAAAAAGTCCTTTCTCAAGCAAAGTTCGGAATTTCCTGCATCCCAAGAAGGTGGAAGCACAAACAGTGTACAACAATGCAATAGGGACTCCAAGTTCTTCTGCAGCCGTGGTGGTAAAACTGGACAACAGACAATCCGAAACAATGCAGGTAACTGGAGAACTAGTGCTATTGTTGAGTTTTGACAGGAGGTCTCGAAATGGAGTCGACAAATGATTTCTGATGGATTCAAATATCAAATTGGTCTCTTGTGTAGCATCTTCATCTGATTCTGGAAGGCCATCAGGGATGCTTCAAAGCGAAAATCAGGTAAGCCATCGAGGGAGTTGGGTCCTCGAGATTTAAGAAATCTCTTGTGGTTGAATTCAGTGTTGACAAAGGTTATGTGAAAGCCTCTGTGGTGGAGGATTTTGGCAAACTGAAGAAAACTCTTGATGTGACTTTGAGCTGGAGCTGGAATACAAACAGCATGAGGCTTGTGATCACAACCAGCATCCATTTTGAACTGTTGTGTTTGCAAAAACTAAGGGTGTATCTTTGCCTCATGATGCTTGCCTGCTTGTTACTTATAGGGAGTGGTGCTGGCTTGCTGTTGTTGAATTGTCGGTGGTTTGGCAATGGTAGAGTACTGGTTGATTGTTTTTTTTTTGTTTTCTTGGGAATGTCTTTGAGGATGCTGTAAAGAATTGCACATTCATGACTAGCTGTTGGGTTTTCTGGTGCTGCACCATAACTGTAGTGGGAGTTTATGATGGTACAGTTACTGATTTTACGTACCAAATTCATGGATATCCACCTGAATTAATGAAGGATGAACTTATGATTTCTCTCAAGTATTGGCGTTGATAAAACCTTTGTACATATATAATGCACACTGAGCTAGCTTAAACCTTTGATAATCTTTTTGAAAACCTAGCATTTAGTTGATAAACTAACGATTATCAAAGGGAAACAGGTGAAATATTCTCGTTCAAACTCAACGCAACAAAATATGCATCATATATGTTTAGTCTAATAATTGAGAGGGAGATATATCTATATATCTTCCTTTCATATTGCAAATATTGATCATGAAACTTGCTGTAGTTTGGAGCATTTTCAGAGTTTCAGATTTATAGTTGTAGCTAGTGGCACGCACTGTGTTACAGAGATTGGCCTAAAAATCTATCCTAGCCTTTTAGCGTAAAGCATTACAAACATATTAGAGCGCTGGCTCAATCTCAAGCTAGCTACTTTCTATCACATGGAACAGAAATGTAAAAGCAAAACCTAAAATGACCACCAATTGGAACTTGGAAGGTTATGAATTCATTTGGTCATGCAAGTCGAGGTAAGTACGTATATATAGTGTTGAGAAATATATCCCACATCGGGAATATGAGACCTTGCCTGTGGGTTTATAAGGGTTTGGGCTACTCTCTCTATTGCCAATTGGTTTTAGAGTTGAACCCCATAAAGGTAAAGGTAAAAAAATCGGGAATATGAGCGGGGGCGTGTTGAGAAATATATCTCACATCGGGAATATGAGACCTTGCCTATGGGTTTATAAGGGTTTAGGCTACTCTCTCTATTGTCAATTGGTTTTAGAGTTAAACCCCAGACTACTTTATCATATAGCTGTACTTCAATTTGGTCATGCACTGCAAACACATTGTTAACGGTGTTTAGGGGTCTGCAACAGTACTAGTAGTGTGAGAATATATCCGTTTTTCTTCGATGTCCTTTTATTTGGTCCTTATTTCTCAACAGTGGATATCGAATAATTAAGCTGTTAGTTTTCCCCAATTATCAGATCAAACTCTGTTGGCTACATATGTAATTTGATATCCGTTGCTAGCTAGAGGTGCCATCCACTGCAAGGACTGCATCAAGTACGTCTTCCCTATCTCCCGCATTTGTTGGAACCCTAAAATCCTGAAGAGAGAATTCTTTAAGAAACTCTGTCAATCTATGAAATTGTTTCCATGGCTGCTGGTCGAAGCTACTGTATGATTCCTCGTCCGAAATGTCCAGTAATTCGATGTGAGCAGATCGATACTAAGTTTGGAGCTCTCAAAGAAACTTTGCACTTCAGGTAACCTTCGAAGCGTAAAGTATTCATATTTGGAGCATCGATACGATTGTACCCTTCACATCATGGCACCCTTTTAAACCTCGGTTTTCTATCTCTTCATTTTATCAAGTCTTATTCAAAAACACATACATTTTTAGCTGAAAATGGAGGTGAAGGGCGTGTAATCGGAATGGATCTTGGGACAACCTATTCATGCGTCGCAGCGTGGGAGGTTGGTCATGTAGAGGTCATAGTGAACGATCAGGGAACACAAAGACAGATGACACGAAATCAAACCAACACTATCTATGCCTCTATGGTATGTTTTTTTCGACAGTGAAATAAAATTACAACCGGAAACCTCTAACACAACCGCTTCCTAACAGATCAAAATAAAAGGCTGGACTAGCTGAAAGAGCCAGACCATTATGCCACTCTTGAACAGTAACTGTTGAGAACAGCTTCCTTAAGCAGCTGCACCAAGTTCAAGATCAGTTCACATCAGTTTACTTGTGCTGCAACAAGATCAGGTTCCTTCCGAAGAGGTTTACCTGCTGCACTGATCACAGACTTGCACAGCAAGTTATCTTTTTTGTTAAGTCATTTCAATTAACATTTGTAATTGTGTAGATCTGAAAATTAGATTGTTGTTTAGTTGGTAGTTAAATTGTTTCGGATAATAGTGTTTACTCTCATATCTTTTAAAAGAGATGAGCTCTGTAATCTGGTGTTGTTGGAACATATATACAAAAAGCACATTGCTTGTTCTTCATCTGCCTGCAATTGTTCTTATGTGTTCTTCATTTAATCTTCATAGTTCATATTTCATTAGTAACAAAGTTTTGTCAATGGCATCAGCAACAAAGTTTTGTTCCCTCTTGATGTGCTTGAAAGAGGATACAGAAAGCAAGGCAGCAAGAGTCTTGATGTCATTTACAATCGTAGAGATGCGCCAAGGAGATTGGATAGTGCCATTTAAACTGTCAATAAGAAGTTTCGAATCTCCTTTAAACTGTCTGAAGTTGTTTCAAATCGTAGATATGACTCTGGTATGTTTCTCTACTTCCCACATACAACACTTCCTAGACACGACGTTTCGATCGATCCTAGTTTTAGTTTTTTGTTGTTGTTAAATGGTAGGACCCCCGACTCCCTTTGGCGCGTGCCACCTCGACCGCCATGACACGTCTCCTCTCCGCCTACCCAGAAACCAATGCTGTTCGAGTTTCAAACACCAGCAGCCTCACAAACTCAAACTCAAGTAGAGAGAACAGCATCTTCGATTTTGTTGAAAACCTTTATATTTCAGAAGCAATGAAATCAAAGTGTTTTTGATTTTTATATCCTACACAAAATTCATGCGCCTAGAGTGAATTCTAATATACTTCAAACTGAAGCATTCTGTCAAGTCCACAGCCTCAACAGGTTGCGGTTTTGGCGAAACAACTGTGACATATTCCAGATTCACAGCTTTGTCGACATTAATCACATAAGCCTTGGTCACATGGTTCTATGGTTGTAACTTTAAGTAGTGGTCACTAAACCATCGTTGTTATTCTTGATACATAGGATGCCAAGTGTTTGGTGTAGAATTTGCAGTCCTTCAAACAACCGGCTTGTAAATTTGTGCTAGGCGTGCCAGTACCTTTGGGTCAGGTACAACCTTGAAGTTTGATGCTGCTCGCGTCCCTCTTCTGACTTCTTCTCACAGCGACCGTGACAGACGCCGATCTTCTTCCTCTGTGCTGGGTTCTCTCTTCAGACCTACAAGGGAAAAGTCCCTCTAGGATTTTTCTCCAACCTTTGTGGATGGCCGAATCTTACTTAGTATGCAATGAGACTAAGCAGCGGGTATCAAGATATGCAGGATATGGACTGGCGAACGGATTCTCCAGAACTAGTTGCGGGAGTATAACTTCTCAACGGATTGAACAGGGGAGTAGTGAGATTTCAACGGATTGAAACCTGTCAGACTTAACGGATTAAGTCTCTTGTGCAGCTTGACGGATCAGGCTACGGTTGCTGACGGATCAGGCTTGGTTGCTCCGGAGAGGCTTGAAGACTTTCACGTGGCGAAGTTGTTGTCTGTTTGTTGATAGATGTCGTTGTGTTCTTCTTCTTGTACCCTAACCCCTTTATATAGTAAACACTAGGGTAGATATTTACTTGTGAATCAAGGCACAGCATCATACTACTAGGGTTTAAGAATCCTCCTTGTAATGCAAGACAACCTTCCAAAACCCAATCCTCTGAGCCCAACACTCTTCTGTTTGTAACTCAAACTCTTGTGGACACGTGTTTCATCTTTATAATACTCTCGCGAACGCTTTTTTCTCCCGCGAGCGTGTTTTCTTAATACATAGCCCCTTCCGCGAGCGCGTCTCTTCCTGTAAGCCAACTAACTCCCCACGCGAGCGTGTTTCGCTTATGTGCTTCTTGCGAGCGTATTTGACTTTCTGAGCATTCCCTAACCTTCCTGACCGCAGGTATCGGTACACTTGCTTTTCCATAAATGGGCTTTTTACTTTTGGATCTAACACCAAGTACAATCTTTGCTAGTTACTTCAACACAGGATACAGTACCTTTCTTTTTTTGGTAAGAATGGGCCAAAACGCTCAAAACAGAAAGAAAAAAACTAAAAAACGAAACTAACTAGTACTACTGGTCCTAAACCTTCTACTTCTAGTGACCCCAACAATGTCATCTAGGATAGTTTCAGTGACAATAGCAGGAGGCTCATGGAGATAGCATATACCTTGTGCATTAAGGGTACTATTCTTAGCCATATTGCGCTCTCAATGGATATGTTTAACTTGACTGAAGTGAAATGCTGAAGCATAGATCTGCAATTAGCACAATGGTGTCCAAAGGGTGTAACTCCACCTTAGAATTCAGCAAAAGATTGATAAAGACAATAGAGTCTGATTCCACTTCTAACTTTGAAATTTGCATATTTAATGCCAGCTGAATACCATAAAAAAGACCCCAAGCTTCATCTTGAAGAACTTCACATGTGCCAATATTAATAATGAAACCACCCTTCTAGCAGCCACTGTCATCCCTTATAACACCTCCAGCACCAATATCCCCAGTCCTGGTTCTTGAGCCATCAACACTCAACTTGTAAAAACCATTACCTTGCTTAATCTAAGAAAACTTTTCAACATGACTCATCGGCTGCATATTAGGCTTAGTTACAGCCTTATTCCAATCAAAAGCATTACCAAGAATGACTTAAGCAGGTTTATAAGGATATTGATAACTATCATCAAAAATACTGTTGCATCTCGACTTCCAGATAAACCAACAACAAAAGACAGAAAACACTCCAACTTAAGTTATTGATGTGATAGTTATTTTGCATCAGGTTAGCAAAGATCCAACCATCCCAATCTAAGGAAAACATGATCAGCATATTAGTAGGAATATTAAAGGAGTTCCATACCGACCTGGCCTTAGGACAGTCTCGAATGAGATGGAAACATGGTCTTAGGAGCATCAGAACAATGCTTGCAAGAAGAGTTATCAATCAATTAACTATGAACTCTCTGCACATTAGTTAGATTTTACATGAAACAAAAGTCCATAGAAAAATCTTCAATTTTGGAGGAATATGCATAGAGCAGATATTCTTCCAACCATAATTTTGGTAATCAGCTTCATCACAGAGTAGTTAATAGGCAGATTTAACAGAGAAAATCCCAGATGAAGTTCTCCTCCAAATAATTGTATTGTGAATTATCAATGGCAATGAGGATAGAAGTGATCATATGAACCACATTAAGAGGAAGAACATACCTTAACACTTCCTTATTCCACATATTTCCAGTCCAGAACTCTTTTATAGCAACATTTAAATCGAAAATATCATGATTTAAATTAAGGTTTTCCAAAATACCACAAGGGGACCACCTATCAATCCAAAATTTAGTAGTGCGGCCATTCCCCACTCTCCATTGAATCCCCTTTCTCAACAACCCTGCACCAAACACAATACTAGACAATGTACTTTAGCACTTCTTAGACTTCCTGTAATTTTCCTGCAAAAGAGAACCACATTGAAGATATTTTTTTGATAGATTTCATTCCATAAACCCTTATCTTCCTGAATCATTCTCCAACCAGCCTTAGCAAGCATGGCCTTATTCATAGCAACTGACTTTTTGATTCCTAACCCACCAGAACACTTTGGTCAACACACTATGTCCCAATTGGTAAGGTGAACTTTTCTTTTTTTAAGCAGTATCACCCCATTGGAAATTTCTATTCAACCTATCCAATTTATCACAAACACTAATGGGGAGCTTAGTAGTTTGCATAGCATAAATAGGGATAGATGAACTCACAGATTGAATTAGCATAAGTCTACCTGCCATATTTAAGGTTTTACTTTTACAGCTAGTAAGTCTAGATGGAACCTTGTCCACCAGAATATCATAAGTGGAAGCAGAAACTCTTGAGTGAATCAGAGGCATATATACCAAGATACACTCCAAGATCTTGGGTAAGAGGAGAGCCACAAATACTGCTAATATTTTTAGCAAAGGAAGAACCAACATTTGGAGAGTAATAAATCATAGACTTCTCAAAACTAACAGACTGACCCGAGAGACTACAAAACAGTCAAACCAGACAATATTGCTGAGAATATCTTGATCCCATTCTTCTCCATATGAAGGCTTATATATACAAGGCCATAACGACCATACAAGGAAAAAATAAACTTCTACCAATTACAGAATATCACACATCAATTACAATTATAAAACGGGTAAGTCAATTCTGTGACTCACGCTAATACTCCCTCTCAAGTTGGGGCATACAAATCCTTGAGACCCAACTTGGAAAGTGAGTCACTGAATGTTTTACTTGAAACTGCTTTGGTAAGGATGTCAGCCAACTGTTCGTCTGTTTTCACAAATGGGAAAGAAATAATCTGAGTGTCTAACTTCTCCTTAATAAAGTGTCTGTCCACTTCCACATGCTTAGTCCTGTCATGTTGGACTGGATTATGTGCAATAACAATGGCAGCTTTACTATCACAATGAAGATCCATAGCCTCCTTCTGACGAAAGCCCAAATCTCTAAGCAAGTTCCTCAACCACAACAATTCACAAACACCACGTGCCATTCCTCGGTACTCAGCTTCTGCACTTGATCTTGCCACCACTTTCTGTTTCTTACTCTTCCATGTAACTAAATTCCCTCCAACAAAGGTGAAATAGCCCGAGGTAGATCTCCTATCTGTGATACACTCTGCCCAATCTGCATCTGTATAGCCATTCACACCTCCATGCCCATTTTTAGAAAATACAAGACCTTTTCCCTGTGCAGACTTTAAATACCTCAGGATACGTATAACTACATCCATATGAGCCTCACTAGGACTATGCATAAACTGACTTACAACACTCACAGCATATGCAATATCAGGCCTGGTATGTGACAAGTATATTAATCTTCCAACCAATCTTTGATATCGTACCTTATCTGTTGGAACCTGATCAGGATACAAAGCAAGTCTATGATTCTGTTCTATGGGTGTGTCAGCTGGTCTACTATCAAGCATACCAGTTTCAGCCAATAGATCAAGCACGTACTTCCTCTGACACAACATAATACAATCACTCCCCCTGGCAACCTCAATCCCCAGAAAATACTTCGGTTTTCCCAAATCTTTCATTTCAAACTCAGAACTCAACTGCATCTGCAACCTTTTAATCTCCTCTACGTCATCACCAGTAACCACCATATCATCTACATAAATAATTAGGGCAGTGAGCTTACCCCTTTGACGCTTCAGGAACTGGGTGTGATCAGAATTGCTTTGTCTATAACCAATCTTTCTCATGAACAAAGTGAATCTTCCAAACCATGCTCTTGGGGACTGTTTGAGCCCATATAAAGACTTCTTTAACCTACAAACCACTCTTGTGTCGTTAGCAGTGCCATAACCTGGAGGGAGGTCCATGTATACCTCTTCATTTAGATCATCATGTAAGAAAGCATTCTTAACATCAAATTGTTGTAATGGCCAATCAAAATTGGCTGCAAGAGAGAGCAACACACGGATGGAGTTGATCTTAGCAACTGGAGCAAAAGTTTCTTCATAATCTACCCCATATTTTTGGGTAAACCCCTTCGCCACCAATCGAGCTTTGTATCGCCTAATAGATCCATCTGAATGATGCTTGACTGTGTAAATCCACCTGCACCCTACTGTCTTCTTATCATGAGGTAATGGTACCAGCTCCCACGTATGATTCTTCTCAAGGGCTTCCATCTCTGTTTTCATTGCCTTTTGACCATTTTGGATCCTTCAGAGCATCCTGCACTTTATTAAGAATAGATACAGAAGATAATTGATTCACAAAACTCTTATGGGATGTTGACAACCTATGGGTAGACACAAAGTTGGCAACTGGATATTTAGCTTTAGTTGTTAAACTCGGTTCATACATTTTTGCTGGTTTGGCACGAGTTGAACGCTCAGGTAACACTTTTGTTTTTGTGACTTTTGTCCTAGACTCTTCCAATGGTAAATTTCCAATATCATGTGAAGGATTAGTACGTACCTCAGGAGAGCACTGAAGAGGAGAGACCACTGAGTGAGGGGGAGATATAGGAGCAGGAGATGCATGTACATTTGCAGAACCAAGAACAGCCTCTGAATTTTCCTCACCGGTGTCCTCTCCGTCTGGACGAATCTCGGGCGTCCGGACGCCTGTGCTTGTAACCTCTTCAGTACTTTCTGTCCCGTCAAATCCGTCCGGACGGATATGAGGCGTCCGGACGGCTGGGAGATCCGAGCCTTCTGATATGCTACTGACCCTTGATCCGTCCAGACAAACAAGCGGCGTCCGGACTTCTGGGACCTGATTTTCAATTTCAACAACAATATTTCCACTGAACTACTCTTCAAAATAAGTATGGCCACTCTCCCCCTGAAGAGGAGCTTCAGTGGAGGCAAAATAACAGGCATCCTAAAAAATGACACATCCATGGTAACAAAGAATTTTTGTGTGGGAGGGTGATAACATTTATACCCTTTCTGGTGAGTACCATAACCAACAAAGACACATTTAATAGCACGAGCATCAAGTTTAGAGCGCTGGTTCTTAGGGAGGTAGACAAAGACAACACAACCAAAGACACGGGCAGGTAAAGTGTTGAGAGAAGGAATAGACACATGAGTAGAAAGTACCTCAAAAAGAATCTTACCAAGAAGAGTGGTGGAGGGTAGGCGATTGATAAGATGAGAAGCAGTAAAAACAGCTTCACCCCATAGATATTTAGGCATATGAGAACTCAATAACAGGGAACGAGCCATGTCCAAGAGGTGGCGATTCTTGCGCTCAGACACACCATTCTGTTCAGGTGTCTGAGGACAAGTGGTCTGGTGAATAATGCCCTGGGATTGAAAATAGTCAGAGAAATCACGATTAACAAATTCACCCCCATTGTCAGACCGGAAAACTTTGATGTGGCCATTGTATTGGGTTTGGATAAGTGTATGGAAGGCTTGAAATGCGAAAAATACAGCAGACTTCTGTTTTAACAACACAACCCAGGTTAATCGTGTAGCATCATCAATGAAAAGAACAAACCAACGCATACCAGAAATAGTAGAAACTTGGGACGGATCCCAAACATCCGAATGGATTAATTCAAATGGCATAGTGCTTTTATTATGGGAACTAAGAGGATAACTAACACGGTGGCTCTCGGCTAAAACACAAGTTTCACAATGCAAACTAGACTCATTGATGCCCAAAAACAAGGATGGCATCGTTTTTTTCATGACACGGAAAGCAGGATGACCTAGACGTCGATGCCACAACCAGAACTCATTCAGTCTATCAGAACTCAAAGTCAGAGCTTGTCGGCCTGTCGATGCTGGCTTCTCCCCGACGTACATGCAGTCCAGATGAAATAACCTCCTCCTCAGGTCTCCCTTGCCAATAGTCTCCTGTGTGAGAATATCCTGGAAAACAACATACATGGGAAAAAAGGTTACAGAACACTTGTTCTGAAAATTTAACTGGGAAACCGACATGAGATGGTGAGACAAGTCAGAAACATATAAGATATTGTGAAGAGTAATAGTGGGTGTGACAATAACTGACCCAGTTCCTAAAACAGGGAATGAGTCACCATTTGCATTAGTAACATGAGGGATAGGTGATGGCGACATTTTAGTAAACAAGCTAGAATTGAAGGTCATATGGTCAGACGCACCAGAATCAATTATCCATGTATTACTACCAGTAAAGTCAGAAACATGTAAGGCAACACCAATTTTACCTGTACCACCAGTGTGGTCCTAACCCGCAACACCATAAAAGTCTGGTTCCTGCACCAATTGGACAGCTGCCTTGCTCTTGTGATTAGAATTACCAGGTTTCCAAGAATAATTGTTGGAGTTGCCGCCCTTCCAGGATGAGGGGTAACCAATTAGTTTGAAACAACGCTCCTTGACATGCCCAACCTCCTTGCAATAAGCACACTTTCGGTTATCCGTAAAGCCAGGTGGAGGTTTCCTATAGGCTGGAGAAGCAGTGCCTTGATGGGATGGTGTAAAAGGCACCAGTTTGGAGTTTATGGTCAAGCTTGACACTTCAGTATGGATACTCTTCATGGCTGTCCGGTTCGCCTCATCCTTGCGAACATAGGCAAAGGCTTGTTCAAGTGTGGGTGGCTGTACTAATCGAAGAAGCTCCCCCTTTGCACCATCTAGAGAGGAATCTAGTCCATTCAGGAAAACATGAACTCGCATCCTGTCTTTCTCCAGACGATAGGTGTTAATATCGGCAGCACAAGTCATAGGATTGGGCTGCCTTTGATCCAATTCCTGCCAAACCGTTTTCAAGCTAGCAAAATAATTGGCAACTGATTGCCCATTTTCTGACATCTGAAAAGCTTTGACATGAAGTTCATGTATGCGAGCAAAATCAGATCCATCATAATAAGTGGCAGCAACAGAGTCCCATATTTCTTTGGCAGTATCAAAACAAGCAAATAATTGCATTACCTCGGATGTCATGGATTTAAGTAGAATTCCCATGACATTGGAATTGGCAGTATCCCAAGTAGCAAATTGGGTACTGTCTGGTGGGGGTCTTGCAGCAGCACCACAGTAACATAACCCCACTTACCAACCCCACTGATGTGAACTTTCATAAGCTTGTGCCACAATTGATAGTTTGAGTCATCCAACTTGACTCCAAAATTAGCAGCAGAATTATCATTGACATTCTGAACATTCACAACCTCTTGAGGTTTGGGAGGGGATGAAGGACCCTCAATAGTCTTCTGTGTAGAGCTAGAACTGGAAATCACCGGTTCATCCATGGATTGCAGTGGGAAGATTCACAAAAAAACGCAGGAAATAAGCTTGCTGATGTCCAGACGATCAGACGGCAGACGATCTGATACCAAGTCAAACCAGACAATATTGCTGAGAATATCTTGATCTCATTCTTCTCCATATGGAGACTTATATATACAAGGCCATAACGACCATACAAGGAAAAAATAAACTTCTACCAATTACAGAATATCACACATTAATTACAATTATAAAACGGGTAAGTCAACTCTGTGACTCACGCTAACAAAAACAAGTTCATGACCTCCTTCATCATAGTAGCCTGCTTAATATTAGCTTTAGAAAAGAGAATCAAATCATCCGTAAAGAAAATATATGAAACAAAAAAGTCCAGATTGGGAAGACCTAATAAGTTTTCAGTGCCCCATTTCAACATAAGTTTGGATAGAGTGGGATAACTTCTCCATACAGTGAACAAATAAATAACGAGATAAAGGATCTCACTGTCTAATACCCCTACTTCCAGTGAAAGAACTAGAAAGCTCACCATTCACAATAATGTGATAACTAGCCGTAGAAACACATCTCATGATTATCTTCACAAAGTTTGCCGGAAGTTTTATTTTACATAAACCTGCTCAATGAACTTCCAATTGAGTTTGTCATAAGCCTTTGACAAATCAACTTTCCAGGCCATAAAACCATTCTCACCCTTTGAGTTTTTACACTAATTCAAAAGTTCTTGGACAATCATAATGTTATCAGATATGTGTCTTCCAGGTACAAAGCTTACTTGGTTAGGACTAACCTATTTCTCAGCAAGTGTTTCACCTTATCCATAATTATCTTAGAAATAATCTTGTAAACTATACAACATCTCTAACTTTTTCATAATCCACAATAAGCTTTTTCTCAAGATCTTGAACAAACTAATTATGTCCCCTTCCCAAGCTTTTATGAATACCACAGATCTGTGCATTAGGATTCTTTTCTGCTTGAAAATATTCTAAAAAACAGACTTGTTCCATTCCACTAAAGAACTGGCCAGCTTACTAGTTTTGTTCAAAAGATCACTAGAGCAACTATTCGAAGTATCAAAAACCATGCCTAAATAATTCTCATGATTCAACCACATGGCCTGAAAGGGTGTTCTTCCTTGGTCCTCTAAAACTAGGAGATAGTTTGATCAAAATAAATGTTTTTAACTACAAATTAAGACAACATATATATGTTGTCTGATAAACCTCTGAAAATCAAGTTTCAATGACCTTTTAATGTACTTATTTGGATAACAAATATATGTCATTTAACATAGTCTTCATTTTTCAATTTAGACATTATTGGGCACATGTTTTCAACCCTTTAAGTCCATAACATCAGATGACATAAATTTCAATATTTTTACTGTATTTATTCAGACGACATATTTATATCTTCTGATTGAAAAATAAATGCTTGAGTTTTCCCTTTAAGTCCACAACATCAAACGACAAACTTTTGTTGTCTGAGAGAACCATAAATTTCATTATCTTTACTTTTTTTATTCAGATGACATAAATATATTATCTAACTGAAGCATTAATACGGGAGTTTTCCCTTTAAGTCCACAACATCAAACGACAAACTTATGTCGTCTGCCTGAACCATCAATTTCAATATATTTATTCAGACGACATAATTATGTCGTCTAAATGACCCATAAATAATCAAATTTGGTGGGATTTTTCCCTCGCTGATTAGGTAGGTAAAAATTGTATGCAGCACTTTCCCGCGGTGTGAAGTTTTGAATTCTAACTCAGACGACATTAATTTGTCGTTTGGAGTGGTATACAATTAGTAAATTTATACTACATATATATGTCGTCTGATAAATATTTTAAATGATTTATTTCATAAATTCAGACTACATATATATGTCATCTGAATTACTAATTCTATACGATAAGACTCCCCAGAGGGAATAATAATGGTGAATATAGTTGACCATTATTATCGGCACTAAGACGTTACCCGAATTAAGTGAGTTTTCAACCAAAGTCGTATTTCACCATTCCGGTCATATCTTATTTCACGTCTTTTTTGAGTTTGAAGGTTCAACGTAAAGTTTGTTTTTCAAACGAAACATTTACTTAAAACTTAGTAAACAAGTTATACAACATTAGTATGCATGTTGTGATTCTGATGAACAAACATGACAAACAAAAATACGACCGTCCTATATGAACACCATGATAAAATACACGTATATAAAAAAATTCAACTTGATCCGACAATGTTAAGGGCTCGATCCAGATGGTCAATCCCGTAAATCAAACCCCTAAACACACGGAAACGGTCATTTGACCGTCTAAATTACATGTTTTGGCCAGACCTTCAACTGAAAAATAGTTTCAAATCAATGAGACGCAACCAATGGTATAAAAATTTACTGAAAATAACCCCCGAAGATAGGGTTACTCATAGGAAGAAAGAATGGTAAATTGAGTTAACCGCAACTATCGGCACCGAGTCTTTACCTGAATTACATGATTTTTCAACCATATATGTATTTCACCATTTCGGTCATGTCTTATTTCATGATTTTTTTTTGAATTTGAAAATTCTACGTAGAGTTTGTTTTTAGGTGGTAGAGGACTTGACACTGTCATAAACGGGAGGTACTAAAAGTTGTTCGAACTCTAATGTTGAGAGACTGATACGTTAGTTTTTGAAGGTTAGGAACCAAAATGATGAATGAATCTTACTTGGGGCATTGTTTGTAAAATTTTCTCTTTTCGACAGACAATTCACTTGTTTGAGCATTTCATGTATTGGCATGGTGTTTTTGATATGATAGAGTTTTTAGGGCATGTTCTGAATCATTACTGATATGTACAAGTAATAAATGTTGCATTTTTGGAATTATGTAACTGTTCATGAGTTCCAGCTTGCTCAAGGAATGATTTGCAGTAGCATGAATTCTGATGCTAGAATTGTTTTGTTCGGTTTTTAGGAGTTACTTATGCACTGGCAACTGACAACTGGAGGGTGGTCAAGTTTAGCATTTTTGTTTTTGATCGCTGCTTCAGCCTTTTACACAGGCTTGTTAATCAAGAGACGTATGGACATGGATTCTAGCTTTTTTTCTTTCTGTTTTGTATCTTTAAGTTTAAATAAGTTAATTATTGGGGATCAGTAACTGATTATCATGGGCTAGTCACTGATTATTGGTGGGCAATAGTTGATTATTGGGGATTTGTAGCCGAGTTAATGGTGACCAGAATTTGCCAACCTGAGAAAATATGAGTTACTGGGGTCAGTAACAAAGTTACAGGTGATCAGTATCTGACTGTCGGAAAATTTAATAACCAGAATCCGGCGATCGGTTATGTTCTGGCTAAGTATTCCCTACGTTGAGAATCTATTATAATTCCTGCTAAAAGAGCATTTTGGTCTTAAAATAGTAAAAATTGTGGGTCACACATCAGTTTTGATGATTTGGGCAAAAAGAGAAAAAAGTTATATTGAAATGAGCTCACTAATATCCACATCATTTGAATGGGTAAAAAGAGGATAAATTAATACAAAATGAGAATTTTCTTTTTTAAACTTAAGTAGCATTGCTAAAGTTCAAGGATAGTAAATTAGCTAGTCTAAAAGCCAAGCTAATAAATGAACATATATACTGACAGGACCGATCCAAAGCGGACGTCCGCGTTTTTGTTATTTCACGGACGAAATGATCCCAGTCGTTCGATGGGTTTAATGAAAATGGACGGACCAGATGGTGAAACGAGATCCAAACCGAGTCAAATACATCTAACCCAGTCTCCCTCTCTCTCGATCTCTCTCACTGTACGAAGATCAGCTCCACCCCAAGAACGTCTCAGTCTCTCTCTCTCTCTCTCTAAGATCTCGTCTCACCAATCCCCACCCGAAATCCTCTCACCATTCTCCACCCAAAATCAGGTGAAACAGACAAGATCTCGTCTCACTTCATTTTTACTCCTACGCCCGTTCTGCTTCCAGATTGTTATCACAATAGTCAATCGGACACCGAAATATCCGTAGTACAATTTTATAACTAAAAGTTACTTTAGCCGACGAAATACCCTAATTTCGTCGGCTAAAGTTCACATACTATAGCCGACGAAAAAAGCACTTTAGCCGACAAAAATTTTTTTTGTCGGCTAAAATTTAACTATAGCCGACGAAAAAATTAATTTAGCCGACAAATTTTTTTTTCGTCGGCTAAAATGCCACTTTAGCCGACGAAAAAAAAATTCGTCGGCTAAAGTCCACTTTAGCCGACGAAAAAAAATTTCGTCGGCCTGTTTTTAGATATTTCGTCGGCTATAGTCTTTTTTCTGGTAGTGAAGCCACATTTTTTAACATTCTTCACCTGACGTGATTCGAGCCATCTCCATCAGAAGCACAAACATCCAAGTCTCAATAGCTCAACCGTGACCACAAGCATCCAATTTCAAATCTTGTGATCTCAATCCAATAACGGGAGCTCCACCAAATTGAAACCCGATCGTCAAGACACTAAGTCCTAAGCGTTACTTAGGCTCTAATACCACTTGCATGTTATGCGAAAATGGATGACGGGTCCTGAAGGTCTCTCACACCCGATTTTAGAAATACCGATACTATCTCCATTTTAACCAACCGGATACAAAACAAGTTGTTGGATCCAGAAGTAAAAAGCCCATTTATAGAAAGGCAAGTGGACCGATGCCTGCGGTCAAGGAGGTCAGAGGACGCTTGGAGAGTCAAAAGCGCTCGCAAGGAGCACAGTAACAAAGTACGCTCGCGAAAGGGGATAATTTGTTCACAGGGGGAAACGCGCTCGCGAAGCGGGGCGTGTGTTAACAGAATACGTTCGCGGTTGGAAAAGCGTTCGCGAGGGTATTATAAGAAATTAGACACGTGGTTGCAGGAGGGTAAGTTACCACCAGAATAGTTTTGGGCTTACATGATTGGGCTTTAAGAGTTAGTCTTGCACTACAAGAAGGATTATTTGAGGCCATACCTTGATTCGCAAGGAAACATCTACCCTAGTATTCACTATATAAAGGGTTGAGGTGCAAGAGAAGAAAACACAACGACATCTATCAACAAACAGACAACAACTTCGCCACGCGAAAGTCTTCAAAGCCTCTCCGGAGCAACCAAGCCTGATCCGTCAGCAACCGTAGCCTGATCCGTCAAGCTGCACAAGGGACTTAATCCGTTAAGTCTGACAGGTTTCAATCCGTTGAAATCTCTCTACTCCCCTGTTCGATCCGTTGAGCAGTATTTACTCCCACAAACAGTTCTGGAGAACCCGTTCGCCAGTCCATATCCTGCATATCTTGATACCCGTTGCTTAGTGTTCTTGCATACTAAGTAAGATTCGGCCATCCACAAGGGGTGGAGAAAAATCCTAGAGGGACTTTTCCCTTGTAGGTCTGAGAAGAGAACCCAGCACAGAGGAAGAAGATCGGCGTCTGTCACGGTCGCTGTGAGAAGAAGTCAGAAGAGGGAAGCAGATAGCATCCAGCTTCAAGGTTGTACCTAACCCAAAGGTACTGGCACGCCTAGCACAAACTTACAAGCCGGTTGTTTGAAGGACTGCAAATTCTAGACCAAACATCTGGCACGCCCAGTGGGACCGTGTCAAGATTACAGGCTTCAGCGAATACCGAAAGGAATATCCTTCGTGTTCCAAACCAGAACACATAACCGCAAGGCCACATAACTCGGCTCATTGTAGGAAACTATCTACAGAACAAGCCATTAGCAAGTTTGGTGCCATGGCTAACGAAGGTCAGTCACAGAACCTTATTGAGCACGTTGGAGCATTGAGCTCATCATTGGATAACCTGACTAAAGGTTTCCAGGAGGTCCGCGAGCGAGCCCGGCAACAGGACAAAAAGGCCGAGGTTCAAGACCTGAGATATACTGACCTAGCAACTAAGATGAACGAGAATCAGCAAGCGCTGAATAAGAGGTTGGATATGTTCATGGAGGCTTTAAATGCCATAAGAACTGAACACCATATCCGCCAACAGCCTCCAGAAGAAGAGTTGCTAGAAGAGGTTGATCACCAGGTGGACAGAAGAACCGTGCACCGAGAGGGATTTGGCCCACTTCGTTTGGGTGATGAACAATTAGCGGTGCACAATAATCAGAACCCTGGAGGGGCTAGAGGACGACAGAGGGCTCCAAGGCAGCAACCACGTCGTTCACCAACACCGAATCAAAGGAGACCTCAGCTGGACTGGGATGCGGTCCAGAATATGATACAGGAGGCAATAAGGGCAACTCCCGTCGTTGCTGTGAACACTGCATACGCACATCCGTATCCAGAATGGGTGGCTGAGTGGAGGTCACCCCATAAGGACTGCATACGCACATCCGTATCCGTATTCGGGATGCATGTTGGCGGAAAGGCAGTTCAAGTGGGTTTGGGAAGACATCGACCCAAGGACCCAGGTCGCAGGTTTGATCAATCTTAACTTTCAGCCAAGAACCCTTGTGTTTTGGAGCAGGTCGGAGGCCAGCCATGGCTTGGACAAAGTCTAGGGCTTCACGCTCAGAAGGGGTTCTGGGTGCGGTTTTCACAGCAGAGAAGGTGTGTTTGGGTGCCATTGATTTGGAAGTAGGAACGGCGGCGGATTATCTCAGGAAGGTTTGAAAAGAGTTGCAGAGGGAAATGATGGTTGAGTGTTCTGAGGAGTTTGACAATGAAAAGACGTTTGCTTTTGGTTAAATCAATGCCAAGGTATAGCTCTTTTCGATTTTCGCAAACGGGCTTAATCTCAAGAACTGGGGGGCAATGTTGGATCCAGAAGTAAAAAGCCCATTTATAGAAAGGCAAGTGGACCGATGCCTGCGGTCAAGGAGGTCAGAGGACGCTTGGAGAGTCAAAAGCGCTCGCAAGGAGCACAGTAACAAAGTACGCTCGCGAAAGGGGATAATTTGTTCACAGGGGGAAACGCGCTCGCGAAGCGGGGCGTGTGTTAACAGAATACGTTCGCGGTTGGAAAAGCGTTCGCGAGGGTATTATAAGAAATTAGACACGTGGTTGCAGGAGGGTAAGTTACCACCAGAATAGTTTTGGGCTTACATGATTGGGCTTTAAGAGTTAGTCTTGCACTACAAGAAGGATTATTTGAGGCCATACCTTGATTCGCAAGGAAACATCTACCCTAGTATTCACTATATAAAGGGTTGAGGTGCAAGAGAAGAAAACACAACGACATCTATCAACAAACAGACAACAACTTCGCCACGCGAAAGTCTTCAAAGCCTCTCCGGAGCAACCAAGCCTGATCCGTCAGCAACCGTAGCCTGATCCGTCAAGCTGCACAAGGGACTTAATCCGTTAAGTCTGACAGGTTTCAATCCGTTGAAATCTCTCTACTCCCCTGTTCGATCCGTTGAGCAGTATTTACTCCCACAAACAGTTCTGGAGAACTCGTTCGCCAGTCCATATCCTGCATATCTTGATACTCGCTGCTTAGTGTTCTTGCATACTAAGTAAGATTCGGTCATCCACAAGGGGTGGAGAAAAATCCTAGAGGGACTTTTCCCTTGTAGGTCTGAGAAGAGAACCCAGCACAGAGGAAGAAGATCGGCGTCTGTCACGGTCGCTGTGAGAAGAAGTCAGAAGAGGGAAGCAGATAGCATCCAGCTTCAAGGTTGTACCTAACCCAAAGGTACTGGCACGCCTAGCACAAACTTACAAGCCGGTTGTTTGAAGGACTGCAAATTCTAGACCAAACACAAGTATGCGGTTTTAATATAAAATGTCTCGACATTAGTGTGTATGGTATCATTTCTGATACGAGATTACAAATAACTCTAATCTAAGCCACATTTTTCCAACAACTTAGCACTCAAATTAAGATAGAAGTCAGAAAGTTTGGCAGCCCCCAGACCCTAACTTACGGAAGCCATCCATACTGACTTTGAACATCGAATTGTTATGTGAAGCCGGTTAAGATATACGTACGTACATACATACGTAAGCTTTCTACTCTAATTTGGCCATGGGTCGTCAGAGACTAATTAAGCTAACCGACAGAGAAATAGAGCAAATTATTACGTCATCAACTATTCAAACTCTTCAAGCATTCTATTCAAATTAATTAATGACTGCTGTTTGTTCTACATAATAGCTCCAACCTTTCTTCGAAAAACCGACTCGAGTATGCTGAAACCTAGCCTAACCAAATTCAAACAAAATGACATCCGCCCACGTTTCTATTAGTAATCAAATTCCAAAATGTTTACTATTACATATATTGGTGCATATCCGTAAGCCTTAAATTTGACATTTGTGTTTCCTGGTTCAGTAATTCAAGGTCTTATTGTTCACGTAATAGACATAGCACCTCTCTATTTATTTATGGATGAGACGAGTTGACTTTCATCTTCTACGTGCACGTCGAGCTGAGGCTATGACTCCTCTATAAATACCTTGCATGGCAAGGCATAGTAAAACACAGACACACAAACAAAATATTCATTTGCAAAACCCAGCATATCGTAATTCCTTAGAGATCGATGATGAAATCCATGAAGATGATCGGAAGCTTGAGCTGTTGCATTTGGTTAGTGATGGCCATGGCAACCGCAGCCCAAGATAACGCTCCGGTGCTCGACACTTCCGGGCAGGCTCTTCAATCTGGTGTAGACTACTACATCAGTCTCGCCATCACCGACAACGGCGGCCGTTTCACTTTGATCGACCGAAACAACTCGTGTCCTTTTTATGTTGGTCAAGAAAACACCTCCCTCCCCGAGGGCTTCCCGGTGACTTTTACGCCTTTCGTAGAGGGCGAAACGGTGGTGAGGGAGACTAGAGATCAGAAGATCACATTCTCTGCATACACAATTTGTGTGCAGTCGACTGCATGGAAGGTGGGTGAGAAGCAGTCAGAGACTCAAAGGAGATTGATTGTCACCGGAATTGATGACAATCAATCTCTCCCGGGTCCTGCCGGAAACTACTTCAAGATTAACAAAAAGGCAGATATTACTGGCGCCTACAGCCTGCAGTGGTGCCCTACTGAAGTGTGCCCGACTTGCAAGTTCATTTGTGGAGATGTGGGTGTTTTGATTGAGAATGGCAAGAGGTTGTTGGCCTTGGATGGTACTTCTGTGCTTCCTGTTGTCTTCGAGAGGGCTTAAGTATAGATCCCAAAGTCAAATTTATTATGAAATATGAATAACCGATCGAGCTGAACTAGCTTGGGACGTATAGTACTCATACCAGTAAGCTGCATCAATATTTGTTTGATTATAAATAACTTACTGTGCAACTAAGTCGATGTTTAATAGTTGTGCATTCAGATTTATTATATTTTTATGTTGAAGGAAAGAAATACGGCGTACGTTATCATGAATTCATATAATTATATATGGATGTAAGTCCTTTTTAGAGTATTAACGACGGTATTCTTAAAAAAATTTGGACCTAAATACTAATCTGCGTTGAGGGATTATGTCAGAAAGCTTTCTCTCATCTGGCCACCAATAATAAATTGAGATTTAACTCTAAGTAATGTATGTGGGATTCAAACCTATGTATGAGGGTTTCACACCCAGGCTCTTACCAATTCGACCACCTGTGATGATTAGATGCAAGTCTGTAATGTTGCCCGTCTATACAAGAAAAGGATGTAGATGAACAAGTTAGTCATTAACCGTTACATGTTGTCGAGTTTGAAAGAGTATTGGTGTAGAACCTCCATATTGAGGTTCAACATCCCTTGAATGCTAATTGGAATTGAATTTTAATTTATTCTTTATGGCCATAAAAAAGTGGTCTGACATGACTCCTAAAATGAAAATTTCTACAAGTTTGTTAATGACCGACTACCCTTTATGTCAATAATTCTCAATTAATTAATTAACTAACACCGAGCATAAAGAAATTTAGCTAGTGGTTTTTTTCAATATATAAGCGACAACCTTCTCATCAAGTAGTAGGATTTGCACCAATAAAAAAGTTGTAGAATTTGCAGCTTGATGCCGTGGACTAGTGATCGACAAGGTTGCACACACTGAGGGAGGGTATGATAGGTGTTTCGAAACAACGATGATTGAGATGAAATATGCATAGCATAATTTTTTATACATGTCATTTTAGAAATTTACATAAAGATTAAGAAATAATTCTAATGATAATTTAATCTTGTCTTGTTTAAGAAGTTTGCACAGTGGTTAAGATACAAATTTTCATGATGAAATTTTTTTATCCATTTCATTATTGTGACTCAGAAATAAATTAAAAAATATAAACTAAAACAACTTATATATTGAAACAAAATTTAAAACTTAAAACAAGTTATATAAAAAATTAGAGGAAATATTACATAATTTTCCCTCGGGGCAAGAAGTGAATTGAGAATTAATGGAAAACATTTTTCATTTTCACTTTGGGGATAGACCCAACTCCAATGTAAGTAAAGAAACATGAAATCAGTTTTTTATTTTTACACACGCACAGACGAAACCACTAAACAAACCACTAGATGAAGGCTCCCGTGGGAGCAACCTGCAGCACCAGAAAGATGCTCTGTATCTGTTGACCTTGAGAATCACGAACGCATTTGCCATTTCAATCTTTAGCTCTTTCTTCACATTATCTATATCTCTCAATTACCATTTATATTCTTGGTAACGAGAGGAACCTCTCGATCTGGAGAAATAGGAGGCAAAAGCCATGGAAATTGTAAATGAAGAGAACAGCAGCTGACTATGCTGTGTTTCTCATCTTGTTCCTTCTCTTCAAGAATTAGCCAAAAATACCATAACCACCCTTCCACCTAGATATATACAGCAAGGTCTCCACGACGGTGATGCTCGAGACCAAGTGAACAAGATCGATTCCGATGAAGCGAGCAGTTCTGTACAACCTGAAATACCAACCATCGACTTCAAGAAACTGCTTTCTCGGAAAGAATCGAACAGTTTTCAAGATTCTGATTGGGGTTTGCAAAGACTTGGCTTAGGTTCCACTTGGCTTGCAAGGACTGGGGTTTCTTCCAGGTACTCGGTCAATTTAAGAGTTCAGAGAGTATTTCACTTCAGAACTTGAACTTTCTGAGTAAATAATAACTAACTAATATAAGACTTACACGAAGAAGAATTCAAGTTGTCCACTATAATCCTCGATCTCTTAGTTTCACTCTTATTTTTCTCCAAGTTAATGAGACTTTTCATGTGAGAAATGGCTTGTGTATAGGCACCAAATCTGACGTATTCATAATGCATAATTCAGTCATACATGTTAGTTTTTGATGTCATGTCGTTCTAACTGTTCTTTCAAAAACTCAGATCAGAATATCAGATAAATGAGATAATATCTTATAATTATGTTGAACGAAGAATTTTAAATTCTAACCGATTATGAGTTGGTCAAATAATGATTATGTTCATTCTTTGAAGTCATGTTAACACTTGAACTCAAATTAATACCAGTCATGTGTGTGTGTATGCATTCATCTTTATATAATCTTATATAATATCTAGCTAGGTCATCAAACTATTCAACAAATATTAGTATACGACTTACCAAAGCAAGAAAGCAATTGACGGTAGAGTGCCTTTAATTGTATGTTGCTAGCAGTTGGAAAACCATGGGGTGAGCTCTTCTTTGTTGGAGAAGATTAAGAAAGAAATTCAAGACTTCTTCAACCTCTCGATAGATGAGAAGAAACGATTTTGGCAGCGTCCAGAAGACATGGAGGGTTTTGGACAACTCTTTGTGGTTTCTGAAGAGCTAAGGGTTGATTCGGCTGACGTTTTCTTCATGACGACACTTCCTGTCCAGATGAGGAAACCTCACTTATTCCCGGAGCTCCCTATTCCTTTCAAGTAATCAACAATCTCTCTCTGTCTCTCTCTCTCTCTCATGTTACATCACTTAGTTACATGAACAGAGACACCTTGGAGACTTACTCAGTGGAACTGAATAACCTTGCCATGGCTATCCTTATTACACAAATGGAACATGCTTTGAAAGTTGATGCCAAGGAATTGACCGAGTTATTTGAAGATGGAATGCAATCCATGAGAATATATGAACTATTACCCTCCATGTCCTCAGCCGGAGAAAGTCATCGGCTTTACTCCTCATTCGGACGCCTCAGGCCTCACCATCCTCTTGCACAGTGGCAGATCCTTTTAAGGGGCGGGAGAGGGTTGTGGCCCCTGCCACAAATCTAAAATTAACCTGTAATTATGGTATAATTACATATAATTATGATATAATTGTTTTCTAAATATGATATAATTGCCTTCAAAATACAATCTAATTATATAATTATATTATAATTACATTATAATTATGATATAATTATGTATTTATTAGTATTTACTTCTAAAAATTGATATAGATTGACCCATCAAATTTCGTTTGAAATTCCGCCACTGCTCCTACAATGAAATGGATGGGATTTGGATTCATGTTTAGCCTCTTCCTGAAGCCTTTATCGTCAACATTGGAGACGCTTTGGAGGTAGTAATCAACTTGTTACATGACGCTAGCTATTACCTACTTGAATGAGAAATATTCACCTGGTCTTTATATAAATTGAACTTAAATGACAGATTAAAACAAATGCGACTTATCGTAGCATTGAACATCGAGCAATTGTAAACTCAAAGAAAAACTCTCAATTGCCACATTTTGCAACCCGAGAGTTGATGGTGAAATCGGACCAGCCTCTAGCTTGATCACTGAAAAAACACCTGCTGCATATACAAGGCTCGGAGTACAGGACTACACAAAAGCCTTTTTTGCGCGTAAGATTCAAGGAAAATCTTTTATTGATGATCTCAAAGTATAAATTAAGTTCTTTGAGTTCTTAATATGTTAGCTAAGTTTAACAAGATGCATATATAGTGTGTACTGATCGATGAGTGATAAGTCTTGAATAAATGTGTAACCATGCACTGAACCAACTCAGTATATGAGGCTATATGAACTACTTGGTCGACAACCCTGAATGTCATTCTTGATTTTGTGATTGATAAAGTAACTTGATCGAGATTCACAACCTAAACTAATTGGTAATGGATTGAGATGATGTGATTAGTATTTGTAATAGTATAAGAAAGAAAATTAAGGCCCTGAACGTACGTAAGACAGATATCGCGACTTGATCTTAATCCATGTACTAATTGATAGCCATGGTATGAGTCTGAAAACGAAGAACAAGTTTTCCAGAAAAATGAGAGAAAGTTTTAGAGAAGAAACTGATGAATACTTCCATCAATTAGAATTATGAGTCTCAAAACTTTACAAAGTGATCTCTAGCTATTGATACAGAGCCTGCGATGCATGGATATGGTAAAAAATTTAGTATGTTGTATTGCACCATATCTGATACGGGTACGCACGAGATACGTCATGGATACGTATCTAAAGATAGTCAAACGTATCCTAGACAATTTAAGAAGGTTTTGACCAAATTAAAACTATGTTGTTGACTTTTTGTAGTAATATTTTATCTAATTAGTAGGAATCATTGTTCTATTATTTTAACTCTTTCACGATTATAATTGAATATTCTTCTGTATTTTCCTTAATTAGATGATTTAGATTAGATTAGATTTATTTAGAATTGATTTATTATTGTAATTTTTTGTCAGATATATCTAGTAAAATTAGACTACTTTTGTTTATATGTGGAACCTAATATTTCTCCTTTACCGGGTTACAATTCAAGAAATAACACCAAGTGTGGTCAATTATTAAATATGCATCGTTTATTATGCTTGAAGTACTGTTTACAGGGCCAAAGGCCAGTCAGACTTGAGAAGCCACTCTGGGTCCTTTGTCAGGGCCCAGTTCATTGTAAGTTTGAGGCAAAGCAAGGGAGCTCATTCCCACATTGGAAAAAGACAAAGTGCTGCCTTTAATGCTACTATAAATACCGGTGAGGACCTCCCGGTAAGGGGACGGACAATTCCTTAACTACTCTTGAGTTTTCTGCTTATCTGACAGTGTCTGACTTAAGCATCGGAGTGGCTTCCCTCGGTAAACCCGGGGACGCCCTTTGACGTGTTTGTTCTTTACACAGGAAAACTCGGAGTACAAGGAAGTTCGCTATTTCTGGAACCGTGCAACCCGCCAAAGGGGCCACGAGTTTACACGGAAACAATTGGTGCTCTCGTTGAGAGCTGAACTCAAGACCTCCCGCTACGTATTTCGAAGGACGATGGAAATGGCAGGAGAACAAGATCCAACTAGAAGGCTTAATTTCTCAGGGGATGATAACCCAGGGACCTCCGGGACCCAGTTTGGCCAAACAGATTTGGCAGCAGCATTCGAGCTCTTGAAAAAGGACTTTCTCGCTCAAAAGGAGCAATCTACTCGAGAACATGCCGAGTTAATAACGGTAAGGGAGCAGTTAGCGACTATCCAGGCCGAGCATGGGCTTCTTCAAGCAACCTTAACTCAAAGAGCGAATGCCATGGGGACGTCAGCCAGACTTGCTGATATCATCACCCCAGAAGGGAATCCTCCGGGTTGTGGAAACCCGCGAACTTTTGACAGTGCATACATACCACCCGATATTCTCCCAACCACTGCCCACCCTAACCCAAATCCACAAATGATTCATCTCTCCAATCCTTTGTTTAATCACAATCTTACAGGACCTCCTCCACCCCCAGAGCCGTTGTTAAATCAACCACTTCCCCCAGCAGATGCCCAGACCCAGCTGCTGTTACAGTTGACACAAACTGTGACCCAACTTGAGCAGCGGCTAAACTCGGGAACGGGACCACAACAATATCAACCCTTTATTACCCGTGCAAGCCCATTCTCCGCACGGGTTCAAGCAGACAAAAAGCCACCAGAAGCAAAGCCATTTAAGATTAAGAGATATGCCGGAATGGGGTGCCCGTATGCACACCTTGAGTTGTTCCAGTCTCAGTTGGATTCAACCCGGTTCACAGACGCCCAAGCATGCCATGCTTTCCAGGAAACACTCAGTGAGGAGGCATTGAGTTGGTTCCTCAAGTTACCGGCTTTGTCAATAGAGACCTATGGTCAGTTGACACAGAGGTTCCTGTCCCGGTTTATCCTGCTGTCAAGTGCCAACCGAAGCACCACTTCGTTATTCAAAGTCCAGCAAAGGGATGATGAAAGCCTGAAAATTTTTGTAACCCGTTGGCTGTCCACGACTTCCAAGTGTGGGCACTTGGACGAGTCAGTAGCATCAGAGGCGTTCTTACAGGCGCTCAAACCAACCCGCTTTGTGGTGGAGCTCAGGAAGCAGCGGTTCAGGTGCTACGACGATCTAATTAATGAAGTAACTCGGCAAGCTCAAGCCGAGTACGACACCTTCGGGGAACGCCGGACGAACACCGGGTTCACAAGCCAGCGAGCTGATGGATGGAAAAAGGAAGGGCAGCATAAGAGTGGCCAGGGATACTACGGCAAAAGTTCAAACAGACCAAGGGAGAAACCAAGAGAGGCTCCATACCTTCGTCATCCAACCCGGGAGGAAAAGAACACTTACATCCCTCGATATGAAGTGTTGACCAACTTGACTGCCTCCTATGAAGAAATTTGGAACCGCCATAGGAATGAAGTTCCCCCGGCTCCAAAAAGAAAGTTTCCCAAAAGGGCAGGGCCGGACAACGGGCAACATTGTGCCTATCACAACGAGTCTGGCCACACAACCGACCGGTGCTTTTCTCTTCGGAACACCATTGAGTACATGATCCAGAACGGCAAGTTACAGCAGTATAAGTCACCCGCCACAGGTGTCAACCTGATTGAAGTATATGGGGAGATAATGACGATTCACGGGGGTGGCACCCAAGGGGTGTCCGGTCACCGGGCCAAAAGACTCTGCCCAAGAGGCCCGGAGTTTGAGATAATGCAGCTTCGTCAGGAATGCCGCAAGGAGCTGGTTCCTTGGGATACCGTGTCATTTTCTCAGTCTGAAGACACGCTGAAAGTGCATCACAATAATCCTTTCATTATCACTCTTCAGATTGATCACTGGAGAACTCGGAGGGTTCTAATAGACACGGGAGCCGCTGTCAGCGTCATGTTCAGCAGTTGCTATAAGGGGTTTAAAAGAGGACGAGATAAGCTCTATAGGAACCACGAGCCATTGATCAGTTTTTCAGGTGAGACGACTCAACCGTTGGGGTCTGATCAACTAACGATTACAGTTGGAACCGGGCACCAGTCCACAAGAATTGTAGTCCCCTTCATAATTGTGGACTACCCATCCTCCTACAATGCCATACTCGGGAGAGATGCACTCTGGGGCCTACAAAGTTTTATAGCGGGTCACATGCTGCTTATGAAGGTGCCCACGCCCGGGGGTTGGGTTACAATTCGCGGAGACCAAGAAGCCGCTGTCAGATGCAACGCAATAGCAACTCAGTCCCAACACGAGATGTTTTCGGCCGGTTTTTCCTTGTCTCCATTTGACAAACCTGATGACCCCAGGGATGACCCGGATTCTTTGCCCATCAGCAAGACGGCACAAAAGAAGAGCCAGAAGTATCCTGCCAAGTTCCCCCGGCCAGCCCCAATTGAAGCAACAGAATGGATTCAGATTTCAGAAGAATACCCGGAGAGGAAGATTTGCATTGGCACAGGCCTTGACCCCGAGGTCAGAACCCGGATGGTTGAGCTGCTAACCCGGAAACAGAAGGTGTTCGCATGGTCATATGCAGACATGCCCGGGATTTCTCCAGACATTATGACACATTCCCTCAATATTATCCCGGGTGTTAAACCGGTAAGACAGAAGCGTCGTGCATTTTGCGCAGAGAAGTACAAGGCCATTCAAGCAGAAGTTAAACGTCTTAAAGACATCGGGTTCATTGGAGATGCAACATACCCGGATTGGTTGGCCAATGTAGTGATGGTCAAGAAGGCAAACGGAAAGTGGAGGATGTGCGTCGACTACACAGATCTGAATAAGGCTTGCCCGAAGGATAGTTTTCCCCTTCCAAAGATTGATCAACTGGTGGATTCAACCGCGGGCCACCCCCAGTTGAGCTTTATAGATGCATACTCGGGATTTAACCAAGTTCCGATGAATCCCGCGGATCAACAGCACACATCTTTTACAACGGACAAGGGGATGTATTATTACAGAGTGATGCCTTTTGGACTCCGGAATGCAGGAGCCACGTTCCAGCGCCTCGTAGTGGGCATGTTTGCAAACCAACTCGGGGATACTATGGAGGTTAACATAGATGATATGCTGGTCAAAAGCCGGGAGACAAGCAAACACCCGGATGACTTGGAGACCGTCATCGACATTGCCTTGAGCAAGGGGATGAGGTTAAACCCGGAGAAGTGTGTGTTCGGTGTTTCAGGAGGAAAGTTTCTCGGGTTTATGGTCAGCGCTCGGGGAATTGAGGCAAACCCCGACAAAATTCAAGCCGTCTTGGCCATGCAACCGCCAAAAACCAGGAATGAAGTTCAGCAACTTACTGGCAGGCTGGTAGCCTTATCCCGGTTTATATCCAGGTTAACAGATAAATGTGCCCCCTTCTTCAAAATTCTCAAGAGTCAACACCGCGAGCGGATTACATGGCAGGAAGAGCACAATCAAGCTTTTGAAGAGTTGAAGGAATACTTGGCGTCAGTCCCTTCTTTATCCAGACCAAACCCTGGGGAAATACTCTATCTGTACCTGGCGGTGTCTCAAACGGCCGTCAGTTGTGCCTTGATAAGAAAGCCAGACTCTGAAGAACTGCTGGTCTACTATACTGGGAAAGGATTCAATGATCCTGAAACTCGTTATCCAGATATTGAAAAACTGGCCCTGGCCTTGGTTGTAGCAGCAAGGAAGTTAAGACCATATTTTCAAGCACATTCCATCCATGTACTCACCAACCAACCGCTACGGCAGGTTCTGCAAAACCCGGCGACTTCGGGAAGACTAGTCAAATGGGCAATTGAGTTGGGGGAGCATGATTTGCACTTTAAACCGCGAACGGCAATCAAAGGGCAGGCAGCAGCAGACTTCATTGCCGAGTTAATCCCAGCAGATTCAACAGTTGCTGAAACTCTTCCTACACAAGCCGAACCGGAGAGTTGGCAGATATTTGTAGATGGATCAGTCAATCAGAGGCAATGTGGAGCAGGCATTACATTGGTAGACCCGGAGGGTAATATGTTTGACTATGCCTTACGCTTTAACTTCAAAGCATCGAACAACACGGCTGAGTACGAAGCCCTAATCAAAGGGCTCCAACTCGCTAAAGATATGGGCGCACGGCATCTCCGCATACTAAGTGACTCACAGCTGGTAGTGCAGCAGGTTAACGGCGGATTTCAGGCAAAGGAAGCACATCTTTCGTCCTATCAAAAGTTAGCGGCTTTCTTGCTGGAGAAATTTGACACCTTTGAGGTTACTCAGATACCGAGGCAGCAGAATGTGAGAGCAGATACCCTGGCTAGGATTGCAACAGGGGACGATTCCAATACCGAGTTTAAAAGCTTACTGGTCGAGACATTGGAGAAACCAAGCATCTCACTCTCCTTTTCTGAGATTTTCGCGGTAGAGACAAACCCGCCACCATCTTGGATGGATGAGTTCATCAACTTCATCCAACATGGAACCCTACCTGAGGACCCGGTAGCGGCCAAACGACTACGGGTTCGAGCGGCGCGGTATAGTATCCATGATGGGAAACTGTACAGACGAGGACAAACTTTTCCTGATTTGAAGTGTATTACACCCGAGGAAGGAGACCGGGTTTTGCAGTCGCTTCATAGCGGGGTATGTGGAAATCACTTTGGAGCCCGTAACCTGGCTTTCAAAACCCTAAGAATGGGATATTACTGGCCTTCTTTGGAACACGATGCCAGAATCGTCGTAGATTCCTGCCTTCAATGTCACCGATTTGCAAGCTTTCCCCGTGCCCCATCAGTCCCACTATCAGTAATAATTTCTCCATATCCATTTTGCATGTGGGGGATTGATTTCATCGGGCCTCTACCCACAGCTCCGGGACAGCTCAAACATGCCATTGTCTCAGTGGACTATAATTCCAAGTGGATAGAAGCTCAACCCTTGGCACGGATCACGACCGCAAATGTTAAGAAATTCCTTTGGAACAATGTCTTTTGCCGGTTTGGAATCCCGGAGACGTTTATCACAGATAACGGGACGCAGTTTGACAACGATGAGTTCCGGGAATTCTTACACTCCAATGGGACAAAGGTCCTATATGCCTCCCCTGCACACCCGCAGACTAATGGACAAACTGAAGCCGTTAACAAGCTCATCAAGCAAGTCCTAAAGAAAAAGCTGCAGGACGCAAAGGGTTTATGGGCTGAGAAACTTCCAGAGGTTTTATGGGCACTAAGGACAACTCCAACAGAAGCCAATGGGGAAAGCCCATTTCTTATGACCTTTGGCTCTGAAGCAGTGATCCCGGTAGAGATGGAAGTCCCGAGTGACCGGGTACAACTGTTCGACAGGGAAACCAACAATGAAGGCATCCGCCTTAACCTGGACCTCCTGGAGGAACGCCGGGAGCGTGCACATCTCCGAAATATCAACAAGAAGCAAAAGGTGGCTAAACACTACAATTCCCGGGTTATCAAGCGCCCACTCAAACTCGGGGATTGGGTAATGAAGGAGGTTATCCCTAAGCCAACGGGGTTTAAAGCTCCATGGGAGGGTCCATATGAAATTGTTGAAGTCGTGGGCCCAGCAACGTTTTACATCCGGGGTACAGATGGAGTTACGCTTCCGCGACCATGGAACGCCCAACATCTGCATCTCTTCCCCAAATAGGTACCGAGTTATCTATGAATGTCCAATTTTATTGTTCATAAATGTTGTATACAAAGCCTCTCAGGCCCACAATGCATGAATCCCCCTACCGGGTTATGTTTTATTAAAAAGTTTGTTGAAGTGAATGCAGCCTTTAGCGGCCCTACTTGTATGCCTTAATCGCCAAGCTCCGATAATCTCCGATAATCTCCATGACATGAAATATTGCAAGCCTTTCACGGCCTTATTTCATGGTCAAAACTCGCCAAGCTCCGATAATCTCCGATAATCTCCATGACATGAAATATTGCAAG
Organism: Comarum palustre; assembly: GCA_951800085.1. Lineage (NCBI taxonomy): Eukaryota > Viridiplantae > Streptophyta > Magnoliopsida > Rosales > Rosaceae > Comarum > Comarum palustre. The sequence goes on along the minus strand of OX637587.1, from coordinate 14,383,937 downwards.
CCTTTCACGGCCTTATTTCATGGTCAAAACTCGCCAAGCTCCGATAATCTCTGATAATCTCCATGACATGAAATATTGCAAGCCTTTCACGGCCTTATTTCATGGTCAAAACTCGCCAAGCTCCGATAAATCTCCGATAATCTCCGATAATCTCCATGACATGAAATATTGCAAGCCTATCACGGCCTTGTTTCGGTCGTTGAAAGTCTTAACGGACCCATACAGCCCTAGCGGCACTATTTTTACTTACATGCTAAACCGGCATTATATGTGTAAATTATCACATTTGCATATTTTGCATCAGATTACCGTGTTATTTGGCAAAGACGCCCTTGGAAGTCCTAACGGACCCGTAAAGCCTTACTGGCCCTATTTTTCACTTTATAATGTTAACATGCCAACCCGGCACTATGTGTGAATTCTCAACACTTGCAGGTTATGCATCGGGTTGGAATTCCTAACGGATCCTTAAAGCCCTAGCGGCCTTTAAAGCCTTAGCGGCACTATCTTTATTCACATGGCAAACCGGCGTTATATGTACATTTTTGTACTTATCAGGTTACCGTGTTTTGGCACAGGAAGGATTGCGAGAAGGAAAAATTTTATTACTTCCTAAGGCTCCGTTGACGACCCCCTTCCCCCGCTACAGGTAGACTAATCTGTTACAGAATTGAAAAACATCCTAAGGCTCCGTTGACGACCCCCTTCCCCCGCCAGTGCTAGAACCGCCACGACCTCCCCGGGGCTGTATGATGAACTGACCCCTACGCAGAGGTGGCCGGTTCCTAGGACCACCCACAATCCCACCACGGGAAGCACCTCTCCCGGCTGCTGAAGAACGAACTGGGGGACTCCGAGCCGGGTTCGCAGGAGCCCTAGGTTTCGCAGCCACGGCAGGAGTCGACCGGGAGGTGCCTGCAGCCTCGTCGGGTCTGACATGACCTTGATGACCGTCATAACCAGCCTTGTCCAGCCAGCCTTGGCGAATCCCAGCGCTCACTATCTCGGCACGAGCCTCGGCCCTGGCCGACCGCAGCTTCAGGTCAAACTCTGGGCTCGCCAGAAACTCGGAGACCGCTAAGTCCTTCGCCCAGGAAACTGCCTGGAGCAAATCTCCTTTTTGTTGCTCCAGGGAGGTGACCTGTTGCTGCAGCCCCTGGTTTTGCTCGGTCAGCTGGGCTATCGCGGCGTCTTGAGCACACCGGTCCTCCCGGTGACCTTCGATAACATTCTCCATTTCAGAGTTTTTGGCCACCAGGTCTGCTATGTGTTCTTCCGCCTCGGCCAACTTTGCACTCGACGCGATCGCTGATGCGCTTGCGAATTCCCGGACCCGAGCCAGGTTTTCTTCACTCGCCGTCACCTGGTCCCGGGCGGCCCGGAGATCATCCCTGAGGACTCTCTCTTACTCGGGGATGCCTTCGGTTATGAGCCGGTCAGTCGCCAAGTACGACAACCTGACAGCCTACACAAATAAAACAACGGGTTAGTGCAAGGAACCAAAAACAAAACAAATAACGAGTTAAAGCAGAAGACGAACTTACCCGCATCAGCTTCTCCTGCGCCCTCCGGGCTACAGTCAACGGGTCCTCGTGCTCCAGGACATAGGAGTCAGCGGCGCAATTCTTCAAATCCGCTACCATCCTTTGGATGGCCGCGTCCGCCATTCCTGCGCTCGCCAACTCCTCCATTATTTCAGTAGTGTCCCGCTGCTGCTTTCTCTCCCTCCTCTCCTTCCTCTCCTTCCTTCTCTTCCTCCTCTCGGACCTCCCCGAGCTGGATGCCTCCCGGGTACGCTTCCGAGAAGGCACGGGCTCCACTTCAAGAACCTCGTCACTCCCCTCACTCCCCTCCGGGTTCTCACTACCTATTTCCCTTTCCAACCCTCCAACCTCTTCACCCCCTTCGTCATCCTCCTCGGTAAATTCCTCCTCGCCCGGGAACACAGACGAGGGAACCGCGCTCACCACCGGTTCTTCAGTCTCATCGGCAAACGGTTCTTCAAATACCGGGTTATCGTCCGCCTCCGAGGGATTCCCTTCAACCTCCTCTCCTTCCGGGTAGACTTCTGGCCCGAGAATCTCAGCCAAGTACGCGGGAACCTCGTTGTAATAAGAGACGTCAACGTGGAACTGCCGAGCTTCCCCTTGCTCGGCGTCTGGGCGCAGAAAAGCCGCCTTCGATGTCAGGTCGATATCGTACGCCAGCCCCTCCGTGCCTTGCGCCCGGATCCCGGCCCATACAGCCTTGTCCTCGAACCCGTCGTATATTCCCGGGTTCTTTCGCTTCGTGAACTCCATCGGGAGGAGAGCTGCAACAAAAGGTATAACCTGTTAGACCGGAGCATGTAAACAACAAAAATTGTAAAGGAAAACGAAACAAACCTGGAAGCTCCATCAACCGGCAACGGCTGTACACATACAGCCTGCAAAGCCGGTACGAGCTCCGGTCATCTTGACCTCTGAAGGCCCATAGCATCCTCCGGATCCTCTTCTCCATCACCGGCTCCAGAGGAATGTCGGGAACATCTGCAACACGTACAATATAATTATAACCCGGGAAAGAGAAAAGAAAGAAGAATCCGGAGAGAAAGGACTTACTCATCAGTGGCTGGAAGTCACCCGGTACTTGAAACGCGTGTCCCGGGTCTTGAAAGTTTCTTATCAAGAAACTTTTTTCCCTCCAGGTCCGGCTCACGGAGGTCGGCAGGTCCTCGATGATCTTCTTGAAGACCCCTTTGGACTTCAGTTGGATGGTCCCACTGAAACCCGCCTTCCGGGAGTACTCGGCCCGGTACATGGCGTGTAACTCGTGGTAGCTCGGCATCTGCTGCTTCAACACCTTGTACATCACGCACAACCCTAGCAGCTGCCTCCACATATTCGGGCCAACTTGCCCGATGGCGAAGTTGCTCGCAGCCAGGAGATACTGCACTTCCACCTTTAGCGGGAGTGACAGACCGCAACGTAGCTGGTACTCGTGGCATAGCGTCCACCCATCCCCGGGAGCGAAGAACTGATCCTCGGGTTCTAAAGTCCGAATCTCAACAGACTCGGGAATCTTCCAATTGCTCCTTAGCTCCACAATCTCCTCCGCGGTCAGCGAGTACCCGGGAGGGTCAAGAGCGGTCCCATCAGTGAAGGTAACTGAGGCAAACTCGGGGACATGAGCATCCATTGCGGGGTTTGTCATCTACAAAACAAGAAACACGGGAACATCGTCAAAAACCCAGATAAACCCGGCGACCACAACGATAAACGCACACACTAACGCAGCAACCCAGTTTGGATCCCAGAAAACAGTACACAATATCGATCCAAAACACTCAAAAACATCGGAACAGAGAACAGTACCTTACTTGTGAGGGTTTGAAAGGATTTTGAGGTCGATTTACGTTTGGAAATCCAACAAGCACAGCGACAACAGAGGACGAGAGCAAAAGCACGAAAAAGTTTTCGATTTCGAAGGTACGACAAAACTGTCACCCTCAACCCCTATTTATACAGTTAAGAGACGTACACTGAAGGGACGTTTGAGAGACGTACACTGAAGGGACGTTTCGGTTTTTCGAGAAAATCGACACGTGTCGCGCATGCCGCGTCCCAAAACCGAAAAACTTTTCAGTTTCCCCCACTTCAAAACTGAAAACTTTTCGTTTTCCCCCACTTCAAACCGAAAACTTTTCAGTTTCCCCAACTACAACACGGAGACGTCATTTTCAGTTCCCATAGTCAACGTGTCTGCGGGGCACCCTTGCGTACGGACTTGGGGGACTGGGTACACCGGGTCTGGATGATACCCTTGTAACCCGGTAAAGAAATGGTTTCAAGTCCCCACCCAAGCGTACCCCTTGACTGAGGACTTGGGGGACTTGTTTATATGTGGAACCTAATATTTCTCCTTTACCGGGTTACAATTCAAGAAATAACACCAAGTGTGGTCAATTATTAAATATGCATCGTTTATTATGCTTGAAGTACTGTTTACAGGGCCAAAGGCCAGTCAGACTTGAGAAGCCACTCTGGGTCCTTTGTCAGGGCCCAGTTCATTGTAAGTTTGAGGCAAAGCAAGGGAGCTCATTCCCACATTGGAAAAAGACAAAGTGCTGCCTTTAATGCTACTATAAATACCGGTGAGGACCTCCCGGTAAGGGGACGGACAATTCCTTAACTACTCTTGAGTTTTCTGCTTATCTGACAGTGTCTGACTTAAGCATCGGAGTGGCTTCCCTCGGTAAACCCGGGGACGCCCTTTGACGTGTTTGTTCTTTACACAGGAAAACTCGGAGTACAAGGAAGTTCGCTATTTCTGGAACCGTGCAACCCGCCAAAGGGGCCACGAGTTTACACGGAAACAACTTTAATGTTATTTTCCATTAAAATTATCTATATATTTTTAAATTATATTAAATATATATAATATCAAAACGTACGCGTATCCTATTATTTCAATAAAAACATATATGTGTATGGTATCAAACCCGTATCCGTGTCCCCTACCCATACTAGTGCATCATAGGAGCTCAGAGAAGAGGAAGGATCTGAGAGAAGTTCATAACAGATTACAGCTGTAATCCATAATTGGTTTTCTGTGTTCAGTGACGTAGCCAGAAAGTATACAAAAGAGAGATCAATTTAGACAAGCTAATTATGTAGGGAGAAAGTTTCTTTGTCAAGGGACAAAATAAGCTAAATAGCTTATATTACTCTTATATACAAGTAAAAATCTGAAGCACAACACACATAAAAAGATGGTGAAAAAGGTCATTTGACCCCTCTAGTCACCATGTAGCTACGCCCCTGCATATGTTCATAATTCTAACAACTCTCTAACCAACTCTAAGAAACGTCTAACAGCTTTCACTAATTACAACTAAGACTTGATGTAGATAGGCGTACACAAGTATATACAAAACCAAGACTCAGCTGGTGTTGAGCATTTGCAATTAGGCATTAGGGGCCCTAAATGTCGGGCTGTGACTTTAGATCACCTTCCCCAAATACCATCAAACTAAGCAAATTAAATTCACAAACTCGAAGCTAGGGTTCATGCATGGCCGGACAGCACAGCAGAAAATCATGTTCCGAATTAGGAGAAAAGACTGAAACTAAATCCTGTTCTTTTGCAGCTAACCATCTCTAAAAGCGAGCTTTAATAATATGAATGCATTAGGTGACCGATCGGCATGATGCATTTTAGAATGTTAATACTAGCTTGGTTGCCAGTTCTGCTATACGTGTTCTTAATATGGATCTTTGAGTTCATTGCATGCAGTTTGGTTCAGTTGTGTTGTCTACTGTTTGTATGTAGTACATGTGTATGAGCAAGGAATAACTACAGTTCAGTACGCATGTATTAGGTGACGCAATTATTGGTTCTGTCTAAGTTTATGAACTTATCAATATATCTATCTATTATCTATCTAGCAAATTCTGTGGGATGTACAAGTCCTCTACATTATTTGCACATGTTCGACAATGGCAGAGATTTTCTTTTGATTTCTTTTACTAAACTTATATAAAAAACTTTTACTATATACTAAAGTGGAGTTTGGGTTGCACCGTACATATATTGTTCATTGAGAAGTGACAATTTTTCCAGTTATTTAAGTGTGGAAAAAGAGACAAGAGAGGGCTTTGAGTTTAAAATTACTAGGAGTGTTCGAATCCTATGAAGTTTCCTGTTCGTCCTAGTTTTTCGTTTAATCATGGATTTGCCATGGTGCTTCGCTGCCTCTTTTTCATTAGCGTCCTTTTCTTTGATTGCAATTCATCCATATCTGCAAGTCACCGTCTTCTAATCGAATAGCAATAGATGTGTATCGAGGGCATCACATCGAAAAGAGGTTGTCGCATTCCACTCGTTGATCTCCTAACTGCCCACCTCATTTTTGGTCTGTCGCGTGTCTTCCTCATAGAGACAGAGCAAGGAGGTTTCTTTTTGGGCTTTGCATATTTGCTCGGCACAGAACAATTTAGAGAAAGAGGGAAGGAAACCAGGTAACAATTGTAAGTTCAATTCTTCACGATTCCACACATGCTCATCTGCCAGATTGCTTGATTATCTTTGCAGTTTTTCTTCTTCCTTGGCTGAATTTCTACATTCTGGCCTTTGGGTAATTGGTATTCAATTGATGTTTTTGTTTTTGTACCGATTCTATCAAATCAATTAAACCTTTAGGTGGTTTGTTTATATGGACTATTCAAATTCATTGCTTTGATGAGTCTTGCAGGTTTGGTTTTACCAGAAATCAAACTTCTGCTCATTGTTCTTCATGATATGAGCTATATGAGCTTCAAAAAGGTGTGTTACTCTCTCTCTCTCCCTCTCTCTTTTTGTTTTCGTTTCTGTTGGTTGGATGCATGATGAATTTTAAGAATATTTTTTAATCAAATGTAAGGGATTTTTTTTGTCCACTGAATCATGGGATGTTTTAAGAACACTATTGATTCAAAGGTGTTCGATATTTTTTGTCCAATGATAGTGATTCCAAATAAAATATATGTGCTTTATATCTTTTGCAAAAGGCAATGCCTTCCAGTTCAATGTTCATATATTAATTGTTACCTGTCATAACCTATCCACATGATCACATCGTAGACTGACTATTTAGTTTCAAAACCAGTAGCAATTTATAAAATAATCTGATTGGTCTTTGATATATTCACTTCAAGCATCTCTTTGAATTGCAACTTTCATTTCCCCTTTCTTCTTAGTCAATTGAGAAACTAAAATATTATCATTCTTTTGGTTGATAAATACTGATATGTACAACATATTCATTCGGTTCAATTTTTCCAGATGATGCAATAAGTGAGTACAGATTTTAGACAATATGTGCTGAATTTACTTATTCATCTGATATTTAAGTTGCAAGAAAATATCAACTATAGTGATTATGTAAAATATTTTACTCAGTTTGAAAGACACGTTGTTCATACTTGAAAGGTAAAACTAAAAAAACTGAATTCAGTATGGGTGTTTGTGGAGCTACTGTTGCTGCTGATGGTGAAGGTATATCATTATTGCCATGAATTTTCTAGCTCTAATCAATCTATGAAGTAAACTATTGAATGACAGTTGGTTGTCCGGGAATACTTTAATATGATAGTAATCTTTTGTTTCCCTTTCTCAATTTTCTTATGCCTCGTATAATTAATTGTAATATTTTTCTGTTCTCATACTAAAACATGGAACTTCCGGTCATTGCTTCATGATATTGGTCTATTCATTGATGACTTGCAAAAACTGATTCACTTCCTTTCTTTTGTGTAGGCTTCTATGTTCAGTTGATGTCTATATTCATAATTTATCTTTGTTTTTGCTTATAATATTGTATTTTATATGAGTTGGGATGATAGTTGGTGCATATAGTTGTAATTAGTCACATTTGCTTCATCACACAGACCTCCGTTTCTCTCTCTTTCGATATAGTCTTTATTCTTACTTTTACTTTTGCATTAATAATTTGATATGGTTAAGGGTTGGTGATAATATGTGACTATTTGATGTAGTTTAGATTGTTGTCGCAGGTTGTGTGTAGAATACTCAGACTATTATTGTGTTGCATAAAGGAAGAAGAGTAAGTCTAAATTTGGGACAAATTGGGGCTGGGAAAGGAAATATGATGTCCAGGTAAGTACTATGGGTGCTATATTGATAGTAAAAACTACTCTTTTGTATAAGAGATTCTAATTTTACGTTTCAGAGATATATAGTTAGATCTGCTATAGCTAAAATCAAACTCTCATTTGGTGTTCTATTCAGTGAATAAATACATGTACAGATTATTAGAGGTCATTTTGGTTCTGGATCATATATAATTACAGTTTCAGTTTTGCCCATAGCTTCATTTATGTGCTGATATAAAGAACCATTAACTTCTATAAAACAAAATTTGAAAAAAGAATGATCTTTACAAGATCGAGTAGAAAGAAATGAGTGTATGATTCACAGCATAGAAAAAGAGATGGTGAAGCTTTGGTTTTTGTTCATTACTTTATCTGTTATTCTCAAATCTCAATCAAATCGTGAAGGTATGGTCTCTTATGTTTGTAGTTCAGTCTACACATTTGCATATTAACATATGTAAAGAAAAGCGTTGCAAAGATTTAAGAAAGTTACCAGCATTTCATTAGAGACTCGAATTTGAGAACAAATCAGAACATCAGGTAAATAAGACAATTGAAAACGGTATTTCCTTGTTCCAGGATCTTTGCCTTAAATCATTGGGTTTAGACATTACTTAGGTGATCTTTAAATCCTTTCAAAATGGCAGCAACATTCCACTTTTTCCGATTTCCTTCTGTCAAAGAATCATACAAATGTTGGATTTGATCAAAAAAGTCTTACCGATTTCAACAAATTACAACCCATAATCAGGTTGCTTTTTCTTTTTTGTTTTTGCAAAAAAAAGGTTTCAGTTGCTACAATGATTACTTATATATCATATTTTGGCTGGAAAAAAATGGGTCCAGACCTCATCTAGGATTGATTTGGAAGATCCAAAACAAAAATTAGTGGTATTTGCTAGCAATAACATAATGGAGACAGTCAATCAATATAGATTGATCTGAAATCTGATTCAAATCCAATATAGCACCTATGGGTACATAAGAAATGTATTGAATCTATTCTTTTTACTAAAAAAAGAGTTTGTATCGAATAAAATATATACTTCGACTTTCGTGTGTTAAAACTTTGATTGGTAAACACAAAAACACTGTACGCACTTTTAAGAATAGGTCCTAAATTATTGGATGAATGCAAACTAAAAAACCATTTTCGTCACTAAACTGTGTAAATTCTACACACGTACAGTGTTCCCTTCTCTCTCTCTCTAGGGTGTGAGTAAGGGTTTCGGGTAGTTCCTTGGCAGTCCCTTGACAGCAGCTGAGTGAACCCGTTTTTTAAGGTGACTCATGTCCCTTGTCCTCAAAGTTATATTGAGAGTGTGGTGGTGTGTCTCGGAGAAGCTTTGTGCCATGGAAGACGTAGTCGGTGATATGGTGAGGAAGCTATCCCTGTCGGAGACCGAGGTGGAGGTGGTGATCCCGGAAGAGGTGGAGGAGGAGGCCCCCCAACGGAACTTTCTGGTTGGAGAACTTCTCACTTCCAGAGCATACCGGGTAGAATCTTTGATTAACACAATGAGAGGTTTGTGGATCCCTCGGACTGAACCTCCTGATCGAGCTCGCTTAACGGCCAGGCGACTTGAGGATGGTCGCCGAATCTTGTTCGCCTTCAAGCATGCAGCGGATCTGAGGGAAGTGATGAGGAGATGCCCGTGGTCGTTTGAAAACAACCTATTGGCGGTGGCGGTCACAGATGGCCGAGAGGACCCTCTGATGGTGGACCTTTCGATCCAATACTTTTGGGTTCGAGTCCGAGGCCTGCCCCCATTGTATATGGAGAAGGAAAGATTAGCGAGGACAGGACGGAACATGGGGAGGCGATCGGACTTTTTGTGTCCGCAGCCAGAGGAGGAGGAGGCTGTCTAGGAGAATATCTAAGAATTAGAGTGGGAATCGATGCTGAGATGTCCTTGAAGAAATGGGTGCTGTTTAAACCGGCGGGATGGCCAGAGAGTAAGCTGTTTGACATAGAGTACGAGCGACTCCCACACTTCTGCTTCTTCTGTGGTGTCCTCTGCCATATCAGTAAAAATTGTCCCAGGAAGGAATCCGGCGAGCTGTCTGTGGCAACATATGATGTGCTGCTCAATGCGGAGAAAAAAGAAGAATGGCTGCTGGAGCAAAGAAAGAAAGAGCAGAAGGCCAGGAAATCGATTATTGAGGGCTCGAACAGTGGCGGTGGTGGATGGAGATTTGGATTGAAGCCGAGAAGACATTTAGGCTGGGGTATGGCAGCGCCGGACATGCCAGTGACAGGATCCACCCGCACTCGGGATGAACGGGACGAAAGTTCGGAGCCTAGTAAGCTGATTCAAAATGATGTCATGGAGATTGATGCAGCTGACCGGGAGGGACAACTGCAGTCCGAAAGACCGGAAAAGAGGCGGCGTCTGTTCGGAGAGGAACAGGCCAGCAGAGAGTTAACGGTGGCCGGCGCCCAGTCTACAAAAACCCTAGCTCAGCCTGCATTGGAAACTGTGAGCGGTGAGGATCGGATAGGGGATTCTGCATTAATGACGCGTGATGCGGAGAAGACTTTGGTGGCGAAAAAGCCACAAATCCTGGACCTCAGTTCAGACCCAAATCCTGAACAAAATCTGACTTTTCCAAGAAATATGCGGCGAAGTGCAGGTCCTCTTCTTTTCAAACAGCTGGATGGGCGGCAGGCACGTGAGGCGGGCGAGACTAAGAAAAAGCCGGTCAAACAGATGAAGGGACCCGTCAAAAGTGGAGGGGGGAAGAAAAAAAGCAAAGGAGCTGTTGGGCCGGATCCAATTGAGAAGGAGAGAGAAGCTCGTGCTCGTGGGCCAAGGGGAAAAGGAAAAGAAAAGGCCTCACCGAGGAAGCCTGTTGGGCTAAGTCTTCGTAGAGTGCTGGTACATGGTTTGTCTCCGACTAAGAGTCAAGACGGTACTCCAAAACGTCTTTCCGTGATGGGCCCGGATTTGGCCCATCACGAGAAATGAATGTGTTAAGCTGGAACTGCCAAGGGATCGGGAACCCTTGGACAGTGGATGCGCTTATAGGGCTGTGTGCCTTCAACATTCCCGATATAATTTTCTTAAGTGAAACAAGGTGTTTGGAGAAAGAGTTGGATAGAGTCAAGTTACAAGTGGGCTTCAAAAATATGATAGCTGTGGCCTGCAAATTCAAGAAAAAGGATGATGGGCGTATATGTAGGTCCGGTGGGCTGGGCTTGTTGTGGAAAGATGATGTGGTAGTTGAGCTGAAGTCTTATTCTCAATCTCATATCGATGTCATGGTTGGAGACGCTGCCGATCCCCATCGATGGAGATTCACGGGCATCTATGGTAAACCAAAGGTGGAAGACCGGCATCTCACATGGGATCTCCTTCGTCACCTCAGTCGCGAGAGATGCGATCCGTGGGTGATGGGAGGAGACTGTAACGAGATCTTGAGGTTGTGTGAAAAGGAAGGTGGTCCGCCCAGAAGCTTGCGGCAGATGGAGGAGTTCAGTCGCTGCTTGCAGGATTGTGGTCTGGAGGACCTCTATTACTCGGGTCCGTGCTTCACCTGGAAAGGTACCCGAGGTGGCGAGCTGATTAAGGTGCGTCTAGATCGCTTTACGACATCTAGGGATTGGTCTGATTACTTTCTGGCTTCGAGAGTCCGTCACCTAAATCCGTCCAAATCTGACCACCTGCCGATCCTGCTTGAAGTTTGGTGTAGGCGATCAAGACGGAAGAAGAAGAAGAAAAGATTCCGCATCGAAGAATTCTGGCTGCAGGATGCAGAGTGTCGTTCAGTGATTGAGCAAAGCTGGAAAGGGGTGTCCGATCCGGACCCCTATGCGGCAGTGCGACGGAAGATTGAGCTTACCCGGCAGAGTCTAATTAAATGGAGTAAGGAGAAATTTGGAAACATTCGGGAAGAAATTGAGAGGACCCGATCAAAACTGGCTGTGTTCTATGAGAGGGGAGAATCTGATAGCGAGATGGTTCGGATGGATTTGGAGGAGAGGTTGAATGAGCTTCTTAAACAAGAACATTCTTATTGGAAGCAGAGGGCCAAGGTTTTATGGTTAAAAGAAGGGGATCTGAACACGAAATATTTCCACCAGAAAGCCAGCAATCGAAGAAGGCGAAACAACATCAAAGGCTTGTCAGACCGAGATGGTCATTGGTGTACTGACGACGGCGACCTGGAGAGAATTGTTCTGAATTACTTCGGTGAGCTGTTCAAATCTAGCAATCCAGTTAATCTGAATTTGTTTACTGAACTGTTTTCACCGATTGTCACTAGCGAGATGAATAGTGAGTTAACCAGGGAAATTGAAGCTGGGGAGGTGTTGCAAGCTCTAAGCAGCCGCTCAAAGCACCTGGTCCGGATGGTTTTGCCCCTTGTTTTTACCAGAAATTCTGGCCGATTGTGGGTGATGATGTGGTGAAAGCTATCAGGGTGTTCATGGAATCTGATGATCTCATGAGACAGGTTAACCATACTCATGTTGCTTTGATCCCGAAAGTAAAGAAGTTGGAGACGATGCAGCAGCTGCGCCCTATAAGCTTGTGTAACGTCATCTACAAGATGGGATCAAAAGTATTGGCCAACAGATTGAAAGGGTTACTTCAAAACATCATTGCGCCAAACCAGAGCGCCTTCGTGCCGGGAAGACAGATAACTGATAATTCTCTCCTAAAATTTCCCACCAGAGATATGGTGCTACGGGAGTTCGCAGAGATATGGTGCTTTAAAGCTCGATATGAGCAAAGCATACGATCGAGTTGAATGGCCTTTTCTTGAGCAGGTGATGTTGAGTATGGGATTTGAGAGGAAATGGGTGGAGTTGATTATGCAATGCGTCAAGACGGTTTCTTACTCTTTCATTGTGAATGGGGAACCGAGAGGGAGGCTGGTCCCATCAAGGGGAGTGAGACAAGGGGATTCTATCTCTCCATATTTGTTTCTTCTTTGTGCGGAAGGGCTGTCTCGTATGTTGGCAAAGGCGGAAGTTGAGGGGCGGATCCACGGGGTGACCATTGCCCCGAATGCTCCTTCCATAAATCATTTGTTTTTTGCGGATGACTCTTTTATCTTCATGAGGGCTGATGAGGCTGAGTGTGGGCAAGTCAGTAGCATTCTTCGCCAGTACGAGGAGGCGTCGGGCCAAAGTGTTAGTCTCCCTAAAAGCAGTATATGTTTCTCTAAAAATGTGGAGTTAAATAGACAGGAAGAATTGGCGAATGTTCTGGGGGTGGCAAGGGTGGAAAAGCATGATAAGTACCTTGGTCTCCCTACCGAAGTGAGTTACTCGAAGACCGAGGCGTTCCAGTTCATAATGGAAAAAACGAGAAACAAAATGAAGGGATGGAAAGATAAGATGTTAAGCACGGCGGGTAAGGAGATAATGATTAAGGCGGTGGTTCAGGCTGTTCCAAATTATGTGATGAGTTGTTTCGAATTACCAAAACACATGTGTATTGAGATGCATAGATGTATGGCAAAGTTCTGGTGGGGAGATTCGGAGAAGGGGAAGAAGATACACTGGATGGCTTGGGATAAGTTGTGTGTGCATAAGGAGGAAGGAGGTTTGGGCTTTAGAAACATGTGGCAATTCAACTACGCTCTACTGGCTAAACAGGGGTGGAGGTTAATCCGCTTCCCTGATTCTCTTCTTGCAAGATGCTTAAAAGCGAAGTACTATCCTGATACAGATTTTTTACACGCTCAAATAAAGGCGGGGGACTCGTATGCGTGGCGGAGCTTGATGAGAGGTCAAGAAGTGTTGAATAGGGGCACTAGGTTTTTGATTGGAAATGGCATGAATGTTTCTGTGTGGAACGACAGATGGCTCCCTAGACCGCATACCTTCCGTCCTAGCTTACCCATGATGGAGGGTCTTGAAAACCTGATGGTGGCAGATTTGATCGATGAAGATATGAGTTCATGGTGTCTTGATTGGTTGGAAGAGATCTTTACACCGGAAGAGGTGAATATGATCCACAGGATTCCTTTGAGTAGCCGAAGGGTGGAAGATCGAATCATATGGCACTTTGAAAAAACTGGAGAGTACACTGTCAAGAGTGGTTATAGGGTGGCTCGGACTGCTGAGAATATGTGTGCGCAAGCCTCCTCCTCGGCCGGAGCTGGTGCACATCAAGACTTCTGGCAGAAGGTGTGGAAGTCCAGGACCCCCCCAAAGGTGAGAGCATTCATTTGGCGTCTTCTAAAGCAGATTATTCCCACTAGAGATGCACTTTTAAAGAAACGAGTCCACTTGGAGGATGCATGCTGCCTCTTTTGCAGAGGTGAAGTTGAGACTACTATGCACCTTTTTAAAAACTGCAATGTTACAGCCTGTTTCTGGTTGCAATCCCCGATTGGTTTGAGAGCTCGACATCATGATGCTCAGACGATTTGGGACTGGATTCAAGATATGATGTCCAACTTACGACAAGGTGAGCTTGACATTTTTTTCACCTGTTTATGGACAATTTGGGAGGAGCGAAATAAGTTATTATGGAATGGAGGTCTGTTTGATCCCATGGGGGCCTTGGCATGGTCCATGAAGCTGCTTCATGAGTTCCAGGCTATTCATCCGGCTAAAATGGGAAAGAAGAACAAGGCCAGAGTGCTACAAAAATGGGAAGCTCCCCCAAGTGGAAGACTCAAGATCAATTGTGATGGTTCCTTCTTCAGAGACAAGGGTGAGGGGGGTATTGGTGTGGTGATCCGAAATGCTAATGGGGACTGCGTTGCTGCTGTGTCTAAATTTTTGCCGTATCTCAACTCTGCTTTCCATTGTGAGGCGGAAGCGTGTAGACTGGGTTTGAAGTTGGCAGCTGAAAAGGGATGGAGGCAGCTGGAGATAGAAAGCGACTCTAGCCTACTGGTCTTGGCTCTAAATAGTAAGAGTGATAGCTCAACTGAGGTTAGAAGTATTATTGATGATTGTTTAAGTGTGATGAACACGATGGAGTTTTGTGTGGTTCGTCATATTCATAGAGAAGCAAATGGTGTGGCCGATAGATTGGCACACCTTGCTAGTAGAGGTCATGTTATCGACCTTTGTTTAGATGAGGCTCCTGGTGTTATAAGGGATGTTCTCTTTGAGGATCTTTGTAATGTTGTTCCGAGTCAAGAGGCAAGCGTCATGCTCCCTTGATTAGGAACGACCTCTGGTTTTCTTCTATAATATATCTTCTTCTGCTAAAAAAAAACCATTTTCGTCGATAAAGAAAGAGATTCGATCCATTTCCCTATCACTCATCATATATATAATAACTCACGCACCCGTTCCAAATGCCTTCTTCATTATTTTAAGTTGTTCCACAGTCATAAGTACATAACTTGCAAATACTTAGAATATTAATATCTTGATTCAGCTCAATGTTCTATATTAACATGTATTGACAATTTCATGTGTTTTCTCAAAGGTGTATTCAGAATCTGCACCATCATGATATGTATCCTTTGAAATATGATGCAAGATATTAAGGTGTTCATTAAAATGCTGCATTTTAAATATGGACGTTAGTAAACAAATCATTTACAACTCATTGCTTTTTAGTTTTCAGCAGTGTTGCGGCTTCTATTGTTTTATGAATGACTTTTCAACATATTGGATCAATTTACCAATATGTGTTTTGCCAATAGTCACCTAAAGAGAGAATATCTATAAGGATTTTGTTCTTTTAAGAATTAGAATAAAGAGCTCTTCAGCAAATTTTCGATATTGAGGTGCTCACTACTGAAGTAGCAATTCACAAATTTTGAAACCCAATTTGCATATGCATGAAGACGTTTTTTCTTTAAAAAAAACTTTTTATTATTAAACTCACACACTACATATGTATGTGAGGTTTGAACTTGTGACCTCAAAGTTGTGAGTTAAACACTTTAACCAACCAAGTCACGGCTCACCAATAAAACAAGGAGTCTAAATTTTAGGATAATAAGGAACATCAGTAGATCTACAAGACTTGCTTTGAAGATTTCAATATTGAAGCAGCAACAAATTTATAACCTTTTGAAGATAAATGTGCAAGAGGATTGGAAGAGTTCAGCAGTAGAAATGATAAAGGAATTCAAAATACGAAACAATGAGACGTTTTAAAACTTCTTTTAAGATGCGGAAATTGAAGTAGCATGTACTAGAATTGAAGCAAATCTGATGGCAAAATGAGAGATAGAGGAAACAAATACCAACTTAGCAAATAACGTATCATAATGTAACTTTGGGACTATGATGTAACTCTATCTTCCTACAATATACAAAACACTTCCTTTGGTTACAATCCAGGACACCCTATTCCTAGAGTGCCTATTCTGCCTTCAATCTTTAATAGTGTTTGATCAAACAAAATTCTTGGCCTAAATTTAAGGTTTTCTGTTCCACAGTTGAGAAATTATAATACTTGATTTAGTTGATTACCCTCTTCTTTTACTAAACAACGTTATCGGTCTAATAATCTACTATCAAAGATTAACTTTTGGGAATGAGGTACAATATAGTATGTAAATGTTAATTATCTAGTCGAAGGGAGAAAAACGTGGTTCATATATACCCATATCATGTAGCTAGCATCAAGATCCAGATAAGTTTTTGGTCAATATAGGGAAATTAAGCAGAAAATGTTTACGTGTTGATCCTTGAGGCATTCACCATATGGTGCGGTCCTATTATATATCTGCTTCATCTGGCCAGCATTTTGCAGTGTGATTATGCAGAGCTAGAAAGCTAAGTGGAAAACGTGGGTACCAAGATATGGCGATGGCTCTATTACCATGGATGAATCAGCTAGAGCAAGAACTACAAAGAATCACCACCCCTTTCAATCTTTTCTTGGTTTCTCTTCTCTCGCTTTCCATATTCATTTTTGCTTTCATTTTCCTGATCAGGTTCGAATAAACTCAAGTTACGCCATCTCCGACAAGGTTACCACTGATTGGAAACCTTCACCAGCTAGCCACACTCCCACACCGCTCTCTTGGCACTTTGTCTAAGAAGCATGGCCCTCTAATACTACAATTGGGTCAAGTTCCAACTCTAGTAGGTTCATCAGCATAAATGGCCAAGGAAGTCATGGAGACCCATGACACTGTTTTCTCCAGCCGTCCTAAAACTACAGCTGCAAACATATTAGTCTATGAATGTTATGGCATATAGGGTTTGCTCCTTATGGGGAGTACTGGAGAGAAATTCGGAAACTTTGTGTTCTTGAACTTCTCAGCCTCAATAGGGTGCAACAATTTCAGTATGCAAAAGAAGAAGAGATTGGGGAGTTGGTAAATCGGATACTAAAAGTGTGCCTCGGCCAGTCTCCTATTCATCTAAGTGAGATGCTGATAAGAGCATCCAACTGATAAAGCAAAGCCAACGGATTTAATAGATAAGGCAGAAGACGTACGACATGGTTCCCCTAGTATGAATAGGATTCCATGAACTCATAGGACTTCTGTAATTCTCTTCTGATATCTCTTTGTAACTACTTAGATAACAGTTAATAGCTGATTGTATATCTTGTAAGCTGATACTAATATATATATATATATATATAGAGGTGAAGTCAGGCTAAAGGGGACGCCTTGACCTTTACCAATTCTATTCTCTTCTCAGTTCTTTCACCAACAACATAATGTCTAGGTGCGTTCTTGGACAGAATATTGTAGAAGAAAATGATAGTTGGTTTGGAGAGTTGGCAAGAACGTTGATGACTCTGTTTGGTTTAGAATTTGCAGTCCTTCAAACAACCGGCTTGTAAATTTGTGCTAGGCGTGCCAGTACCTTTGGGTCAAGTACAACCTTGAAGTTGGATGCTGTTTGCGTCCCTCTTCTGACTTCTTCTCACAGCGACCGTGACAGACGCCGATCTTCTTCCTCTGTGCTGGGTTCTCTTTATAGACCTACAAGGGAAAAGTCCCTCTTGGATTTTTCTCCAACCCTTGCGGATGGCCGAATCTTACTTAGTATGCAATGAAACTAAGCAGCGGGTATCAAGATATGCAGGATATGGACTGGCGAACGGATTCTCCAGAACTGGTTGCAGGAGTAAAAACTGCTCAACGGATCGAACAGGGGAGTAGAGAGATTTCAACGGATTGAAACCTGTCAGACTTAACGGATTAAGTCCCTTGTGCAGCTTGACGGATCAGGCTACGGTTGCTGACGGATCAGGCTTGGTTGCTCCGGAGAGGCTTTGAAGACTTTCGCGTGGCGAAGTGGTTGTCTGTTTGTTGATAGATGTCGTTGTGTTTTTCTCTTGCATCTCAACCCCTTTATATAGTGAATACTAGGGTAGATATTTACTTCCGAACCAAGGCATGGCATCAAATAATCCTTCTTGTAGTGCAAGACAAACTCTTAAAGCCCAATCGTGTAAGCCCAACACTATTCTGTTGGTAACTTAACCTCCTGCAACCACGTGTTTCGTTTCTTATAATACTCTCGCGAACGCTTTTCCAACCGCGAACGTATTTTGCTAACACACGCCCCGCTTCGCGAGCGTGCTTTATTATTGTGCTCCTCGCGAGCGCTTTTGACTCTCCAAGCGTCCTCTGATCCTCTTGACCGCAGGCATCGGTTCACTTGCCTTTCTATAAATGGGCTTTTTACTTCTGGATCTAACATTGCCCCTCAGCTCTTGAGATTAAGCCCGTTTGCGAAAATCGAAAAGAGTTATACCTTGGCATTGATTTAAACAAAAGCAAACGTCTTTTCATTGTCAAATTCCTCAGAACACTCAACCATCATTTCCCTCTGCAACTCTTTTCAAACCTTCCTGAGACAAACCGCCGCCGCTCCTACTTCCAAATCAATGGCACCCAAACACACTTTCTCTGCTGTGAAAACCTCACCCAGAACCCCTTCCGAGCATGAAGCTCTAGACTTCGTCCAAGCCATGGCTGGCCTCCGACCTGCTCCAAAACACAAAGGCTCTTGGTTGAAAGTTAAGCTTGATAATACCTGCGACCTGGGTCCTTGGGTCGATGTTTTCCCAAACCAATTTGAACTGCCTTACCGTCAACATGCATCCCGAATTCCCCCTTTAATCTTTCGCAAGGAAGAAGCTTCCTTCATCGACTGGCAGAAGTCAGACGCCCAGACCAGATTTGGGCAGTGGCCGAACACCAATGACGCCGAGATCCAATGGTACCAACAACGCAGCAGTAAAGACCTTGAACGATGGCAAGCCGTTGGAATCGCCGATCTCATTGACCTCTGCTTCTCCCTGAAGTCTGGCTGCAACAAAGCTCCCCTGGCAGCAGCAGTCTGTTTCTGGGACACTTCTTCAAACACCTTCCATCTCCCCGCAGACCCAATGGGTATTACCCTGCTGGATGTGTATACAATTACCGGGTTTCCATTCGCCAACGCACCAAGTCCTCTCAACGATCTTGCTTTGGAACATCAAATCCCATCAGATCAGCCTCGCCCCAACTCATACACCTCGTGGGTTAATCACTATGGGAGCACTGATGATGTTTTAAGTGGCCTAGCATTCCTGGAATTTTGTCTACTCAAATATGTTGAATGCAGCGCCACCAACAAACCCACCTTCGCCTGGGCCAGAACGGCTGAGCTACTTTACAACGGTATCCCTCTCAACCTCTTAGAGCTAGCCACTGGATTACTATATAGGGCGCTACACTTTCTATCCTTAGAACCCTTCAAACACAGATCTGTTAGCGGTCCTCTTTGGATTTTAGACTTGTGGCTTCAAACTTACTTTCCTGTTTTCCGTTCTTCTTCTATCACCAGTTTTCTGAAAGATAAGGTTTTAGGCCAAACCATCGTGTCCGCCCCACATCCTCCAGCCATTAGCTATTCGCGTTGTTTCCACTATCTGTATAGTATGGAAAACCTGCCTTCAGATTCTATTACCATTGTCTGCAGACGAACATACCCTTCTCTTGTAAATGAAGGTTTTATTTTCAGTAATCGCCACAACGTCCTACACCTCTTTTTCTTTCTACGCCTCCTTTCCAATCGCCACTTTAAACTACCAGGGAGAGCCGGAGTAGAAATTTATGCCCCCAACTTCTTCGCGAGGCAATTTGGAATGTGCCAAAGCATTCCATATCCCCCGTTGGCTAGCCGCAACCATTTCACTTTGTGGCGAGAAACCTATAACGCTGGGACTGATCCTGAATCCATTCCCTCCTGCTTCAAAGACATCATTCAGCCTGTCAACACCTATCCCCTTGGTGGAGTACGTCTGAGCTTCGCGGCTACTAATGAGTTCACTAGGTGGTGGACTTCAATCAACGAGGGCAAATGGAACCCAGACCACCTATCCGCGTTTAGAAAGATTTTCCAGCCATATCAGAAACAATTCCGCCATGCCGAAGATTTGGCTGTGTTTGCTATCGAAGGCCCTCACCCAAACGTTGAACCTTCCTTGGTTCCTGAGGTGCGAACAGAAGTGCTTCCTGCCCCCCAGGTATTTTAAACTCCTTTAACTATAATGATCAACTCCCTGATCTATATATCTTTTCTGACCAACTTCCTCCCTTGCAGCGTCCCCAAAGAACCAAGAAGCATGCGAACAAAATTGGTGTTCGCCCTCCCAAAAGGTTCAAACCAAGTCTTCCTACAGAAGAGGCCGTTTCTCGACCCCAGGTATGGGTTCATTTAATTCGAAAGCTCGTATGCTTATGTAGTCAAGTCAACTAACCCTCTAATTGTCTTACAGGCGGATCGGCCTATGCAGTCTAGTCCTGAAGCCGCGCGATCCCCCGAGGAATGCAGTCAACATCCTACTGCTTCTGGTGCTCCGAACCTGACTGTCCTGGCTGAAGTAACCTCTGCCGAGGCCCAAAAAGCAGCTCCTCCCTCAGCTAACCTGGACACTGGGACTCCTACTGAAGCAGATCAAGAGGTACTGTTTCGACAATCCACTCAATTGGAAATATCTCAATGAACTTGAGCTCAATTGTGCTTCTGTCGTTTCAGGGACCAATTCCTGTATTTGAAGTTAGCTCTTCCTCCGAGTCAGTTGCTTCTCCGGTCCTGGATACTATGATGGGAGAGGTCTTTAGTGAAAGCGCTAAGCTCGTCCCTATCCAAACTGTTGCTGCGAATGAGCCAATCCTCCGCGAGACAATTTCCTGTTCGCCTCAGAGAACAGTGGCTGATATTCCTGCGAACGAAATTCCCCCCGCGAATGCAGTCTCTCTTGCGAACGAAACTGCTATGGCGAATGCCGATCGCGCGAATGATATTGCTCAACCAGTGCTTCAACCGGTGATCCCAACTGAAACTGACCCAAAGGTAACAATTTTTACTCTGCAGCTTCTGTTTGTATTCTTACAAACACTTATTGTTTCTTTACTTGCCAGATTCCGGAGAACCTTCCAATGACCTCCTCTTCTGATCATGCTACGCCTTCCCTCATCGAGCAAGTCCAACTAATGCTGGATCCTTTTCAAGCAAACCACTCCATTGCTGATGCGACGTTATTCCTCCGCAACCTGGAGCACGAGGACCTTCTCCACCCACATACTAGGATCCAAATTGAAGATGCCATTCGTATCCTTCGAGTTCAAGCTGACGAAAGGCTCTTGAAGAAATTGCGGCGTCTATGGGAATTCACAACTAATGCTGCAACCTTATCTGAGCGTGCCAAAGCCATACGATTGGAGGCCCCTCAGTATCATCAGCAGAAAGAGAAATTCCAAGCTGAACGGGTTGCCAAAGCCACCAATCTTGCTAGACTTGTCCATAACGCGACCCATTTGCTTCCTAACCGACTTGCTGAGCTCAAACGTCAAAAAGCTGAGATTGAGGCCCAGCTAGCAATTGCCGAAGAGGAAGCCCAAAACAACTTAGACGCCTTGGAGCAAGAGAAGAATTCCTACCAGACTCTTCAACAAATGATCAACCAGGTGGACGACAGGATCGAAGATTCCCTGATCAACGAAGAGAATATCCAAAACGCCCTTGAGACTGCTTTAGCGAATATCAAGCACATTAGTAAATTTATTTAACTGGCTATCTGTACTGACTTTGTTCGCGAATATTATTCTGAATGCAGAAGATCTTTTCAAATTGATTCCATATCCTTGACCTCTCGAAAACTGTCCCCAACTTTAACTGCAACGTTGCACCATTAACTTGCGCATTTACCGCATTCAACTAACACAGCACGCGTGATAAATGCTTGACCAATGAACGAACAGCAAACCATTCAGTTCCCTTCGGTGAAAACCTAGCGTTTCGCCTATAAATAGTGACCAACTCCTTTCATCACCTTCAGCAACCAAGAACATGTATTCTCCTTTCAGTCTCAAAGCAGTTCCACCAGACCTCTTTCTTCAACCTTCCTGTCCTCTAGGCTTCACAACCAAACCTCAAATCCTGGGTAGGCTTCACAACCTAACCTCAGGAATAAGATCTGATGCGCCCAGCCCTGAAGTCGCCTCAAAGTGCATCACTGGAACCAAATTCCACTTGATGAGGGGATTGACTTCTGGTATTGGACCGAAGAAGGCTTCTGTGCCGACAGGATTCCTCTGTCGAGCCTCTTCCGCGCCAGGTCAGACCAAGTTGCTTCTACTCCCATCACCGTCGGCTCACTTTCAACATGCTGGCCGCGCAAGGTGGAGGATGAAACGAAACCTGTAAAAGTTTGGAGAGAGACTTTACGAAAGGAGTTGTAATAGATCTTTCCTTAAGCAGCTCTGTTCTTGTTCAACACTGTACTGGTTACAATCAGTTCTTATTCAACACTGTATTTGTTGAAAACAAATGTATCCATGAATATTATGCAATAAACACAAATTATTTATGTTCAATGTGTAAACCACAGGTGTTGGTTCAAAATAAATTAGGGCTTGAAAAACACAACTTGTTCTTCCCAAAAATTGTCGAAAATTTCAAAAAAACCACATTAATTGGTTCTTGTATAACTATGGTGCCCCCCAGTTTTATCATGTGCACAGGAAGCCAAAACCTCAAACAAGTTAAGCGTCGAGCAACATGAATGAAACTGACAAGACCCTAGTTCTGCGAACGAGACCCTAAGGCTCTAAACTCTGCCCCCCTTGCTGGCAAACAGGCTGTTCTGTGGTCTGTGGCGGCAAAGGATCGTCAGAAGCCCAAACACTTGGAAAATACTGTTTCAGATGCCTCCCATTAATAGGGTTATTATGGACTTCTCCATCCAAATTTCGCAAATAATAAGCACCTTTACCCACGATCTGGTCAATCACAAAAGGCCCCTGCCACGTAGGCGACCACTTACCCCTGCCGCGAACATGTTCGCCAAAGGGAAGTACTGCTTTCCAAACCAAGTCACCAACTCCAAAACTTCTGCCACGTGTCCTGGCATCATATGCGCGAGCAACTCGTTGTTTCTCAACCATTATATGATCTAAGGCTTCCATGCGAGTAGTATCCAACTGTTCATGCTCTTGAAACATGGCCTGAACATAATCCTCCCCTACTAACTGATGTTGTTCGCGAACCCTTAAGGAATTAACATTTATCTCCATGGGTAAAACTGCATCATGCCCAAACATCAAGGCATAGGGTGTGGTTCCTGTAGGTGACCGCTTAGATGTTCGATACGCCCACAGAGTATGATCAAGCTCATTATGCCAATCTCTAGGATTATCAATCAACATCTTTCGTAAGATATTGATTATGACTTTGTTACTAGCCTCAGCTTGTCCATTCGCCTGAGCATAATATGGTGTGGAATGCAGAAACTTAATCCCATAGTCAGTGATGAAGTCTTCAGTTTCCTTTGCTAGATATGCTGCCCCCCTGTCTGCGACTAAACACTCTGGGATACCATACCTGCTAATGATGTTGCTGAAGATGAAGCTGCAAACTGTACGAGCAGATGCATCTTTTAAGGGTACAGCCTCCACCCATTTTGTAAAATAATCGGTTGCCAACAGGATGAACTTATGCTGCTGAGACGAAGCTGGATGAATAATTCCTATAAAATCCAACGCCCATCCTCTTGCTGGCCAAGGTTTAATAATGGGTTGCATGGGCACATCTGGAACATGCCGCACTGGTCCATGCGCTTGACACTCCTGACATCCTTGAGCAAAGGCAATGCAATCTTTCAAGATCGAAGGCCAAAAGTAACCATAACGACGGATCAGCCACCTCATCTTTGGTCCAGCCTGGTGCGAACCACACACTCCTAAATGTACCTCTCTCATTACTCGCTTGGCTTCCTTTCCAAAGATACACCTAAGATCAACTCCATCCTCTCCTCTGCGTAGGAGTTCGCCACCTCGTAACACATAGTTAGTGGCAAAGTATCTGACTTGTCTATCCACTGGAGTAGATGGATTATCCAAGTAAACAATGAGTGGTTGACGCCAATCTGTATCGATAGCCTCTATTGTAGCGACATACCATTCATCCGCGTCTACCCTCCGAGCCATGAAAGAAGGTAATGTCCTCCTTTCCACTTTCAAAATCCGCTCGCAGACTCCATCAGCCAAAGTTATGCCAGTGGCAATTTGTGCCAATTCATTCGCCGCAAAGTTGTGTGCCCTTGGGATGTAATCTAGAGTGACATCACTGAATTGCTCCAGCAGTTCTATAGCCCTTTCCCAAAATGGAACCAAAGTGAAGGTTGTGCACTTATATGATCCCTTAAGCTGATTGATCACCAACAAAGAGTCGCCGAACACACTTACCACTGTTGCCCCCATTGCGAGCAACATTTCCAATCCGATTATGAGTGCCTCATATTCAGCCTGATTGTTGGTGCATTTCCACTCTAGTTGGAAAGAATACGCATGACGAACCCCCAGAGGACTTACCAGAGATATCCCAGCGCCGGATAGACTCTCGGTGCTGCTCCCATCAAAGTATAGCTCCCAGGGCTGCAGTAGAATGGCCACCACGTCTAACTCTCTGTACTGTAAGTCTTGTTCTACTGGATGATGAAGCAGGAAATCCGAAACCGCCTGTCCGGTTTGTGCCTTCAAAGGTGTATATTGTAGTGAGAACTCAGACAAAGCTAACACCCATTTACCAATTCGACCCCTAAGAATAGGTCTAGTTAACATGTATTTCACCAAGTCTGTCTGTGCCACAACTACCGTTGTGAAAGATAACATATAATGACGTAACTTGCAACCGGCGAAATACAACGCGAGGCACAACCGTTCCATGTCACTATATCTGGTTTCTACATCTATCAACGTCCTGCTAAGGTAATACACAGCATGCTCAACCACTTTATCATTATCTTGGCGCTCATCTTGTGCTAAAAGTGCAGCAATGGATGTTTCACATGCTGAAATGTAGAGCTTCAAAGGGTGACCAGGCCGTGGAGGCATCAGAACTGGCGGTGAAGTTAGATACTGTTTTATCCTGTCAAACGCTTCCTGGTGACTTGTTTCTCAACGAAATTTCGTATCTGCCCTCAACTTTAACAGAGATGTAAAGGGTTGAATCTTTCCTGCTGAATTCGAGATGAACCTGCGTAAGAAGTTAATCTTTCCCAGTAACTGCTGCAATTCCTTCTTGTTAGTTGGAGCTGGAGCTTCTATTACCGACTTGACTTTGTCCGCTGGAATCTCGATACCACGCTGATGAACCACAAACCCTAAGAAGTCGCCTGACTGAACCCCAAAGACACATTTAGCTGGGTTCATCCTGAGTTTATGTTTTCGCATCCTTATGAAAACCTTTCGTAGATCCTCTATGTGATCTGCCTTAATCTTGGACTTCACTACCACATCGTCAATATAAACCTCCAATATCTTCCCTAATATGTCATGGAAGATAAGGTTCATCGCCCTTTGATATGTGGCACCAGCATTCTTAAGCCCAAAAGGCATGACTTGGTATTCGAATGCTCCTGTAAAGCCTGGACATCTGAAAGCCGTCTTGTGCTTGTCTTCTTCCTCCACAGGAATCTGGTGATATCCTGCGGTTCCATCCATGAACGATAACAGCTCATGCCCTGCCACTGCATCAACTAGCATGTCTGCCATTGGCATAGGATACACGTCCTTAGGTGTGGCAGTATTTAGATTCCTGTAATCCACGCACACCCTCATCTTACCATTCTTCTTTCTGACTGGTACTATGTTAGATAACCACTTGGCATACTTTGCAGGTCGAATAATTCCAGACTTAAGCATTTTTTCCACCTCTTCCTTTACTGAAGCCGCTGTATCGGCATGCATTCGCCTAGGTTCTTGCCTGACTGGCCTGTAACCATCCATGATTGGTAGTTTGTGACAAACTAACTCTGGTGCTAACCCAGGCATGTCTTCGTATTTCTCTGCGAAGCAATCCTTGTACTCGTGAAGTAGCTCAATGAGCTTCTGTTTTTGTTCAGGTTCCAAATACATACTTATTCCAACCTCTATTGGTTCCTCTAGGGTCCCTAGGTTGACTTTCTCTACTGGATCCTTGACCTTAGGTGGAGTATCATCCAAGGCTGCCGGAGCTGCCTGGATAATCTCCTCCTCTTCCTCGTCATATTCCAAAACATTATCGTTAACGCACTCTACTGCTGCCACCTGTTGGTAAGCCTCTTGCTCCTGCCTAAAAATAGATAATCTCTGGTGCAGGGAAGCGTAGGCTTCCAACTCCTCCTTGCTGAGTTGTGGCTTCATTGATTGTTTTGGGGTAAAACCATGGAGATTGGTCTACCGGCGTCTGCTTGAAGTTGCGCCAATCCCCATTGTGTAAGTTCAGTGGAGGTCACCCCATATGGATGTCCTTTCTTTGTGATACCACTGACTCTTAAAGGCCTTAAAGGCCTCATATCTTCATTATAATAACTTGCATCAACAAAGCAAGCTGCTACTGAGAATGGTCTAGGATCGGCCTTGATTATTTCAGACTCATCAGTCTCTGGGTTCCAGATAGCGAGCTCTTGATGGAGAGACGATGGAACACAACCGGCTTGATGAAGCCAATCTCTGCCCAGGATCATAGTATAAGGAGCAGTGCACTCAGCCACGAAGAAGGTCTGATACATCTCTGATGGACCAACCCTAATTTTTAGTATCACCACACCGAGTGTCTGAGCTATGTTTCCGGCAAAACTCTTTACCTTCATCTTGCTCTCTAGAATTTTCTCCTTCGAAATCTGAAGGTAATTCATGGTCTGTACGGTAAGGACACTTACAGCAGCCCCAGTATCCACCAATATCTTACGGACCCTTTTGTCCATCATGTCAGCAGACACGTACAATGGTCGCAAATGTTGCTTCATGGCGAATGTGGGCTTGGAGAACAAAACGTATTTCCTTCTCAACTCAGGGTCTATGTCCTCTTTATCCTTCTTCACAGCAAGTTCTTCTTTGCGAACGGATGACTCCGCTCCAGTTTCACCTTCTGACATGTTGAGGAAGACTTCAGACGAAATTGGCTCATCCAATGCGTACATAGAAGGTAAGACATACACCATATTGCAATAAGTGCCTGCCTCTGGAGCTGGTATCACAGCTTCGGTCGTCACGTAAACCTGAGCAGATTCAGATCGGTCTGAGATCATCTCACCATGCTCGTTTTCCACGTAAAGCACGCTGCATGGCAAACTTTCGTCCATGCCCCCGGTTTCTTCTTCGTCTTCCTCCATATCGTCTTCTATGACGCGAGGTGTATCGCCTTCTGATTCCTCTTCTGCACGGGCAAATGCTTCAGCCATCTGCTTTACTAAAGAAACCTCTGGAACAGGTTTCTGTTGCTCAACCTCAATTATAGGTTTAGCCTTATCTGTTTCTCGAGACCCCTGATCTTGACGCTGAACTGCTTTTGGGCTCCATTCGAACTTTGTTTTCGACGTCTCCCTCATGTCTTCGTTCTTAAGACCTTCTGATACCCTAACCCTTTTTGCCAGAGACGTCTCAGGTGTCTTACTAAAGGTGGAAGTAGATATTTCACCCACCACCTTTTGACCTACCCGCGACCAGACTGATCCTCGTGTATGTTGACTTTTGTCGGCGCCCACCCTTGACCATACAGACTTTCGTTCGCCGCTATTTTCTTCTCGCGAGACCCTCTTCTGTCCGCTATGTTTGGTGGTAGAAGTCTCGGGGGTATCGCGAACGTTTCTGATAGGACAAAAAGGTCTAGCTGACAATAAATCCAGCTTCCGCCTTAACTGTTCCGGAGTCTCCCTAATTTGGTCTAGGCTGACTAGACCCTTATCCAAAGCCTCCAAAAGCCTCTTGGTTTTACCATATCTTCGCTGCACGTTCCTAGTCTGAGTAGGCGTAGCTTCTACCACCTTTCCTCTTTCTCTGACCATCCAGACGTTGTCCTTGAGGATATTCCGGGAAGCTGGTGGTATGTAAGGTTTAGTCACTACGTCCTGCGGGTAGACCACTGGCTTCTTCTCCTCCATTCTTGCCTAGCGTAACCGCAAGTAGAGGTTGGAATCCCTCTGACTAGGACTTGCTGATCTTCTCATCTGCTTTGGACTGTGTGGCTGATACGCTTCAGGGGGTGTAGTAACAGTACTCTTCTGCTCCTGTTGTGGCTCTTTAGCAATGCCACATTCAGTTTTGCACCTATCACACAACATGACTGCTGATGCACCTGCTCTTGATTCTTTCCGCTTGACAACTTCTGTTTCTCCATCTATAGTGCTCAGGTCAAGCGTCAGTTTTTTGCTACCCCGAACCAAATCAACCACCGCCACATCTGCTACCGCTGGATCACAAAAGGTGATTGACCCCTCATTGACCCATTGTTGTATCTGATCTTTGAGCTGCATGCACTGAGAAGTCTTGTGAGTCCACAAGTTATGAAACTTACAATAGGTCTTACCAGCTATTGCTTCTTCTGGGGGGTAGGCTCCCCATGGGATGGCCACCTCGTTGGCCATGATCAGCTTGTTCAGGATAACATGAGCCCTACTAGCGTCGTAAGTGTACTCTTTGAACTTTGGTCTTGCTGGTAGTGGCTTCTCCTTCTTTCTCTCACATGGCACTAAGTCAACCATATTGATTGTGGGAAAAGGATCGATGTCCACCCAAGCCGCAGTCTTTTCTTCATTCGCTCCGAGCTTTCCCTCGTTGATCCAAGTCTGGATAGTGTCCTTCAAGCGAATGCACTCTGCTGTGTTATGGTTCCAGAGATTATGGAACCTGCAGTACTTCTTTCCCTTGAGCTGCTCCTGTGTAGGGGGAGGTCCAAAGTCATTCCTTACCTTCCCCAATGCCGTCAAATCCTCCAAAATCTCCGGTGCCTTGTGTGCATTATATGTATAAGATTCGTACTCCGGCTTGGCAAACGCGGCGAACGAAATCTTTACTGGCTCCTTAGATATTTTTAACACCTGGGACTTGATAGGTTGTCTGCCTGCTAACTCTACCGCTGCGACTTCTTCCTCATAACCCATCATGTATGGGTCTGCATAGGGCATAGCTTGTGGAGCCGAATAGTAGGGATCCATGTGGGAATATATTGCCCCCACAGTCTTGTGCCTTGCTGGAGGCATTCTGGGCCTCAGCGTTCCTGGGATGAGAGCCAAGTTATTCCTGGAATTGTTGGCTTCCTCGTCTAGCTCATTCAGGAAGTACTGGTAACTGCCAACCCTGTTCATTAGGTCAGCCATGCTAGAGAATACTCCATCGTGGTGTTTTGCTCTCTGCCTCTTCTCCAACCCTCGAATTGCAATTTTGATCAGGTCAGGCTCTGGGATTGGAGTTTTGCACTTGGCCTGCTGAATCTTGAACCTCTTGAGGAACTCTACAGATGACTCCATAGGTTGCTGATACATAGCTGTCAAAGAAGACAAGTCAACCTCTGGTTCCACAGTTCCAAATGTGGTTCTAAACATGGTTTCCATCACGTTCCAGTCAGGGACCGATCGTGGTATCAACTTGGTGTACCATGTCAGTGCTGACCCCGACAATGAGGCCCCGAACGTGCGTAACTTAAAAACAGTGTCCGCACCGTATGGTCCACACTCGCCTGTGAATCTTGCGATGTGGGTGGCTGCGTCTTCAGATCCTTCTCCTGAGAACGAAGTGAATCTTATCTGTCGATAATGTTCTGGCCATGGGCTTTCAGCCACCCATTCTGGATACGGATGTGCGTATGCAGTGTTCACAGCAACAACGGGAATTGCCCTTATTGCCTCCTGTATCATATTCTGGACTGCATCCCAGTCCAGCTGAGGTCTCCTTTGAATAGGTGTAGGCGAACGACGTGGTTGCTGCCTTGGAGCCCTCTGTCGTCCTCTAGCCCCTCCAGGGTTCTGATTATTGTGCACCGCTAATTGGTCATCACCCACACGAAGTGGGCCAAATCCCTCTCGGTGCACGGTTCTTCTATCCACCTGGTGATCGACCTCCTCTAGCAACTCTTCTTCTGGAGGCTGTTGGTGGATAAGCTGTTCAGTTCTCATGGCATTTAAAGCCTCCATGAACATATCCATCCTCTCATTCAGCGCTTGCTGATTCTCGTTCATCTTAGTTGCTAGGTCTGTATACCTTAGGTCCTGAATCTCGGCCTTTTTGTCCTGCTGCCGGGCTCGATCGCGGACCTCCTAGAAACCTTTAGTCAGGTTATCCAATGATGAGCTCAATGCTCCAACGTGCTCAACAAGGTTTTGTGATTGACCTTCGTTAGCCATGGCACCAAACTTGCTAATGGCTTGTTCTGTAGATAGTTTCCTACAATGAGCCGAGTTATGTGGCCTTGCGATTATGTGTTCTGGTTTGGAACACGAAGGATATTCCTTTCGATATTCGCCGAAGCCTGTAATCTTGACACAGTCCCACTGGGCGTGCCAGATGTTTGGTTTAGAATTTACAGTCCTTCAAACAACCGGCTTGTAAATTTGTGCTAGGCGTGCCAGTACCTTTGGGTCAAGTACAACCTTGAAGTTGGATGCTGTTTGCGTCCCTCTTCTGACTTCTTCTCACAGCGACCGTGACAGACGCCGATCTTCTTCCTCTGTGCTGGGTTCTCTTTATAGACCTACAAGGGAAAAGTCCCTCTAGGATTTTTCTCCAACCCTTGCGGATGGCCGAATCTTACTTAGTATGCAATGAAACTAAGCAGCGGGTATCAAGATATGCAGGATATGGACTGGCGAACGGATTCTCCAGAACTGGTTGCGGGAGTAAAAACTGCTCAACGGATCGAACAGGGGAGTAGAGAGATTTCAATGGATTGAAACCTGTCAGACTTAACGGATTAAGTCCCTTGTGCAGCTTGACGGATCAGGCTACGGTTGCTGACGGATCAGGCTTGGTTGCTCCGGAGAGGCTTTGAAGACTTTCGCGTGGCGAAGTGGTTGTCTGTTTGTTGATAGATGTCGTTGTGTTTTTCTCTTGCATCTCAACCCCTTTATATAGTGAATACTAGGGTAGATATTTACTTGCGAACCAAGGCATGGCATCAAATAATCCTTCTTGTAGTGCAAGACAAACTCTTAAAGCCCAATCGTGTAAGCCCAACACTATTCTGTTGGTAACTTAACCTCCTGCAACCACGTGTTTCGTTTCTTATAATACTCTCGCGAACGCTTTTCCAACCGCGAACGTATTTTGCTAACACACGCCCCGCTTCGCGAGCGTGCTTTATTATTGTGCTCCTCGCGAGCGCTTTTGACTCTCCAAGCGTCCTCTGATCCTCTTGACCGCAGGCATCGGTTCACTTGTCTTTCTATAAATGGGCTTTTTACTTCTGGATCTAACAGACTCAACTAATGGTTTTTAGCTTAGGAGATTTCTTCCCTTCTTTGAGTGCACGGTTGAATAAAAACTTTGTCGAAGTAGATGGATTCCTTGATCGATGAGTTGAGCATAAGACAGCAAATAGAGAAGTTGAATCCAAGGACTGTGAATATTCTCCTCCAGCTTCAAAAGGACAGCATCCTTGACTTCGAGCTTACTCGAGACAACCTCAAAGGCATCCTAATGGTATGTCTCTTATTCCCTCAATATTTCTGTGTATACTCATCGACATCTTTATCAATAAGGTCCTTCAATGGCTATCCTATTTATATTGTTAGAATTTAAGAGGGCCTATACTCTGTATTTTGAACAAAGTAAGATAACGATCAATTCGCTGTGACGAATGAGGCAGAAGAAAACTCAATTGAAGCAAACCGTTGCAGCTTCTATTTTTTATTTTTGGATTCTTACAGAGTACACAACATTCTTGCTCTTTATATAGGGATCAAGATAACCTATAAAAGATTTTAATTGTATTTTAAATACAAAAGATCTATCTTAGGATTTGAGTGGGGTGAACAATAACACAAGTGGGATGAAATATCTTGCTGCAGTGAGTCATCAGCTTCTTATGTAGTTTCCTAATTCTTTCGGGAAAGCATTAACTTCAACGTATATTAGTAGTTCGTTTATCATATTTTTCTCTATTCACATGTGCTAAATTGGGCATCTTTTATAGGACATGCACATTGGTGGAAGTGATACTACTTCAACAGCGTTGGAATGGTTAATGGCAGAGCTGATGAGAAATCCAAATGTAATATAATGGCCAAACTCCAAGAGGAAATCAGAAGGGTGGTGGGGAAGAAGACAAGGGTGGATGTGAGTGATCACGAACAAATGAACTACTTAAAATGTGTCATCAAGGAAGCTCAAAGACTACATCCTCCAGCTCCTCTTTTAATTCCTAGAGAAACAATTGCATAAGTGGAATAGGGAGGTTATTATATCCCTGCGAAAACAAGAGTGTTGGTGAATGCATTTGCAATCCAAAGGGACCCCAAATTCTGGGACAGACCAGAGGAGTTTCTTTTGGAACGATTTGAGGGCAACTCGGTTGATTTCAGAGGCCAGGACTTCCAGTTCATCGCATTTGGTGGTGGGAGAAGGGGGTGTCCAGGAGTGAACTTTGCGGTTGCTGCAGCTGAATATGAGCTTGCAAACCTTATGTATTGGTTTGATTGGAAATTGCCTAGTGGAAGTGAATTGGCCAAGTCCTTGGACATGACTGAAGTATATGGTCTTAAAAAAAGTCCTCTTCATGTTGTGCCTATATTATACTCCCCTTGATCCTCCATTCGTAGGCCTAATGCTTTATATATGCTCGTTTTCTACTAAATGCATTCTATCTGTTTTATTCATTTCCAACCAAACCATAAATATGCTGTAGAGAAGTATGCAAACACTTGAACATTTTTAACAACAATCCCCATGAACAATTTTGATATCATAATTTGATACAGGTGCAAGTGCATATATTTGTAAATGTTGTTTGAGGCAGATGAAGTGATGTGCCAAGGCTTCTAAAAATTAGATTTTTATTGATTTTCAATACTATAATTACAAAGGTAATTGCAAAGAAAAATAGCTAATGATACAGTTACACCTCCCTCCTCAATTCTAACACTGAAATCCCACTTAAACCCACCTAAGACAATCCATGTGAACAGCCCCTGTGTTCCTGTGAGCAGCTACAGCTAAAGCTGCAGCACCAACAGGACCAAACTGAGACTGTGCATGCAGCAGCTTCGTATCTATGGCATTTAGTTGATCTACCTTGGTGGATGGTGGGTGGTATGGGTTGGTGTTGACATCGATGGCCATGCCCGGAATAGGTTTTGACACCAAGTTTCGTTGTTCAAGATGGGGTTGCAGTTTAGCATGAGCTGCATCTCTCTTCATCTCCAACAGGGACTTTTCTTGACTGACATGATGAGGTCTGAAGAAGCAGTGTGGAGAGCTAGACTGCTGAGGAAGAACTGTGTTTCTGTACAATGTCCTTGAATCGTAGGTCTCGGCATTTCTGCCATTTTGATATGGGAGAACTGGTCCAATAACTCGTCCAGGTTTTGCTGTAAATGGCAAAATAATCAAAATTGATACAAAGGAAACAAAATTCTGCCGAAACAAGACTAGTCCATCATACCAAACGTGAAGTCATGAAAGTGGGTCCAGATCATGCATCTTAAAGTTAGTATGAGCATATTCTATATCAGACTATCAGAGCAACAATGGGGAGATGTAGAAAAAAACGACCTATTCTTATTTTGAATAAAATCGACCAATTCTAGTTTGAAGTCCGATATTTTTCAAAATGATAACAGAAAAGTAACTACACAACTAAAACTCATTGCATCTGCATAGTTATGCTAGAGACAAAAATCCAGTAGAGTACCTGTTGGCACCCTCGGTGGAGGCCGTGAGGCCTTTGATGGATTCCCATTAATAGTGTCTGTTACTCTAAGACCGTTAGAAGCCTCTTCTGTTTGCCGGTTCTCATAAGAGAGCAATTTTGGTTGTGCAATAGGGGTTACTGTACTCAAGTGAACAGTAGAACTGCAACCATGGATTACTGTTAGTAATGCATCCAAAAGCTTCTAGTAGATACAATTTTTTCTATCCACGGCAGCAGAATGTTACAATATTGACCAACATCGAGATAAGCTTGCAAATAGGCCTACCGTGGAAGGGAGACATGCTTCCTCTCTGGAGGAATGACCGGTCCACTTTTACCACCATTTTCCTCGAGATAAGCAAACTGCTTTCTGAATTGACCTATAGCACTGCATTTGATAATGTTAAGGATTATCACATGGAAACAGAAACATCTATTTGAAACAGCAGTGATCAAACTATTGAGAGTAAATTCAACCTTGGATACATAAAGCTTGTGCCTTCCGTTCCATTCATGTACTCCTTGAGTAGTTGTGGATGGTATTCGAGTATTTCCCGGTAAATTAGGTCCCTAATATCCTCCTTGATCACTCTTCGTCTTTCAAATTCAAACTCCAGCTTTGAAATGGGTTGACAAGATAGCTCTCTCTCAACTCTCGCCAAACCCTTGAAGTACGGATCCGCCAGTGCCTATAAAATATAAAATAAAAAAATTGTTTCAGTCCAGCTGTATTTAGCAAAGCAAAGAAGCAGGCTCTACAACTCTACTTGGAAACGTTGCTAGAAGCATCACGAGTAAATATGCATTTCCAAAACTCAATCAGACAAAACACAGACCTCCTCTGCAGTTGGTCGGTCCTTTGGGTCAAAGGCCAGTAGCCTTTGCAATAGGCGGAGTGCTAAAGGATCTGCCTTGGGAAAGATTTGTGTAAATGGCGCCGGATACTTTTTCCGCATTTCTGTCAAGTATTTCCTTGCCTTCTCATTTCGAACCTGAATGGACAAACAATACTCATAGCATAAATACACAAAATAAATAACTAAATGAAAGGACCAACACCAATAATACATAGTACAACTGTGGTGTCTGAAAAATATAGAACACACACATAAATATGTGGGTAGAGAGAGTGTGAGAGAGAGAGAGAGAGAATGGGACATACTCCAGAGATGGTCTCTAGTGTAGGCGTTCCAAGAAGATCGGTAATCAAATCTAATTGATGAACAACGCTTTTACCCGGAAACAATGGCTTCCCTGTCAAAACCTCTGCAAAGATGCAGCCAATACTCCATATATCAATGGCCGGCGTATACTGCACAAAAAAGATGAAAACTAAAGTCAGACCCTAGTAGCAGAATCAGAAATTGACAAAGCACTTAAACCACTCCAGAAAAACGGACATAACCTGATACAATTACCTGAATGACAGATATTTCAACTTCCAGGAGAATTCAATAGTCCTCCCTGAACAAGAATTATTATAATCTAGCATTACTGCTTACTATAAAGCACTCAGAAGGCATCCCAGAGAGAAATAAATACATAATCTTCTAGTATTTACTTAGCCAAGCATTTCACCTATCTGTATTAATTTACCTAATTGGCTACAACTTTCGTATAAAATATTGTTCTTCCTTCTTTAAGATACAAGAGATATAACATAAATGTACATAGGGCATGCGATATGAAACTGTATTAATTGATAGAATATTTAACAGAAAACCATACTACATTGTGCTCTAACCTAAATTAAACTCCAAAGACAACAAAATAGTGATCTGATAACATTGCCATTTGATATGATCAAAATTCAATGATGGTAGTAGCCATACCTTGGAAAAGAAAGATCCACATAGTTCTGGAGCTCTGTACCATCGTGTAGCAACATAATCCTGTAAATATATAAAATAATAAAACAGATTTTGCCGCAATTATATTAGTAACTGTTTGGAACTAACATTTTGTTTTGGAAAACAGTACAAAATTCTGGTAGACAAGGAGCTACTTACTGTCCAAAATATTGTAGTTGGGGTATCATTGAAGGCAACTCTTGCTAGTCCAAAATCACAAACTTTAAGCTTGCAGTTTGCATTGGCCAATATGTTTTTTGGCTTAAGATCTCGATGATACACATTTGCTGCAACCAACAACTTCAAATGAGGTCATAGTTCATAACACAATCCTGAATATTAACCCCACCCCAATCCCTTTTCTTAAATAATGAAGAATGAGAAAATTATACATTGGGCTTTCACGGTCCTTTGATAAAAACCTACACAATGATTTACCAATTTTGTAGTTCCACTAATTATTGATTAAATGGATCAACTTAAGGGATAACCCAAATAACGATATATTAGCATAAATGTGAAAGAAAGTAAGACAGCACCTGTATGCAGATATTTCAATGCACGTAACATCTGGTAAAGAAAAAACTGATGATGTTCGCGGGTCAAGTCATCATTAGCCTTGATAACTTGGTGAAGGTCTGATTCCATCAGCTCAAAAACAACATAAATATCTTTGAACTCCCTCTTCGAAGGTGGTAACATGATGCGCTTAATTTCAACAATATCCGGATGTCTTAGAAGCCTAAGCAACTTAACTTCACGCAAAATCCTGATAGCATCAGAGATATGCTCAAATATGTCATGAATTTTCTTTATTGCAACTTTCTCCCCAGTATGTGTGTCAATAGCCGCACAAACCACCCCATAACTTCCCTTCCCTATGACTTCCAGAATCTTGTATCGATTAGCATCCCCATACTCAGTGACAAACTCCATCTCTTTTAGGTCCTGAAACGATAGCAAGAGTACATCAAAAATCATGCATGCAGAGATCTTGTTAGACATTGTGTAACCCAAGCAAACTGCACCTTCTTACCACACATATAAGCTCTAAAGAACACTATAAAAAGCAATAATATGACCAGAAAGCACCAATTCATCTTATCTCAGGACATGGTTCATTATCAAGACATCCACCTTTGAAACCATAACATCAAATAGCCTCAAGATGAAAATACCAAGAGGAGAGAATAGAATCAGGTGCTGGAATAAAAGCGACAACGTGCTATGGTGGAGTATCAAACACTTATAAACAACAAGTCCCTTTCTTTCAATACAATTCCACAACAAAAAGAAAAAAAGATGCACACATCATCTTGTATAGAAAGAATCCACACTAAACATTCGAACAACAAAAACAGGAATTCAAATTAAGCAATCAGATAAGCTAAAGAACACCAAAAATGAAAGCTTGGAAAACACAAACAAAAGAACAAAGACAATGTGAGAGAGAGATACCTTCTTTGGCTGATTGGTATTCATCTTCTTCTTCTTTAGAAACCCAGAACTCAAAACTCAAAAGAAAACGACGACGTATTATAAAGATCAAACCTTTAACAGACGAAGAACAAGAATACACTAAGCGCTAAGGCACATTTAGCTCCGACCTCGAAACCCTAAAATCGAAACCTTCCTCTCTCAGAAATACCAAATCCGCAGACCTTTACCCCCAAATTCCAACCAGATCCCCACGCCCAAAACTCAAAGAAGGCAAATTTGAAATTGAAGGGCAGCCAAGTCAAACCCTAAATTCGAAAATTTGAAAACCCAAGACGATCTCTTCAGTTGGGGTGGTCGGATCGGAGAGAGAAGAGAGATGGTCGTCGTCGTCGTCTTCTTTTGATTTTCAAAATATGATCGTTTGGTTCTTGTTTTTATCTACAAAACCGGATATTTATATTTATACCTTTTTTTTCTTGTCCTAAAGCTTCAAGTGTACGGGAGGTACTGATGGTGTGTACGCCAGTGGTCGTATATGTAAATTTTCAGACATGGATATCTTTCAGTTTATTGAAGTAATTTGAGGATATTTTTTTTTCCTTTTTTTGGTTTTTTGGTTGAAATTACTTCCCATTCTTACCATGATTATTTGTTTTTTGGATAAGGATAAGAAAATAATAAATGCATATCTCAAAGGTAAAGTATACAAAATTGTTTGATTAGTAAGTTCCCGAAAATGTATTTGATTCTGGAAAGAAAAATTTATATGTGTGGATTATATGGAATGTTCAAGATTTCGAGAAGAGTGTTTTTAAATAGTTAATTGATAATTATTTACCGGATACAGAGTTGTCGTTGCTAACTGTTGACTCAATTTGTATTGGGTTAAGGGCATATTTGTAATAGCCTTAAGGGTATATTTGTATTTGTCATCTTAAGACTATATAAAGGGTAGAAATAGAGTTTTTTTACAAGTGCAATAGAACAGTTTGTTGAAGGCTGTCGTCTACCCTTTTTTGAGAGTTGATGTGCTTCCTTTGTAAACCCTCCTTTTGTTAGTGAATTCCTTCTTCCTACTGCTCCGTAGATGTAGGCTATTGCCAAACAACGTTAAATCCTTTGTTCTTCTGTGTTTGTATTTGTTGTTGTGCTGTGTTTGGTCTGTGGGTTTATTCCCCACAGTAAAACAGTTTCTCCTCGAAGCTCCTTGTTCTTCAGTCACTAATTGGTTTTCTAGGTGCTCTGAGCACAACAACTGGTATCAGAGCCGGTTGTGACTCTGATTTGAGGAGATGGGTGATGAACATGGAGATGGAAGTAGATTTGCAAGTACTACGGTTCAGAATGCTAACTTCGAGGTGGAGAAATTCGATGGCACAATCAACTTTTGGATGTGGCAGTGTGAAGTGAAGGATGTGTTGGCTCAACAAGATTTGGACATGGCTTTGGAAGATAAGCCCGATGATATGTCCGATAAAGATTGGCAGAAGATAAACAAGTTGGCATGCTCTACGATTCGGTTATGTTTGACAAAGCAGCAAAAGTTCGATGTGATGCGGGAGACTGCACCAAAAGAGTTGTGCCAGAGATTAGAAGACAAATACATGACTAAGAGTGCTGACAATCGGCTGTATATGAAGAGAAGGCTGTTCAATTTCAAGTACAAAGAAGGTATGAAGATGATTCGCCATCTTGATGATTTTAATAAATTGGTTGTGGATTTGTTTAATCTAGATGAAAAGATTAAAGATGAAGATAAAGCTATGCTTTTGTTGAATTCTCTGCCGGATTCGTATAAACATTTGATAACTACTCTTCTCCATGGTAAAGAGACTATTAAGTTTGAAGAAGTCTCTAATGCTTTGATGAATTATGAGATTAGACATGCCGATAAGCAAAGTACTGCATCTACCTCAGATTGTTTGGTTGTTAGAGGCAGGGCAGTAGAAAGAAAAAATCCCCACAGTAGAAAGAAGTTCCAATCTCGTCCAAGAGAAAGCTCCAAAAGCATAAGTTTGGGGAGAGATGAATGTCCATTTTTTCATGAGCAAGGACATTGGAAGAAGGATTGTCCGAAGTTGAAAAATAAGAACAAAGGCACCCATGCCAATGTGGCACTTAATGAGGATGAGTCTGATTTTGTTCTTAATGTCCAAGGAACAAGTTGTGTTGCATCTGATGATCAAGATTCATGGGTGTTAGATAATGGTTGCTCTCAACATATGTGCCGCAATAAAGATTGGTTTGCAACATTAGATACAAATGTTAGCGGAAGTGTGTTCACGGGTGATGATTATCCACATGATAGAAAAGGAATTGGGACAATCAAGTTGAAGCTCCATGATGGTGTTGTTAGAGAACTAACCAATTTATGGTATGTACCTATGCTTGGGCATAACTTAATCTCTTTGGGAGCCTTTGAGACAAATGAATATAGAATTGTCATGGAGAATGGTGTTATGAAGGTGTCAAAAGGAGTTTTAGTTGTGATGAAAGGAACCAGACAAGGCAATTTGTACCCGCTGCAGGGAAAAACAGTAGTAGGTAATGTTGCTGCTGTGAAAGATACAACTGGCAATGTTGCTGTAGTGAATGCTTCTGATGACACCAAGTTGCGGCACATGAGACTTAGGCATGCGGGAGAAAAAGCTCTTCAAGGATTGGTGAAACAAGGGCTATTGAAAGAAGCAAAGACTTGCAAGCTTGACTTCTGTGAATATTGTGTTTTAGGCAAGCAGACAAGGGTGAAGTTTGGCACCGCTGTGCATCAAACTAGAGGCATATTGAATTATGTGCACTTTGATGTTTGGGGACTTACTCAGACAGCTTCTATGGGTGGTAAGCATTGGTTTGTGATATTTGTTGATGACTACTCAAGAAGATCATGGGTCTACATAATGAGGCACAAATATGAGGTGTTGAGTATCTTCTTGAATTGAAAGAAGATGGTGGAAACCAAACAGGGAAGAAAATCAAAGTTATGAGGTCAGATAATAGTGGAGAGTATAAATCTGATCTGTTTCTTAGAGTGTGCAAAGAAGACATAGTGAGATATTTCACTGTACCCGGAACCCCGCAGCAAAATGGGGTTGCTGAGAGATTTAACAGAACTTTGGTGGAGAAGGTGAGGTGCATATTGGCTCAATCCAGTTTGAACAAATCATTTTGGCCAGAAGCTATCATTTATGCTTGTCACCTCGTCAATAGTTTACCATCTGCAGCAATTAATGGTAAAACCCCCCATTGAGGTATGGACTGGAAACCCCGCAGCAGATTATGATTATTTGCATATATTTGGTTGTCCTACTTATTTTCATGTATCTGAAACTAAACTTGACCCAAGATCCAAGAAGGCTATATTTGTTGGTTTTAGCAGTGGTGTCAAAGGTTTCAGGTTGTGGTACCGTGAGTTCAATAAGCTTGTGATTAGTAGAGATGTCATATTTGATGAAGCTAGTATGCTTCATAGCAGCAAGATGGTTACTGATGGATCAGTAAAGAAGAATGTGAGAGATGTTCAACAGGTGGAGTTTGAGAAAGTAGTTTCCCAACCCTCCAACTCTCAACAACCAAACTCTCAACAACCAACTCAAGGGCCTCAAAGTGAAGAAGAAAATGTAGAAGTTGATGATGAGCATGAACATATCCAAGATGGTGGTGTGGCTCCTAACATTCCTAACCAGCCTATTGCAGTGAGAAGAGAGAAGAGGACAATCTGAAAGCCTGCTAGGTTTGAAGATTGTGTTGCTTATGCATATCCTGTGATTGCTGCAGAGATTCCAACAAGCTTCAAAGAAGTTGTTGCTAGTCCAGAAAGTAGAGAATAGAATGAAGCTATGAAAGAAGAGATGAATTCTCTTACGAAGAACAAGACATGGGAATTAGTTCAATTGCCATAAGGTAAAAGAGCTATTGGTTGCAAATGGGTATATGCCAAGAAGGAAGGTGTTGATAACAACAACATAAGATATAAAGCAAGGTTGGTAGCTAAGGGATATTCACAGAAGGAAGGAGTTGACTACAACCAAATATTTTCCCATGTGGTGAAGCACTGTTCTTGTCGGGTGTTGTTGGCTTTGGTTGCACAATTTGATCTTGAATTGGTGCAACTTGATGTGAAGACAGCCTTCTTGCATGGTGACTTAGATGAGGAGATTTACATGTCTCAGCCAGATGGATTTCAAGTGAATGGAAAACAGGATTTGGTATGCAGATTAAACAAGTCATTGTATGGTTTGAAACAATCCCCACGGCAGTGATATTTGAGATTTCATGAATTTATGAAAAGACAGAAGTACTCCCGCTGTAAATATGACCACTGTGTATATTTTAAGAAGTTACAAGATGAATCATTCATCTATTTGTCAATATATGACATGTTAATTGCTTCAAAGAATATGAAAGAGATTGAAAAGTTGAAGGAGCAAATGAAGAAAGAGTTTGAAATGAAGGATCTTGGAAAAGCAAAGAAGAATCTTGGAATGGAGATTACCCGCAGCAGAGAAAAATGTATGGTCTGGTTAACACAGAAGCAGTATTTGGAAAAGTTACAGCAGAAGTTTGAAATTAATGGTTCAACCATAATTGTAAGTACTCCTTTGGCAAATCATTTCAAACTTAGTGCTTTACAATGTTCTAAAACTGAAGAAGAGAAGCAGTCTATGAAACATATTCCATATGCTAATTTGGTTGGTGGCCTGATGTATGCTATGGTCTGTTCAAGACCAGATATTGCTCATGCGGTTGGTTTGGTTAGTCGTTATATGCATAATCCAGGTAAAGAGCATTGGAATGCTGTTAAATGGATTTTGAGATATCTACATGGGACTAGAGATGTGGGTTTGTGTTTTGAAAGAAACATTGCAAGGATTGATAAATTTGTTGTTGGCTATACTGATTCTGACTATGCAGGAGATTTGGATAAAAAAAGATCTACAACAAGCTATTTGTACACCATGGACAAGGGGCCTATAAGTTGAAGATCTGTTTTGCAAGACACAATAGCCTTGTCAACCACAGAGGCTGAATACATGGCTCTTGCAGAAGGAATTAAAGAAGTTTTGTGGCTGCGGGGACTCATCATTGAGTTAGGCATTTGTCAGAAGAAGGTGGAGGTTCATTGTGATAGCCAAAGTGCCATTTATTTGGCTAAGTATCAGGTGTATCACTCAAGAACCAAGCACATAGATGTTAGATTTTATTATGTGCGTGATATTGTTAAAAAGAAGAAGATTGCTCTTCAGAAAGTACATGATGCAGACAACCCAGCTAATATGTTGACAAAATTCGTTGGTGCTGCCAAGTTTGAACCTTGTTTGGACTTGGCTAATATTGTGAATGTTTGAAGGAGTTGTTTGAGCAGCAGGGAATGTGGGTTGTTGGTACTGCATGGTATGGAGGTTTGTTGCTGTGATGTCTACAAATCTCGCCAAGGTGGAGATTGTTGACTGTTGACTCAATTTGTATTGGGTTAAGGGTATATTTGTAATAGCCTTAAGGGTATATTTGTATTTGTCATCTTAAGGCTATATAAAGGGTAGAAATAAGGTTTTTTACAAGTGCAATAGAACAGTTTGTTGAAGGCTGTCGTCTACCCCTTTTTTGAGAGCTGCTGTGTTCCTTTTGTAAACCCTCCTTTTGTTAGTGAATTTTTTCTTCCTGCTGCTCCGTGGATGTAGGCTATTGCCGAACCACGTTAAATCCTTTGTTCTTATGTGTTTGTATTTGTTGTTGTGTTGTGTTTGGTCTATGGGTTTATTCCCCGTAGTAAAACAGTTTCTCCCCGCAGCTTCTTGTTCTTCAGTCACTAATTGATTTTCTGGGTGCTCTGAGCACAACACTAACAATATGTCTCTTATGGATAATTGATTTTTTGT
Source organism: Comarum palustre (assembly GCA_951800085.1). Lineage (NCBI taxonomy): Eukaryota > Viridiplantae > Streptophyta > Magnoliopsida > Rosales > Rosaceae > Comarum > Comarum palustre. Next base: position 14,341,093 of record OX637587.1, on the reverse strand, counting down.
AATACTCAAACGTATAGATTCTTACGTGCATTCACTTCTTCTTGGTGCGGTGTTTATTGACACCACAATATTTCTAAATATCGCCACACAAAGAAGTTGTTTTTTGAAATTAATTGATGTAATACAAGTAGACATGGTTCTTAAAGGCACCGTCTTGCTCCGTTTATGCTCTAGGCGGAGCTCGGCCGCCCTCATTTAACCCAGGCTTTCAGCCAGGCGAAGAGCCGCCCAGGGGCCACCTAGACGATCAAGGGGCCACCGAGACAGAGTAGCTCATCTGAGATGAAGCAGAGGCAAAAAAAACCCTTATATGATTCCCAAATCGATCTTTTCGTCGTTTCTGCCTCTCATCCAAACCCAATGACCGCGATGTCATTTCTCATAAGAGACCTCGTCGTCGACTCCAGTGAGGTACTTCAAACAACCATACCTCTCCTTGAAGAGTCATTGGGAGAGCTGAACTGAACTAGAAGAAGAAAGAGATATAGATGACGTCGATCAACCCCAGAGAGAGAGAGGGAAAATGAGGAGACGTTAACCACAATTTGTTTAATAAGGTGTAAGACTGTGAGGATAAGATTTCAATGGAATCATGGATATCCCAATTTGATCGCATTAAGAGTGGTTAACCAATTCAATAATTTTTTTTGACAAACAATCAATTAAATTGGTTATTAAATTGATTATAAATACTAAATTTAAATATTATATATAATTTTTCTATTAATTATATATAAAAAAAATCATCTAGTCCCCGTCTAGACTGTCAAGGCACTAGGCTATGAATTGCCGTCCGCCTAACGCTTAGCGCCTTTTAGACTCTTACAAGTAGATAGATACAATAACTAAATAACTCGGATCTAAAACTTTAGTGTTGCTTTTGTGCTATATTGTACAACGCTTCAAAATAATTGCTTGTAACATTATAGTTGTCATCGCTATCGTGATCAAGTACAAAGTAGTTTAACATTGTGATGAGAAAGACTCAAAAGACTTCATCGTTGTTCTTGTTGTGAAAAATAAGAACTTGTTAGAAGCAGGAACATATCATTAGGTGACACGTTCAATTTTTGACAGTCATTCTAATTAATTTTGTCTTCGAGTAAGTAAAAAGAAAACGATGGTGTGATGATGATTGAAGTGGGTTGCCAAAGATAAACTGAGAAATACAACTTCGATTAGAAAAGCTTGTGTGCAAGTGTAACCAAATAGCCCACCTAAACTCCCCACTAAAATTTGTTTACCATTTCCCAACCACAAAGACACAAAGCTAACTTTTAAATATTTTTTTGGTACATAAAAATTTGTTGGTAAGAGGAAGACTTCTCTACACTATTAGGGTCAAAGCAAATCTACAACCTCGGCTTGAAGGCTATCAGATTTACAACTAGGAGAAATTTCACCCACATTTGAAGAGAGGTGGCACCATCCGTTAGAGGCCCGAAAACATGCTTCAAGGAGACCACACCCTCACCAATGAGAGATTGTTAGTAGCGGGGATCGAACCTATGTGGATTTACACCTCAAGTCCGCCATGTGCCAACTAAACCAACCCATATTGACAAAGCTAACTTTTAAATATTGAGAACGCATATGTTTAATTTTCTCCAACAAAGAACTTCAATATTAACAATATGATTTGATAATAAAAATAATGGCGTAGTAACACACGGATTCTGGTGGGCTATATAACCCACCTTAAATTTTGAAAAATTATTCATTTCTAACTAAATTTTAGTTCAAAAAGTTAAAATTTGAAATCTAACCACCTCAAATTTCTAAATTTAGCATTTAGGTTTGTTTAAATCTAACATAAATTAGCACACATTTGTTAAAAAAAAAAAGTTATGGCTCATTGCCTCCTCCCATTATAAAATCATGACTCATTTATAAAAACTGCTCAACATGTGAGAAGAACTAGTGTTCAAGGTGGTTCCGTCACTTGTCCATTGTTTAATGTACATATGAATACAATTGATCAAATATGTATTAAAAGAGGAATATGAAAATTAAATGGCTTAATTAAATGCAGCTGCGGATGTTGGTCGAATTAGGTCAAAATGATTGGTTCTTGTAGGAAGACCTAAATTATATGTTGGCTTAATTATTACTGTACATATCGACACAACTATTCTTTTAACCCGAAGATGCCGTATTTTGTTGAAGAAAACTCACTATTACATGTATATATTATATGGAGGGGTCGATATTGACACCAAATATTAATCAACCAATCAGATATTGCAACACTCCAACATGTTTGTTTCAAAATATCTTTAAAACTTAGAAGTGTCTAGTAGTCTCATGGGTTTTGGGAAGTTCGTCAAAAACTGGGAATCACTGATGCCATGATGGATGACACCTAATTGGGATTTAGATGAGTTTTGCAGGACCCACTTCATGAATTGCTGTTCTTATTTTGGACCTTCAAACAATGCAGGAGAGAATTCCAGACTTGTTTTGATAATTGATCGAAGGCTAACTTCTCTACGATCAGAATCAATAGCTGAAGGTCGTCCTCAACTCGATTAATTCTTTTGATGTTGGCCGGAAGACTAACAGTTGGCAGAAATATAACAGTCAAAATACCATAAATTCAGAAAAAAGTATACAATAGTCTCAATTTTGGAATTTTAATGAGGCATCACTGGTTAACCTAGAGAAAGCCAACACAGACCAACAAAAACAAAGATATACCCATCAAACCTATAGACTAGACTACAGCACTTAAAGATCAGCTCTTCCAGGATATCTAGGGAATGGAATAACATCTCTGATGTTGTCAATGCCAGTAGCAAACAAAACCATCCGCTCAAACCCTAAACCAAAACCGGAATGCTTGACAGTTCCAAAGCGCCGCAAGTCAAGATACCACTCGTATGGCTCAATAGGCAGACCCATCTCTGCAATCCTGCAATACATAATAGATGCCAAGAAAAGTTCAGCATAAGATACTACTACGAAAGCAATGACACTATTGTTAAGGAGAATGGTAAAGAAAAATTCGATTGAAAAACAAACAGATATGTGCATCAATTTTAAAGCAGCACCGTTCACATACCTGCTATGAATAACTTCATAACGTTCTTCCCTTTGACTACCCCCTATCAACTCTCCCACCTGAAATATAAGCAAAAGATATCAATATGTAATTGTATACATCGAAAGATGCACAAAACATTAGTGTCCAAAAGAACCACGGCAAAAGAACTCAATGACAGAAATCCCTGATAGGATAATACCCACCTTTGGTACAAGAACATCCATAGCAGCCACTGTCTTGTTATCATCATTGAGTCTCATGTAAAAAGCTTTGATCCCTTTTGGGTAGTTGTACACAATAACGGGCTTCTGAAATTTCACCTCTGTTAGGAATCTGCAGCAAAACAATGAATCAGTAAACTCCACAGAAACAGCAGCCATAATATGACTGATCAGGCAGCACAATGATGCAAGAGTACCTTTCATGTTCAGATGCCAAGTCAATCCCCCACTCCACAGGATTCTCAAACTTCTTGCCATTTTTCACAGCATCAATTAGCAGCTCCACAGCTTCTGTATAAGTAATCCGTTCAAACGGTGTGGATGCAACCATTTTGAGACGCTCTATGCAAGTTTTATCATATTGCCGAGAAATAAACTCCATATCGTCGTAGCAGTTGTCAAGTAACCACTTACACAAAAATTTTACATACGCCTCTGCACAGTCCATGTCATCCTACATCAGTAGATTAACTGTAAAACTTCTGGATACAAAACAACATTAAAAAGTAGAAGTACAAAGACAACCAAAAGTTGAGAAATAAGCTGCTTATGCTCCCAGACAAAATAAACCAAATAGCATCCCCCAAGTAAATCAAAATGAAGTAACCATGCTTTCTAGGCAAATCACCACTAAAACAACAAATTTGGAAAGAGGGGCTGTGAACTATATATGAACAGGATTAAAGAAAGTAAGAAACAGCTACAAATGATAAACAAATACTAGAAGGATGATAACACATGTTCAAAAAGGCAGTTATACTAGAAAATAACAGCCAAATCAAAACAATGGAAAGGATTCTGAAATATACATGTAAAAAAATGTTCGTCTTGCATGGAAGTTGGCATTAAATTCCAGATTAATCACCCTACCAACAATGAACTATGGATATAAGGCTCCTGGGCAATACTTGGAAGGCTCTTGAGACAAAAATACAAAGGACATTAAAATGCTAAGCAAGGAAGATCTGTCGTTTTTAAAGTAAAGTATTTTATTGGCTATGCTAGATTTATGGTTCAAATTGTGGACTTAACATACCTTGAGCTCTGCAAATGCTAATTCAGGCTCCACCATCCAGAATTCAGCCAAATGCCGTGAAGTATGAGAATTCTCAGCTCGAAAAGTAGGCCCAAATGTATACACGCTAGTAAGAGCACAAGCATAAGACTCCACTTGGAGTTGCCCGGAAACAGTTAAAAAAGCTTGACGGGCAAAGAAATCTTGCGTGTAGTCAACCTTCCCATCCTTTTTGGGGATTCCAGGCTGAAGCTTTGCTCTCTCCTCCAGCTTCAACACATTCTCCTTTGCACTTTTAAGTTCAGCAACAGCAGCACCAATCTCCACCTTACTTGCTTTAGCAGATTTCAGCCGTGAAACAACATCTCCTTTTTCGGTGTCAATTAACTTGGCAGTTTCTATGTCTGCTTCGGATGGGGGAGGGTTCTTAATCAGCTCCCTCTCCAGCCTTTCACCCTCGCTAATCAATGTCGTGACTTGGAACATCTCACCAGCACCCTCGCAATCACTGGTGGTGATAATTGGAGTGTGAACATAAAGGAAGCCATGCTCATGGAAAAATGTATGAGTTGCAAATGCCAGGTTATGTCTGATGCGAGCAACTGCAGATATGGTGTTAGTTCTGGAACGCAGATGAACAAAGTCCCTCAACCTCTCAAGGGAAATCTTGCCCTTTGGCAGCGGATATTTAACAGGGTCAACTGGACCTAAATGGAGCACCTCCTCAACTCTAAGCTCCACCTTCTGCTTGACCCCAGCTGGTGGCAGCTTAAGCACGCCTTCAACAACCACACATGTACCAGTGGGCACAAGCTGCCCAAGGTCACCCTTATCTGCATCCACAATCACCTGCAAGTTGCCCGGACATGATCCGTCATTGACTTCCAGAAATGCAAACGCATCCTTGTCTGCCTTCCTGCCCGTCTTCACCCAACCACCAACCCGGACCTTCTGCCCGGCAAATGCAGAACCCCCGTCTGGTCGTGATATTATGGCCTTTATGGGAACTCTGTCAGAAAATCTTGCTTTCAGATCAAAGACGGATTCGGTTAAGGTTGCTTCAGCTAGTTGGGAGCCTAACTGTGCCGCAGCCTCAGCCATTGGGATTGTTGTCACTTGTAACCCAATGCAAATACAAAGAACTCAGAGTTAACAGATGAAATCAACTCTCTTAAATCAGAACCAGTACAAAGAGCATTCTCATAACAATTTTTACATACAGAATCAGATTCATACAATTTCTAAGCAAAACAAAGACAACCGAGCACTGTAAACCTAGATTTCACAGTTTCAGCACCTGATTCGATTTCGGGTTTCCTTCTTGGGTTTTGTGGCGGCACTGAGAAGAATAACAAAATGAGGAGGTAGTGGATTCTCTTTCGCCAGATTCTGCCCTATTTTGGGGTTTTTTTGGAATATTTATATGACGTGAAATTCTTCAGCTATCGGTTATTATATGACGTGGCAGGTCATGGTTGGCTGTAGATGATACTAACGCCGGAAATACCTAGTAGACGATCCAGACCTTAAGGCCGGCATTCCTAGAAACTTGGAACGGACCAAGATTTTGTAAATTTTGTCAGTTTACTTTTACAAACACTTGTTACATCCCTAATTTAGGCTGAATTTGGGAGAGCTTATAAGCTCCTTTGCTTTTAAGCACCAAAGATTTTGGTGTTTGGTAAGTCCAAAAATAAGCTATTTTTTAAAAAAGTATAAAGTGTTTTGAGGGAAAAATGAGAAGCTGCAAACACCCACCTTCTGCTTATAAGCTAAAAATCAGCTTATATCTTATAAGTCCAGCTGCACCAAACTCAGCCTTAGTGTCTAAATTTCTTTAAAACATCCAATTACCCATTTAAACAAGTCAATTATATTGGTTTAGCTGCAAAAAAGAGTAGGAAACTACATTTTAGCTACCGAACAAATTTCAGTTTACAAATACATCATATACACATTATCTTATACTTTTAAGAACAAATATTAACAAATTATGACAAATTAATATGCACATATAATTTTATCATAATACCCTTCACTATATATTAACTGCTACAGTCGACCATAAATTTATGCTACTGCCGAGTAACACAGTAGCACCACCCTGCTACTGACCTGAATTTCTAACAAACATAGTTGATACTGTCGTGATTGGAAATCTTCTGCTACTGACCTGAATTTCTGGCAATTCTCTAGAAACAAACATAGTGCTACTATTGACTAGAAATATGCTACTGCTGATGAAATTGCAATTTTTTCTGGCAATTCCTAAACCAAACCAAACAAAACTTCTACTGTCTATTACTCTCTACTCCTAATCTGTTGCTGTATACTACTCTCCACACCGATCCTATTACTATTTGTTACTCTTCACTCCAAAGTTGTTAATGCTTATTATTATCCCCTCCAAAGTTGTTACTGCATGTGCTACTGTTGGCATCCAAAGTGTTACTGTTGATTTAATCGACTGAATACCTGTTGCAGATCTGCTACTGCTGAAACTTGCTACAGATTTACTACTGTTTAAACCTGCCGCAGATCTGCTACTGCTAAAACCTGCTGCAGATTTGCTACTGCTGAAGCTTGGAATGGTAGAGAGAGAAAAAGAAGAAGAAGAAGAAGACGATGATGAAAAGGTGATGATATGCAGTGGTGAGGGAAAGATAAGGAGAGATAGAGAAATGTGGTGGTATATTTTAATAAGAATGAGAACATTTTGGTTAATTACATGTTAAATCCGGGTCAACCCAGCGATAATCAGAGTCAACTTGTTATGACTTGGTTTTGTGCTTGAGCCGGTATCCTAATTTGTATAACAAATTATGAAAAAATGATTTTTTGTGTTTACAAATTTAGTTGGTTTTTTATATGTGATTCTCTCAAAAAAGAGCCATATCTACAAGACTACAACGCTGCAACATCCCGTTTGTATAAGATCAATTAAATTGAATTTTTTTTTTAATTTGACTCACCCGTAAAATTGGACTTTGAGAAACTTTGCTTGACCGTTGGCTGCTTCGTTTGACGGTTGACTCAGATGTTTGAAATAAACCCTTCCATGATACTTACGAGTTGGAATGACATGTAGTAGATCGGTCAAGATTTAGCATGTTATCATTTTTGTAGTGATCTCAGAGCAACTTCACCAACGCTAGCTATTTTTAAATCAAATTTAACCTAAAATACCTAAAATGTTATTTTGGTTAGCTACTTTAGAAATATGCACGCATCAATGCTATCTATTTTAGCTAGCATTACATCAATATTATTCCTTAAATAAATATTAAATAGTTTAAATGTATTTATATATCAAATAAACTAGCTTAAAATGAATGTATTAATTTATAGCTAGTCTCACTTGAGTCATCTCGCTAGCTAAATATAGCTAGCGAGATAGCTGAAAGTTAAAATATTTTAAGTTTGGCTAGTCTGTTAGAGTTCCAAAAATATCAAAAAAAAACAAATACGCTCTTCAAAACAGCTAAAAGCTAAAATAGATGTTAGCAGTATAAGCATTTGTGTCACAAGGGTAGAATAGTCATTGACTTGTAATACATATTGCCGATATAAAGGCTGCTGTATTGTTCACCTATGTATGAGAAATACATGATGTAGTCCTAAAAGTCTCCTACATTTTCTTTAGTTTTCTCCTTCCTCTTTCAATTTCAATAAACTTCATGAATCTTATCATGGTATCAGAGCCCATTGTATCCGTTCCGATACCTTGTGGCGTTTGTGTTTATATTCCTTGCTTCCGCGTTCTCGTTTCAGTAGGTTCAATTTTAAATTTTCCCCAATTTCAGAAACCTAGCCTCAAATCTCTCACTTTCCTATCAATCTGAAACCCTACCTTTCAATTCATGGGTCTGACTCCTTATCTTCTTCTACGACAACGAAATTTCAAAATCCCAGTCTTCGTCGGCGTCGGTTTGGTCATATAGGCGTTCAACGAGCTATAGATAGATTTGATATCATTGATATTCGTCGGTGAATCTGCATTTACAAAATATGGGTTTTGTGGTTTTGGGACCGGAAAGCATCATAAGCTTCTACAACTCTTAGCTAGCTCAGATTCAATGTGAATGTGAATTTCCTGATCATGCTTCACTTCCTTTACAGAGGAGTTGGTAATTTCTTCCCGATTTAGTCGCCTCACACTTGAATTGTGGAATCTTTTTATGGTCTCAGATGTTGTGCTTCGAATATTAGTTTTCCAATTTTTGTTTTTATCGAAGTTGAAGTTTAAGATTGAAGAGTGTTCTATTCTTTTTTGGACTGGTGATTGTGGCATGATACTTTGGATTATGGATTGGCTCTCAGGTTATAGTGTGTAGTGACCAATGTTCTAAATATCGGGATATCGGTGATATTTAGAATCTGAGAGGATAAATGACATATCGGCTAAATTTATCGGTCAACGACATATATCGGGTCAACTCCCGATATATCTGGTCAAACCGAGTTTGACCCGATATATCGATGAGTTTTTTTAATTGGGCTTAGTTTTTTTTAATTGGGCTCAGTTTTTTTAATTGAGCTCAGTTTTTTTGATTGGGCTCTATTTTTTTAATTGATACGTTTAGGGTTCATCTCCACCCCAGATTGCTTCAGTTCCTCTTTGTGATTCTTCTGTTTTCGTTGATCTCTTTCTTCTGGTTTATAGCTGGTTTTGTTGATTCAAATGATCAATCTAAAACGCCTATAATTTAAACCCTTCTAGGTATGGGTGGTTGAATCAAAGGAGGACAGAGGTATTGCCCACGGTTATTGAACAACCTACCTCTTAGTCTCCTGTTTAAGATCCCTCCAAAATGAATACAAAAATCCTTAGACTACAATTCTCATTGTACGAAGTGGGTAGTGAAATCCGAGAGGTAAGAGAGCTTTATGAAGATGATTTTGTCTCGGAAGATGAGGATGAAGATAATGGGGATGATGAGTTTGAGTTTGAATCCGATGATGATAGAGTTTATGATGCATGATCATCTCAATCTATCTTGTAAGCACCTATTTTTATTAGTTTGTATTTAGTAATTAATATTATTTATGTATTTTCATTGTCAAAACAATTAAATGTTTTTCTTTTTCTAGTTTAATTGGTACATTTTGAAATATAAGTTTTAATTTCTCAAGCATTTTGAAGTACATGTTTATAAATATATTAAATTTAATTAAAAATTAGCAAATCCGATATAATTCGATATATCCTTATTTTACAAAACCGATACGATGCCGATAACCGTTATTTAGACCATTGGAAGTTGTTGCAATGGGTTACGATTCTACACTAGCTAGTCTATTCTGGTTATGTCCATACAATGCTTATGACTGCTTCAGTTTCTAGTGCTCCTTACTTCTGCTAGCATCAGTTGCTTCAACAACTTTGGTTTTATCTTTCTGATCTTGGCTTCTCTACACTTAATTCATGGATTCTTTCTATGCTATAGCTCTTTAGTTTTTTGCTTCCTCTTTCAATTTCAATAAACTCCATGAATCTGTTAGAGATGAGAGATCTCATATCAGAAACAAGATAAATAAAATATAACTTATATGTGGGTGGCTTATTCATAATTGTACCGAGGTCTTTTATAGATAAAACTCAACACCTTAAAGGTGGTTAAGTTGGGATAGTATCGGTACAAAGATTATTCACGGGTCACGCTTGTCATTAATTGACTTGGTATCAGAGCGGGTCCCTCTCTAATTGCGTCTCATTGGTTGGTGGGTTCGATTAGTGTGACATATGTACACGTGCTAAACCCTTGAGTCTAGTTGCACGTGAGGGTTAGTGTTTGTAAGGATTGTCACCAAGTGTCAGATGGAACGGGTTAGTGGTCGGATTGGTTTAGTCATTTGTACACGTGCTAAACCCTTGAGTCTGGTTGCACGTGAGAGTTGGTGTTTAAGTGGAGAGGGTGACATAGATTCACGTGCATACCTTGTCAGGTTGCACGTGAGAGTACATGTTGGAGAGGATAGATCTCACATCAGAAACAGAATAAATAAAATATAACTTATATGTGGGTGGATTATTCCTAATTATACCGAGGTTTTTTGTAGATAAAACCCAACACTTTAAAGGTGGTTAAATTGAGACAGTATCGGTACAAGGATGATCTATGAGCCACGCTTGTCGCTGTTTAACTATAGAGAGTATGATATAGTTGCTCTCACTATAACCAACTTAAAAATGTTGTCCATAAGTCCATCCAAAATATTAACGTTTGGATTTGTCATCAATTTACTTTTGAATATTTAGAGTTGGTGAAAAGTCGTCATGTTATGGATCTCTTTTATTTTCGTTATGGATATGTGTTGTCATTGTGAGTATAATGGTGAAACACTCTGAGACCAAATTTGTAAAGATTACATAAAAATACAAGATAAGATTCATAAGAGTCACACTAGTCACATATGTCAATATAACGCATGTGTATGTTATCCATATAAGGTATCTTTTTTTGGTCCTTTCCAAAAATACAAACTTCGGTTTACAAAAAATACATTATTTACACAATATCTTACACTTTTAAGGACAAATATTAATAAATTAAGACAAACTAATATCATCATGTCATTTGTCACTACAATTTTATCAGAATACCCTTCACTACATACCAATTGTTAATGTCCATAAAAAATGTGTGTTACTGCCGAGTAGCACAATAGCACTCTGTTTCTGTCGACCAAAAATGTGTGATGCTGCCAAGTAGCATAGTAACACCCAATAGAAAGATGCTACTGTCAACGAGAAAGCTAATACTGTCAGCGACGTTGACGATGAAACCTGCTACTATTTATTACGTCAACGAGAAACCTGCTACTATCAGAGACGTCAACAAGAAACCTACTACTACTGCTGACCGAAAATCTACTGCTACTACCAGCTAATAGCTACTACTACTACTACCAAAACCACAAAAAAAAACTTTTGCTGCTACCAAATGTGTAAAGTAGCACACATTAGCAAATGTAAAGGAGCATAGTAGCAAGACTCTTACTCATCCGATCATTACGATTTGAAGGGTGAGGTCACAAAGCACAAAACTTTTACTAGGCACAATCCTATATCCAGACTTCATCCCAAATCACAATCCCTTCCAACAGTAGCATTAAACCCTTCCAGCACATCTCACAACAACATAAGCAACTTATCATTCCAACTTCCAATAGACCATAATCAATCAATTACCCATCAAATCTCAACTGTAGCAGTAGAAGGACAAACACATATACAAGCACTGATCACCATCAACACTGTCACATCCCTCATGCCCTTCTCTGATCACCTCGCCGAGGCAGTAGCAACGGCGTCAAGGCCAGATTATTATGGCGGACCCAGTCGACGACGCCGGTTAGATTCTTTCCCTCTGTCAATAGATCGTGTCAATCCAAACCGGGCAGTGAGTTTCGAGCTTATGCAATGGGACGATGGAGTTGGCTTTAGAGTCTTTCGATTCCTTTATCCTTGATCTCATCTTTTAAACCTGCTCCTCTACATATCATAACTGCTACTAGATCAAACCGCGGCCTGCAACGAAGTCTCTGGCCAATTGTGGTATGTTCTTCAAGCGTTGCTCCTAGGAGCTCTGATCTAGAGTTGGCGTCGAGGAGAGAGAGAGACAAGCAGAACTGGAGAATAGACAAGTAGATCTGAAAAAAAAAAACAATGAGAGGAGAGAGGGAGAATATATGAAGACAAAAGGGTATTATGGTATTTTATTAATGAAATTCAGATCAAGCATGTTATAACTTGCTTTTGGGTTTAAACGTGTCCTAATTTGTATAACAAATTATAAAAAAAATAATTTTTTATGTTTAAAAATTTGATTTGTTTCTTATATATGATTCTTTCTATTTTCTTCCTTGTTTTCATTGATCAGACACCATAGGAGAATCCACATGTATCTAACCAAATCACAGTCTTACCCTATCCGTCATGAACCAAAACACCAAAGGCGCTAAGCCGATGCAGAGGCTGTTTAAAGATGGAAAGCAAACCTCATAGTCACCATTGATTTCCCATATTGCCAGTCACCATTGATTTCCCATATTGCCCCTATTGTACAGAGGAAGGAAAGAAGGGAAAAGAGTTGATGGTTTCTGGATTGCATCTGCGGTGGTATACCTCCCAGAGGGGATCAGGGTTGCCGGTGGTTTGTGCGGGTGAGAAAGCAAGGGGAAGGCAGCAATCCAAGGCAGGCAGGGAGGCTTGGGGACTAGTTCTGTAACCTTATCGGTCATATATGCCGATTCTCGATCAACCATTACTCCAAAACACCACATTTTCTTTGATGCCCAGTCATGTTAGGAATTTGAAGGGTGGTACATAATGGTGATGTACCTTTGACATTTTGTTTCATTGAAGTTGGAAATTACAAAACTACTCGGTATCATGTAAATAAAGATCATACAAAACCAAAGAATCAGGGCCAGTTCCTTAAAAAGATAAAACTTGTAAAGATGCATAGGACCTGATAGTGTTGCATGGATCCAAATGATACTTGACAATGAAACGGCAGTGTGGGGCGAAAAGAGGGGAAATGATAAGGGAAAACAACCATATAACACTTTTTAAAGAGGATTTCATTGCCTGGTATTCTAAGGACAGGAGTGATAAGAGACTAGCCTAGTATCTTGAACTTCGCTGTTAAGCCTACTTACACCTCTCAACACACCAAAATTGTCATTGGCACAATGAACCATTTACCAGCAACAAACGCTTAGAAACCAAAGAAACCGAGCTCACTGGCTCTCTCTTTCTCGAATGTCTCAAAGTACTGATAGATGATGGTCACAGCAAGCAGGATACCTGTTCCAGAGCCAATTGCACCCATGAAATCAGCCAACACTGTCAGTGCACCAATGCACATGCCTCCAAAAGCTGCCGCTGTGGGAATGTAACGGTTCAGCTCCTTCTGCAGGTTTGACTCACGGTGGCCAGGCATCACCATTTGTTGTTCCTGCAAATTAACAGTAGTGTTAATGCAAGAATAAAAGATGGTATTCACACTGGATAAGTTCTATAAATGTTGCTAGGTTAGGTTCATAATTATATTGGCAATCAGGTTACATCTGATATGGCCACTAGACATGAAACCATATCATAAAACAAATAGGAACGATGTTACTGGAGAGCAGAAAATTAGACGGTTGGGACCAAACTAGTCATACTAACGGAATGTTATGAAGAAAAAAGTTCAAAACACTACAACAATACCTAACTTGCAGCAAAGAAACCACAAAATAGAAACAATTTGAACGCTGGCAATTTATACCTTGAGCTGCTTGGCAACATCCTTGGCAGAGGATCCAGAAACTTCAATCCATGTCTTTGAGAAAAGGGCACATGCTGACAACATGAAAACTAGATAGAAGAGTGCATGGAAAGGATTGGCCGCCATATCAGCTAAGCTGCAAAATATCAATGTAGCAGGCATCAGAAACCACACATAATCATTAGATATACTAACAAAGAGCAAGCTTTTAAGCTTTAACAGACAGATAATATAATAATTACCTTGAAGGTGCCGTGATGTAGTATGCTAGACCACCTACAGGAACGAATTGTCCACCTGAGTACTCAGATTCTTTCCATTTGCCCAAAAGATTCACAAGTAAATTTCCACTGTACCTCCTGTATAGCAACTGTACAACAAAGTAAGGAAAACAGTTGCAATTGTATCACCAATGAGTCCATACAAGTACCCAACTAACAAACTCACGTACCTGTGAGATGAAGTAAAGGTTGGAGACAAGTGCAGACTGCAAAATGATGGGCATGTTGGATGTGTAGAATAGCTTGATAGGATAAGAACCCTGCTGTCCACGGGCACTCTTGGATCTGACAGGCAGAACCACACGGAACCCTTGGAAGTAAATGACTATAAGGAAGATCAAGACTGTTGCAAGCAGATTGGTCACGTTCGGAAGATTCTGCCGGTAAAAGGCCTCCCGAAGTGCTCGAACTTTATCTGTTCGAGTGATCAACAGATGGAAGAGGGCAATAACTGCCCCTTCAAATTCAGCTCCTCGCCCACTGTTGATGGTGGTGGGGCTGAAAGCCTTCCAGATAATGTTTTCACTGAGAAAGGATGAAACAACTGTTAGAACTACCCTAAATGTGAACAGTAAGGAATACTCGACAGACAAACTACAGAGTTGTCATTAAACAAAATTCATGCTAACATAGCAAGGAGGCAGAAAAGCTGACTATCTCACCAGATATTGGTGGCAATGAAAAGAGAAATTCCAGAGCCAAGACCATATCCCTTCTGAAGTAGTTCATCCAAACATATCACAATAATACCGGCAAAGCAGAGCTGGATGATGATAAGGATGGCATTTCCAACTCCAAGTTGGCCAACACTACCATACATGCCAGAGAGAACATAGGCAACTGCCTCACCAATAGCTATCAGGATACCCAATAACTTTTGTGCTCCATTTCTGTGACAATAATAATACAGATATCAGAATGTGGATGAAAAAGCACAAACAGCACAAGCTGGTCGCAAACAGAAGAGAATGCTCATAATCAAGAGGTTTCATGTATTTACAGAGCATGTACCATCAACACCATACATTACAACAAGCAATCAAACCATTAATATAAGCAATGCTCTAGCTGTAATATCCATTCTGAATTTAAGTGCACAGCCATCATCATCAACTGTATCACAGCTAGTTTTTAAAACAGACGAACCAAACGAATTCATAACACTGAAAATGAACACATGCAATCAAATCTAAAACCGTAGTTGTATTTTTCGGCTATCAAGCAGATTATACATTGTCCAAAAAACCTCTTCGCTACATGCATCACCAATTTCACAACACACCGCACCACGTAAAATCCAATAGCTTTATATATACTTACAGCAGCGCACGGTCCTCGCGCACATTGTTGTCAACCTCGATAATCTTGGACCCTGCGAGGAGCTGCATCACCAGCCCAGATGTGACAATAGGGGTGATCCCAAGCTCCATGACAGTCCCCCGATTCGATGCGAGAATCACACGCATCCAATAAAACGGATCCGCCCCAGTGGTAGAGTGAATTCCATACAGAGGGAGCTGACTGCACACCAAGAAAATGAAGAGCGAGATCACAGTGTATATGACCTTCTCTCTGAACGGGACTTTCCTATCGGCGCTCTGAACTTCCGGCAGAAACGAAAGGAAGGGCCTCACCAAATGAAGGACCCTAAATCCACCTCCCATTTTGCTCGTCTTCGCTAATCACACCTAATCCAAATCAACACACAACGATTCAACCAAATCGAAACACATGCATACATACAGATTCATCACAAATCCAAACACATCGAATTCGAATTAGATTTCACAGATATCGTATAGAATTGAAATCGAGATGATTAGGGTTTGAGACTGACCTTTGCGAATTGGAATCGAGGGTTGAAACCCTAGAAATAGGGTTTCGGTTCGATCTGAGAGATGAGCAGAGTCGGATACGGATCTGGGAGATATACGAAAGCTTGTTACAAATAAAGGGGCGTAGGTCAGTAAGGACACGAGGTCAATACGAATGAGTGAGTGACGCGTGGCGATTTGGGCCGACGTGGATCGGACACGCTTATTTTTAAGTCCACGTTGACTCATATTGAAGCCTTCTCATCGAATTTGGCTACTTTTTAGAAAGAATCACCTTTAACAAACAAACTAAATTTATAAACAAATTTTTTTTTTTTTCATATTATACAGATTATGACACCAGTCTAACATCAAAATCAAGTTATAACACGCCTGATCCGAATTTGACTAATAAATTATCATAATACTCTCTCATCCTTATTTCCTCTCTCTTCTCTCATCGTCTATTTTTTCAGATCTACTCCTCTATTCTTCAGATTTGCTTGTCTTTTTCTCTAGATAAACTCTTTCTCTTTTTCTCTCTCTGCTCAACGCCAACTCTAGATCATAGCTCTTAGGAGCAAAGCTTGAAGAACATATCATAATTGGCCAGAGACTTCGTCGCATGCCGCGGTTTGATCTAGTAGCAGTTATGATATGTAGAGGAGCAAGTTTAAAAGATGAGATCAAGGATAAAGGAATCGAAAGACTCTAAAGCCAACTAGTGTGGACAACGAACCGCATCAACCCAATTCAGACTGGCCGAAAGAAATCAATGGACAAAAACTCCTAAATACGATAAATAAAGTGCATGTAAAGTAAAGAACAAGAAATTAAAGTGCGAGAATATAAAGAACAAGAAATTAAAGTGCGAGAATATAAAGACCAAGAAAGTAAAGAATTGAATTAAAAGTAAAGCTAAAAATAAAATTGAGTTTAAAAGTTGAACTGAGGTGAAGTACCTATGCAATAAAGAAAGATAAGTTTGCGTGAAAAAATGTATATTGATTTGTTTGTGTGGTGCATGACCATTTACAAATGAGTTACAAGGTTCTATATATACAAGTCAGAAAATCTAGCTAGCTTGTTCTCTACGTCATGAAATCTCTCAGATATATTGTTTCCTTTCTTGAGTTGAATCACGCATAAATGTCTTGATCTGATTGTAGTTTTTCCTTATTGAGAATTTCTTTCCTTAACGTACTCACAACCGAGATTGTCGTATGGGTTATGTCGTCTTCTAATAATTATTGGATTTGGCCGACTTCAACCATAGTCAACCTAAATCGCCCAAATAGATTGATATCAAGCCCAACCGAAGTATCTCTCTCGGTTGAACCTGGCTGAAATATCACCCTAGGCTGAACGCGGCCGAGATACCAACCCCGACTGAATGTGGCTGAGACACCACCCTCGGCTGAATGCGTTCGAGTCACCACCCTCAGTTGATCGTGGCCGAAATATCACCTCGGCTGGACGCAACTGAGCTATCACTTAGGGCCGACTGACCCAACTCAATTTCCTTTAACCTTAGACTAACAAGCTAATTTGGCTATCACTACATATTGACAAATTTAAGTTCAAACAATACAATACACACAAAGAGGAAAGACATTCACGACCAAACTAAAAAGTGATTTACCTTGCTGTTATACCACATAGAGAAACTAAAAAAGAAGAAACGGAAAATCTAAACTCAATCGAACCAGCGCAAGTTGTCACCTGTGAGCCACAATATCAGAGTTAAAAAAGAAAACTATACACACCCAACAAGCAAAGAAAAGAAAACAGAACCCAAAATACAGCACAACCCAACCAAAAAGCAAGGCCAAACAAGGAACAAAGTCAAGCTGAGCAACGCCGCCCACCACCGCAAATGACAGCGGCTGAAACCTGCGATGAGCAACAGGCCGGACACGGAAACACCCAACCAACGACTCCGATGAGCTCCACCACCACACCATCATTGCAACCAGTAACAAAACTAGGACCAACTCGGAATCTAAGCCCTCCACAAATCTGCAACAGAAAGAAGAAACTAAGCAGAACCTCTGATCTGAAGAAATTGATTACGAAACAGTCAAAATTTGAGCCAAACTTCCATGTCAAGGTTGGGAAGACAAAGAAAAGAGGAGATGATGGACACCGATCAGGGAAGAAAGTCACGAGACTGACTTAAGATCCAATAAACTAGCTCAGAGTTCAAACAAATCAAACCCACCAAGCAAAATTGAAGCAAGACAACAATGAAGCCTGCCAAGGTTTGGATTGATCAAAAGATATGACGAGAAGAGATCTGAGCAAGCAAAAAAATATAGGAAGGAGGGGAAAGAGGGGAAAACAGAGCCGCTCGAATCTCTTAATTAGAGTACGAAGCCAAAAGCTCCTCATTCATAGAGGTAGTGACCCGGAGCTGCAACACACCGATGATTCGCTGCATACGATCCCAATTAACATTGGAAGATTCAAACATAAAGGAGAAGTATGAAAGAATAACATCCTCCATTCCTTTATCTAAATCATGCCAAACCCCATTCCCATCAAACAGACTAGTGAGCCTATTTCTAGCTCTCCTCTTGGATGCCTTACGATGAAAATACTTGGTATTACGATCGTCCTTCGACAACCAAGTGATCTTCGATCGTTGTTTCCAATAGAGACGCTCCTCCTCAAGCGAACCTTCCAACTTACATGAAAGCTACACATGTTCCTCTTGAGACTGATCCAACATTGGTAACCAGAGAAGTTGGTGCAGCTTACCTCTGATCAACTCAATCTCTCTGTTACTGTTACCGAAAGTAACTCTGCCAAGTATTCAAAGCCATTATCGTGCTTGTAATTCGCTTAACCATCTCATACATAGGAACTCCAGCTTGAGGAGACGACCAACCAACTTCTACAACACTCTTACAACTCTCATGCTGCACCCAAAATGATTCAAACCGGAATCGCTTAGTATACCTAGCCCTCACTACCGGAGCCTCACCAAATGTCCTAATAAGCAAGGTGACGTGATCACCATGCACTGGCGGCAAATGGAGAACCCTAGACTCTGCGAACAGATCAAGCCATGAAGGAGAAGTCACAGCTCGGTCCATCCTACATCGTACTCCTCCGCCCTGCCAGGTGAACGACGCCCCGAAGTAACCCAAATCCAGCAACTCTGAATCATTCAAGGTGTCTGAAAGTGCTGCATCTGTGACTCGGCCCGAGGCACCGAACCTTCCTTCTCGCCATTATGAACTATTTTGTTGAAATCACCCTCCACAATCCACGGAAAAGATGAGTCATCAACTAGGATTCTTAATAGATCATCTGATCTACCGCTGATGGGTGTCCATAGAAACCGGTCAGTCTCTAGTTCACCCCAGATGCATCTACCGCTCTCACTTTGACGTCAATATGGTACTTCGACTTGGAAATCAGACGAACATCCAATCCATCCTCCCAAAACATTGCAATTCCACCAGACTGACCCTTGCTGAACATGGCTTCACAATTCTGAAACCCTATCTGTAGCCTCATGCCATTCATATAATCTCAATCATTCACTTTTGTTTCCATCAAAAAGACGAACGCTGGCCTATTCTGACGAATCATGGTTAACAACGCCTCGACAGATCATTTGTTTTTTGCTTCCCTGCAGTTCCAAGCATGAATCTCCATGGAGATCGCTTGAGATGTGCTAAACCCAAACCAAACCCTAGCAGAGCTGTTTTGCATGTTACAACATGTGATCATGCATGTTACAAGTTGCTTCAAAAAACAAGATTACTTTTCAGTAATGACGATTCTAAACAAAACAAGAAATCTAGTCATGTTTAAAACCTCATGCTATCAACCTAAATATCTAATGTAGTCTCAATCAGTCGTTGCCCCTTAATCACTTTGATAACCATGACAAGATCCTCTGATAGAAATAATGGAAAAAATGACAATAGAAAAAAAACATTTCTAGCTATTTCCTTCATTGACTAATTGGTCAATTTCAAAATTCAAAAACCATTTTTTCAATTGAACTGCTCCAATAGGGTTAGATACTAAACTAAATTATCATAAGGAAGACAAAAGATGGGTTGCTTGATTAGCTATATATATACACACACATGATTTGAATATTAGAGAGGATCAGCTATAAATTAAGAAAGTATAGAAAATAATAATGTTAAATTTAACATGTCTTACGAACTTTTTTCAATAAAACGATTAAACAAATTAAACATTAATGGTAATTAGTTGTCAAAATTTTTAAATCTAAGCAATATTTACATATTTATTCTATAAATTAATTTTGATTAGGCCTCATTTAGAATATATTAGGTACCGTTAGTCATAAATTGTTCTCATTAATTAGGGGGTTCAATGCTTAAATTAACACAAAAATATATTATTTTTATCAATAAAAAAGGGCGATTAATTATGGAAATATATAGAAATCGGAAGGGGTCCGGACCCTTTCATCCATGAAGGTAGCTCCGCACTGTATATCGGTCGCTATCCAGAACGGAGCCCCGTTCTCAAATTAAAGTCTGAGGCTCCATATTTGGCTCACTTTCACCTCAAATTTCTACATCTCCACAGTATAGTGTCTATAACACAATATGTAGATCATTTCTGTCAAGTTTCATCCAATTTAAACATCATTTGAGTTTCCGTAATTGTAATTTATACAAATGGTTCTGCTTGGCTTAAATTTATATATATGGCCTAAATTTATATATTTATTCTCTTTGAATATGTTTGGCTGGTATTCTGGTATTTTGCTTGGCCAATCTACCATGTTTAAGATTATTGGATTTGTGGTGTTTTCCTCCAAGTGGAAGGCTATTTTTTGGAAAGAGGAAAGAGTACACACCTGATATAATCCTCCAAGAGGTTCAGATTACGAGTGTACTCTTTCCTATAATTTGTTATACAAAGGATCAGGCCTGATCTGGTTTTAACGTTCAAATAACTAAAATGGCCCCCGTTTTACAACCAAATTACGCATCCAACTCTATTCCTAACCTAAATCCCAAACTAATACATCAACTCTATTTCTCTTTCTCTCTCTATCTCTCTCAGAGATCGATGCCCATATCAGATATTGGAGCTCATCACCGGCGTCGCTCACGCCGATCTCTGCCATGACACCACGGCTACCTTGATGGTGGATTAAGAGGCCTGATTTGCTCTTAATTTTGCTTCGGAGCCAGATCACATGAGAAGATTCGCTGGTGCCACGCATTCCTTTGTCGGATGTTCAGATCCACGACGTCTTACTGCTACTGTTATGTCATTTGCGAATTCTCTTGCTGATATTGTCTCTCTCTTCTTTCTCTTATTTTCTCTCTCTTCGTGAGCACCGTTGCTAGTGGTAATGGTGGTTCCCGAATTAGGATTGTGGATGGGTTGGTGTAATTATGCTTATTAGGAATGCACAGTAACAGTTTTGGCAGTAGCAGTGCGCTAGTAGCAGCACTCTATTAGAATTGGCAGTAGTAACGCATATGATTGATTGTGTAATGCTACTGCACTGTTGATTTACGCGACAGTAGCAACTTGATATGATTGATTGTGTGTTACTACTGTATCGTTGTGCTGCGCACAGCTTGCTGCTACTGTGCGGTGGTGATGTAGGCTGTACGGGTGGTGATGCAGGCTGGTACTGTGCGTCGGTAATGTGCGGTGTTATTGCACGATAGTAGTAGCAATGCACCAATATCAGAGTCGAGCAGTAATAGTGCGACACCATCAAAGAATTGCCAGACTAAATTGGAACAGTGCTGGCAGTAACACCTTCAGACCTGACGGTAGTACCTTTAAACTCGATAGTAATAGTGCGACACCATCAAAGAATTGCCAGACTAAATTGGAATAGTGCTGGCAGTAACACCTTCAGACCTGACGGTAGTACCTTTAAACTCGACAGTAGCAGCGTACCACGTCAGCATCAAAGAATTACCGAAAAAATTGCAACAGCGCTGACAGTAGCACATTTCAACTCGGTAGTAGCACTTTTGAACTCGGGCAGTATCACTTTTCAACTCGGGCAGTAGCACCTTTCAACTAGGCAGTAGCAGCGCGTCACGTCAGCAAAGAGATTGAATATGTAGTGAAGGGTTTGGTAAATTAAATAATGAAAAATGACATGTGAATATCAATTTGTCCTAAAAATGTCATTAAGGGTAATTTGATAAAATATATAGTGACAAATGACATGTGGACATCAACTTGTCCTAATTTGTTAATTTGTGTTCTTAAAAGTGTAAGATATTGTCTAAATTGTGTATTTGTAAACTAAATTTGGTTAGTAACTAAACTGTAGTTTACTATTGTATTTTCTCCAGTCCTGCTCACCTGTAGGACTAAAATTAAGGGATAGAAAGGGACCAACTGATTAGAGCCGTTAGAACGTAATTGGGACAATCAAATGGATAGAAATCATAGAATAGCAAGTCGGTTCAAATTCAATGTCTTTGTTATCACAAAGCCTCTTTCTTATCTTCATAGAATAACAAGTCGGTTCAAATTAGGATAGTAACTAGGACCATACGTCAATATCATGATTCGGTCAATTGTCGTAACCCAGATTGATGACACAACCATTCACACAATGACCTCACGGGTCTATCCTGGATCAGTATGAGATTCCACCACAATACCATCCCTAGAAAGATCTATACTCTACTTAACAATAAATTTGCTATCTTCATTAAGGAATCTCTTTACAACCCTTGACTCATGATACTTCTTGAGTAAATAAAGAAATCATTTTCTCTGCTCCTGTCGCATCTCGAGACTATTTCCGACCTTGAAACCCGACGGTAACCGCCGTAATCTCGGTCTAGCGAGTAATCAATACGTCATTCGACGTATTAACAACCCTCTAGACCAAAACTACAAGGCTATGAATAAAATGATCAACACATAAATGATATGAATGCCAAATATGAAATGACAAATGTGCAGATAATCATACAAATATTTTACAAGCGGAATGTAGCAAATGGAAATACCTGAGACGTATATAATACAAGGAAAAGTCTCGGAATAACAAGCCCGAATAATGTCTCAAAGTACGCAACAGATTATTAAAAACATCAAATACGGAAATCACATGATATGGAGTCCACACCAGAATGGGTGTCCCTGAAGGCAGAAGTGCACGATAACCGACGTCGCTCCACGAGTTCCTAGTCCAGCTCCTCTAGTGATTGGTGCTGAAGACCTGAAAAGATGTAGGGGTGAACAACTCGTCTTCGCTAACCCAAATGAGGCCGAAGCCCAACCAAATCAGGGTTTAAAACACATGAGAAAACATATAGCTTATATATATAGATATACGTATAAGTATACGTCCAGGGTGTTTAAAAACATATGCAATAGCCTCGAACACAAAACTCAAATAAAAATGTTAACCACACATGAAAGAACTCTCTGGATCCACTCTGTCGAAATCCCGGGTTTGTCTTCACAGCAAACCGGGGCCAACTACCTATGCGTCTGTAGACGAATAGTAGTTAATGCCCAACTAATCTCTCATAACAGCACACCGCACTTACGTCTCGCTTAACTCTGTGCGAGACGAGCGTAAGTGGGATAAATTAAATAAACAGGGTATTGTCCCTCTGGAGGTTCACGGTCATCGACACCGTGGGAAGAGTAGTCTAAACACTAGGTCCCGTCGCTCTCAGGCAAAACACCAGAAATCAGGACAGCGGTACTACTTTTTGATCTAAACACACACACGCACACCAAAATGCTATAAGAAGCGTGTGGTCATACAGTAAAATAATGCAGCTATACTTTTATATATATAAGTAAAAAAACCACCAACCTGGGAGAGTTACGGCTCACCCATTGGGCGTGCCCCCTACTACCTGATATGAAAATACAGCAGGCTGCGCTCCAATTTCCGATCCTCCTGAAGCTGACGTCGATGTGCTCCTGAGTCTGTAGTAAGATAATAATGATATAGTCAGACAAATATAATTCGAAAATTTACTATCTACACTTTACAACTAGATAAACATTTTCTGTTTATCTATCCGACACTGGAGTCTAATTTATCTGACACTCCGATTCTCGAACCAGCGAGAATTCGGGGTTATTTTCTATTTGGTATTTACGTCGTTCTAGTCGTGTTTTTAGTTCAAAAACCATTAAATCATTTAACCGTAGTGATTAAAAACGTAAAAGCAAGTGTTTTACAGTAAAAGTCAAAAGTCAACTTTAGAATAGTAAATGCAACTGTTGAATAGTGAAATAAAAAACGGTCAAAAGGCAATCGATGAACAGTGAAAAGTCAATGGTCAAAGTCAACTAGTGAATAGTAAGTCAACCGATAAATAGTAAAAATCAACCGTAAAGGTAAAAGGTAATTCTGTAAATAGTAAATCTGTCAGGGGTATTTTGGTAACTTTACACCTCGATAAAACTGTAAAAGGTAAAACTGACACGGTAAAAACTAGAGTTTTTACAGCGTCGGTTTCCGATCGACTGTGTTGCCGGAAAACAAAGCTTTTCCGGCCAAATCGAGTCCCTAGGCCTGCCTTCCCTTCTTCTCCACATCCTATACTACACAACTACACCAAAAACACAAGAAATGGTCGAGTTTTTATACCTCGAAGATTCTCCCTGGTTTTCCGGTAGACCTCCGCTGGCCTCCTCCTTCCTCTTCCTTGTTCCTGGGCAGCTCCTGGTGGTGCCTGGGAGCTTTCTTGCTCTTCAAATGGCCTGGTTCGGTTCGATCTCAAATGCACAGTGTTTTCATTCTTCTCATTGCTGTTGGGCGGCGCTGGCGACGGCGTTGGAGTCGCTGGTGTCCTGAGCTTGGTCGCCGTGGTAGGGCGAGGCCACTGGTGGTGGCTGTGAGGGTCCACGCGTGCCTGGGCGGAGCGCTTGGTGGCTCTGTTGAGCTGCTCGAAGGAGGAGAGAGAGAAAGTCTCTCTCGACCAAAATGGAAAGGAGAAAGAAAAGGGGAAGAAGAAAAAATGAAAGGTGAGGAGAGGATAAGAAGATAAGGAGAGAGTGGGTTTTTAAAGAAAAATCGACGGTCACGATTCGACGATCGAATCAACGGTCACGATTTAACCAAATTTTTAAAATAATTTTTAAACCAAATTTATTTTCGAAAAGTCATTTAAATACAACCGAAAGTCAAATTGAATCGTAAAAATTGTACGAAAAATACGTGAAGTGTCCGAAAATATTCTGTAAATACTCTCACGCGTATGTGACGACGCGTGTCCTAACGTAAAATCGTTAGACAAAATTTACGACGTGCCGAAAAATAACTAAAATTAATCCTTAAATGTGTCAGAAAATTAAATAAAATAATTAAGATCTCCCAACTTACTCACCGTAAAAAACAGTCAATTAATAAACCAAACCCACTAGACCACAAAGCCTGTTTCTTATCTTCTTCCTCCCTCGTCTCAAGCCAAAACTATTTCAGAAAATCCCAAAAATGCATTACACATGCAGACATGCTTGTTCCTCATTCTTTCTTTGAAGTCAATATAAAGAACACTAGATTGATGACCACTGAATCTCAAATCTATCTTTCAAGTCATCCAAAACTTGAAGATTCCCGAATGTCTGCTTGTGTTAGATCATTTTTTTGGCAAGGTCTTGTGTTAGATCATTGGTGGCTCCAATAAAGTGTTTTAGCAAAACACTAACAAGCCAACCTCTTTGACCCAAATAACACCATTTGCAGAAACTCTCCGACTCTGATCAATTAAGCCTTCATGTGATGGTTTGGGATGAACTCTATTTCATTTCCACATGCAATCATCTAAGATTTTGGAAAAAAAAGAAATAAAAAGAAGAGATTGATTTGATTGTCATCCAGAGGAACATCCAGTTCAAATAATGGGTTTAGAGAGAAGCTCATGATTCATGAACAGATCTAAAACCTCATGAAGAGTTTCAGAGCGTATGAGACATGGCATAGTGGGGAGGACTCAGGAGGGACGAACACGAGGGAGGAAGGAGATATGGCCACAGAGACGAGATTGGGTAAGATAAACTAGATGTTAACCGACTTGCTATTCTATCCATTTGATCGGCCTAATTACGATCTAACGGCTCTAATAAATTGGTCCATTTCTATCCCTAAATTTTAGTCTCACAGGTGAGCGCGGGACTGATATTTTCTCTAATTCCCCAAACTACCCATCGCAATCTAAACTCACTGACCTCCCACCGCCCACAACGGATCAATAATCTCGCCTAACTTCCAGGGGCATTTCCGTCAAAACCAAAATACACGAAAGCAACTACGAAAGAGGCTGCCCTTTTAATTCCCAATGCATCCCTCCGCGTGGAGCCCTTCCCCCGAAAACGTGTCTGTCCTCTTTCGTCATTTCCCAGTCCCCTCTACTTCCTCTCCAAGCTCAAAGGCTCTGTCACTTCCTTCTCCAAAATCCCATTTGGTTACTCTCCAGCTTTCCTTGTTATTCAGAAGATCAGAACCCAAACTCTCTAACACAACAATGGCGAGAAGCATTGAAGCTGCTTTTGGATTACATATCTACCAAACAAACTAGTCAAGCTCGAACTGACAGTTCAATCTCGGTTGCAACAGCCAGCTTTCTTTCTCTCCAAGGTAAGAGCACAACAGCTTTGAAGGGTTTTGGCTCTTTAACAACTTCCCATTTTTACTTTGTTTTTCTTATCTTATCTTTCAGACTGGGTATTTGGCTCCACAACGCATTATTGGTTTTTCTTTGCTTTTGGATATCTCTCAGCTCAGTTGCTTTTGTTTATTGGTACCTTTTTCTTTTCTGTCTCTTTCTCAAAGTGAATTTCTGTTGAATCTTTCATTGTTTTTGCTTCTGCGTTTATTTGTTAGATTGCTTGTGTTTTTGGTCTTTGGTGAGCCGCTCTTTTATCTTTTTATCAAATTAAAATTCTTTCAATTTCGGTGGTTCTGATTTTCCGCGTTTTGTGGTTGCAGGGTTCAACTCTTCTTTGCTTTCTTGTGATTAACGTTAGAAATGAAGAGGATTTGAGACTGGCCATAGTTCCCATCGGTGAACAGTTTGATTTCAAGGTATGTGAACTGGAATTTTTTTTAATTATGTTTAATCGACTTTTGAGTTGTCAAGTGTATTTGGTTTTGTGATATTGGTCTCTATTTTTACTCTTCCGTCTCTGTTGGGATTTGTCTAAGGTCTGGTGGTCCTTTCTATGGTCCATTCTCCATCACAGTTTCATTTTTTTCTCTATAATGGCACTGGCCCACTGCCATGGTTATACTTTTGTGGGATCCCTTTGCTTTAAATTGATAAAAGTTGGTTAGATTTCTACTGTGTCCAGTTTGTAGGGTGCCATCCGAGATCTGTAAGGGGAGACAGTGAAGTTAGCTAGCTAATACACACTGCTCTATACTTCTCACACCTTTTTTTAACTTTCATGTGAGTCTACAGTAGATGTTAGAATGGGATTGCCAACATTGGAACTCTGTTTGGAGCATGTCCACCCCAAGGTGAAAAGCCACCCACAATATTTTTTAACCCAGGTCTTGCTTGGGCCCCATGACCCAGGTCACCACTTTTCATGACCCAAGTCTTCCCTTTCCATGTTAGCTCACTTGCATGATGTCCCCCACGTGAATGCATTCTGAGAAATGCGGAGCAACCAGCCTCACGCCTTTCACCCACTCAGGACAGGCATTGGGGTGTGCAACTTGAGGTGACGGCCTCATGTCACCGGTTTTCAACGGGACTCGGATAATTTTTTTTCTTCAAATTATGTTTCACATACCCTTATATATATATATTTTTAAAATTATACTAGACAACTGAGATAACCCAGGCGACCGCCTTAGGCCACCGGTCTCCGGTGGGCCTCTGATATTTTTTTTCCGATTATGTAAAACGTAACCTTATATATAAACTGAGATAGCCTATCAGTTAGCCTAGTTGGAGGCCCGAGTATGATCCTGGGTTCGAATCTAGAAGCCTTCTAAATTTTTTACTGTTTTTTTTAACATTTTTTCCTTTTTGTTATCGAGCTCTTATTATTATTATTATTATTATTATTATCATTTTTGTTACTAAAAAATTAATAACACAATACGATACATGAAATTTATACATATATGAAAAAGTTTGTTCGATTTATATGATTTACATATAAGACCACATTTTAGTTATTCACCTCAAGCCTCTAATGTCGCCCTGCACCCACTGACCAGCCTCACGCGTTGCACCCATTGACTAATAGGAGCTTCGCTTGGCGCATCAACCCCAACTTTTTGTCACGACATGGGGGGAATAAAGTGGCACACTTGCCACATGTCAAGCGATGATGGTTTCATTTCAAATTTTTCAAACCAGCCTCCTTAATTCTAAGCCTTTGGTTTCAATTGTATATTTAATCCAATGGTATACAATTATATCTTGTGTAATTATATAACTAAATAAATTAATAGAAAAAAATATGAAACAATCAAAAATTTAATATTAATAACATTATATTTTATATTCTAATGAAACCCTTTATTTACAATCTTTATAATATTTACTATTTGTACACATTTTAAACTATTATTTAGGATTTAAAAAGTTATAAAATTTAATAAACGGTTATTACCATGTGGCGACCCAGAAATAGAAATCGTGGGTGAAAACTACAGTCTAAAATCACTGTTATGTGGCGACTCAGGTCTCACCCACGACTCAGGCCTTCCAAACGAAGACCGAGAGGGTGGACTTGCTCTTAGGGTTTAGGGTCTTTCATTACTTTCAGTATTACACTTCAAATGTTAAGAGTAAAAGTAGTGCACATGTTTATAGACCCGGGCCACTGATTGCAAATCGGTTTGGTTGCGAGAGATTTGTTTAGCAGTATAGTGAATGTAGTATTGTAGTGGAGGAATGCTGATTACTACTTTAAGGTATAAAAGATTGTTAATGTGACTTACGCTTGAGATTTGTGCAAATATATTTTCTACACTTTTTTTTAGTTAAGTAGAATGTGGGTTTAGCTTTCATTTTACACCAGGGGCTTATATTGAGATATAGTACATCCCTTTTTTAGTATGGCATTGGAACCTTTTTTGGGTATTGTAATGTGTTACTAGCCATATATTTGTGAACTGGTATGGGAAAAATGGGTTGCTAATGTTTGTAATCATATGGGGGAGCAGGACAGTGGCTTTGGGAATAGATTTCTGGCCGTTGGTTTAGAATAGTTTGAGTCATATATATCGGCTCAGATCTCTATGAATCATGTACCATAAAAACCAAGTTTTTGATGGTGTGATGCACGAGGGAAAAGAATCCACCGCCTAGTGTACGAAAACCATGATTTATGGCGCGAATGATCCAAAATGCTTAATCAGATTTTCACTATGATGGGTCCCTTTCAGTTCAGATCTTCTGGTTCTGCAGAGATTGTTTTTAGGACTACTGTTGTAGTTAGTGGGGTGTGCCTCAGGGAATCCAAAGGGATGATTAGGTTTCTTTTATCTTGTTTTACATTTGGCCAAGCATCAGTGTTTGCATGTAGTTCTAAGTTTAGCATCTTCTTGTAGCTGAATGAACACACCAAACTGCAAGAGATGGCTAATTGAGATTGTGTTCTTGCATCTGGGTTATTTATTCGGAGAAATGTAAAAGCTATTACAGAAATTTCTGTTGACTTTGAATAGTGAGCATGACCAAAAGAAAAAAAAATAGTAGGCATGACTTTGACCATAGAGTTGAGAGGAGAATGATATAGAATATTATGAGCAAGACTCACCAATTGCTAGGTCCTCCAAATTCTAATTAATTTTTGTTAATAATGTGTTTATTCTTTGATTTGGATGGGTATCTAATTTAATAAACATATATAATGCATGTGTTATGATAACCAAGGTTCCTGGTGTTCCATATATACACCATTAATTCGTCTTTTGTGTTTGTCTTTTGAATATCTCTTCCACAGCTTCTCCAACTACTGTTCTTCTCTGTCTCTCTTTCTCTTTTTCCCGCGTTTAAATCTGCCTTTCCTAGGCTTTCAAAAGAAAACAAATGGGAAACTCTTAAAGTAGAAAGAGCAACAAAAAGCTTTTTAGCTTTCCTTCTACACCTCATCATAGTATTCATTATCATCATATCTTTATTTCAGTTGTTCTTTATATGCTATTTATCAATTGAGTTTTCATCACTCGTATCCCTCTCCATCATCTGTTAATCTTTGTTTTGTAGATGGATTCAGTGAGTCGGTCAGCTGTAACTCCAACTAAGAGTAGGCTGGCACGTACTATTGCAAAAGTTCTTCATCTTCGTGCGGCAACAGGTATTGCCCCGGTTGATGGGATTCAGAAAGGTAACTCCCAAGAATTTCAGAAGGGTAGCTACCAAGAAATTGGGGTTCAGAAAGCCAAGTCCCAAGAAATTGGGATTCAGAAGGTCAAGTCCAAAGAAAATGGAACTCCGAAACTCAAGTCGCAAGAAATTGGAATTCAGAAAGTCCAGGATGATTGGAATGCTCCTAAGGTTCGGGTTACTCTGTCTCAATCATTTGAGAAGAACAATGACAAGCTACAGGAAAGAGCAGCCTTGGAAGCTCTTCTTGCAAAGTTGTTTGCCAGCATTTCATCAGTTAAAGCTGCTTATGCTGAGCTACAATATGCTCAAACTCCTTACGATGCCGAAGGAATTCATGCTGCTGATCACACAGTAGTTGGCGAGTTGAAGAAGTTGTCTGAGTTGAAGAGGCGTTTCCTAAATAAGCAGTTTGATCCTTCGCCAGAGACTACTTTAGTGTTGGCTGAGATTGAGGAACAGAAGAGTGTTCTCAAAACCTATGAGATTATGGGGAAGAAGTTGGAATCTCAGATGAGGCTCAAGGACTCTGAAGTAATATTTCTTAGTGAGAAGTTGGAGGAAGTCAATAAACAGAACAAGTTGCTCGAAAAGAGAGTATACCAGAGTGGACAGATATATGTGCCTGAAAATATTCATTTATCTGGTTCAAGTCCGAGCCATTTCATTACAGTTCTACGGCACACAGTCAAGTCCATTACGAGCTTTGTCAGGACAATGATGGATGAAATGAAATCTGCTGGTTGGGACATTCATACAGCAGCTCATTCAATCGATTGTGGTGAAGTTGCTTATTGGAAAGAAGACCACAAATGTTTTGCATTTGAACACTTTGTTTGCAGGGAAATGTTTGATGCTTTCCAATACCCCAACTTCTCACTTCCAAATGAGTTCTTGCCGGATAAGAAGAAACAGCAGCGGCAACTCTTTTTTGAGAGATTCATGGAACTCAAACCTTGGAAGGCAAAGGACTATATTTTCCGAAATCCAAAATCAGCATTTGCCAACTTCTGTCACGTCAAGTACTTACGACTGATTCATCCCAAGATGGAAACATCATTTTCCGGCAATCTGAATCAAAGAAACCTTGTGAGTGCTGGTGAGTTTCCAAACACTAATTTCTTTTCTATATTTGCGGACATGGCAAAATGGGTCTGGCTCCTGCATTTGCTGGCCTTCTCCTTCGATCCCGAAGCTGCAATCTTCCAAGTGAGCAAAGGGTGTCGGTTTTCTGAAGTCTACATGGAAAGTGTGGCGGAGGAAGCCTTCCAATCAACGACATCAGAACCGCGAGTGGGATTCACAGTTGTTCCGGGTTTCAGAATCGGTAAAACTGTCATCCAATGCCAAGTTTACCTCACCTCTCAGTTACAGTCAAATCCAAGAAAACAAAGGTAAAGCCATTGTTGATCATTGGAGGTCAAGTTTGATTCTCTCTGGTAGTTTTTGGCCCACGACATCTCACATTACTGAAGAAGCACTGGCCTGCCTGGTTCCTAATTGTGTTGTGGGCACTTCCAATCCGGTCACCTGGACATTTTTCTACATCTGTTTTTCTATTTAGTCCACAGTTCGGAAAAAGAAAGCGCGTCGACTGTTGTGTTGGAAATTACCTTTGAATCATATGTCATTGTTTAATTTCATCCTCCAAAAGACATCCCACAATTTTGTTAATATTAGGCAAGTGACAGAAGGGATTGTCTAGCTGTTTTGTATCACCGTTACCAGACATGGCATTGTTTTAATTATGTAAATAAGAAGAGATTAGAGAAAAATCCAAATTACTAGACCTCTTTTAAGATAAATGTATATATATTTTTCTTTCATTTTACACTTACTCCATGTAAATAAACTTCTCATATAGAGCATATGTCTATTATTAATAGTTTTCTTTATTTTTCAGTTTATCTTATTTGCATTTCAGACTGTATAAAGCTAAATTTGATATATTTATCAATTTTAGGGTTTAGGGTTAGGGTTTAGATTTTTTTTTCATTTTACTTTATATCTTATTTATATTATATGTATAGATTGCGGAATGAAGAATTGCATCCTTTCATCTAGATGTTATTTTTTAAAAAATAAAGAAAATTGCATAATTCTTGCAAATTGATTGAAAAATGTTAGTGTTAGAAAAAAAATCATAATCAACTTATTTAAAACAGCATCAATGACCTTTAAAAAAATCAACATCAATTAAGATAAATTATTATATTTATATATTATAATTGAATGATGATAATTGTGTAAAATTTAGAACAAATATGACATAATATGTATTATAATTAATACATTTTATATGTTTATCTGAAAGGAATATTATGTTGAATTTTATTTAAAATCACTCTTTAAAATTGAGTGTATATGAAAATTTCGTGTAAAGAATCATATATATAAATAAGAGGTGCAATTTAGTTTCATATTCATGTTTGTTCAAACTTGTCTACTCTTGATAGATTGGTATTTTGTCTATGTAATGAATTCCAGTTTTGTTTGCTCAGTAGGAACAGCAATATAGAGAATATAACCAAGACAAAACGGTAGTGTACAAGAATGATTCTTCTTGTCTTGGAAGGACCTTGATTTGTCACTTCAGTAGCTAAGCCTCACTTTTGACTATCACCGTTACATAAACGGTGGTTCAGTAGTAAATGGACCATGCCATGTATTAGGGGATACCTGATGGGTAATACTCATACCTAACAATTTACCCGTGCATGATTTTTTAAGCTTTTTTCTTTTGTTTATTTTATTCTAACTACACTCATTTATATATAAATATATTTTCAATTATCACCAATTTTGTATCAATTTCTTAGTTTTCCATCCAAGACCTCTGTTGTTGCTTCGGTGCCAAACACACGAAGGCACTCCAGTGTTTTCATGTTGTAAAAAAAATCCAAATTTTCGAAAGCAATACCAAACAAAAACTAGGAGAATTTAAAGGTTTTGATTGAAAGAGCTGGAGGGAACCGTAGATGGAACCCTAAAAGATAAACATTCAAGGTAAATGAGGATGTATCTATTCATTGCAGTGTAATATGACAATCTGGTAAAAAACTAGGTTGTAATTAGCAACTAAGCCTATGTAACAGTAATCAAATTACACGATACAAGAACTATATAACAACACACCAATTCGTGTCTCTTCAGTTGTTTGTCAGAGTGGTCAAACAACACTAAAATTTAAAGTACACAACTAAAAACTGGTGTTACCCACTGACTAGATAAAAGTAAAATTGATCAAAACAAAATCAAACTTGTTTTTTAACAGCAATTAAATACTCAAAATTACAATACATAAAAGCTTCTTAATATATCATCAGTAACTCAAAAAAATTACAAAGTGAGAGTTTTGATACTAAATACTATATACCAAAACAAAGGAGAAGAGTATGTTCTGACTACTCTTCCTCTGCGTATATCAATATCATTTGGCGTTCTCTGATGTGGAGTAAAATCAACATCACTATCATGGCAAGACTCCTCATCAACATCAATATCATCCTCTAATGTGCTAGGAACATCTTGTACCTCACTCCACAACCAATCTCGACCACACATCAATGTCTCTAATGTGTTTGAATGATGTTGGTTCCGATGGGGGCTCACAATCTGGCCAATAGTACTAAATGTCGACTCTGAGACAACTGTAGATACTAGAATGACTAAAATATCATGAGCAACCTTACATAAAGTCGGGTATTTCATCCCATTTGTCTTCCACCAGGATAATACATCAAACTCCTTTTCATTTACTCTCGGTAAAACCGTCTCATATCCAAACCAGACTTGTTAGTATCCTTGCTAAAGCCAAAAACAAAGGCATCATAAGCATCCATGCATCATCCCCCAAATCATTATCACTCGAGATTGTACTTTCATACAAAGATGAGGTAACAGATGCATGAGATACAGAGCAAGAACTATACTTCTTGACCAAGTCAAATACAAGCTTCTTGACTCTGCTAACTTCCAAAGCAACCCTAAGAAGATAAACTGCTTGAAGTAAAACTCAACAACTTGAGCTTATATCAAGGATCTAAAATAGTGGCAACGATAATTATTCCATTCACACCCCAATACTTCTTATTTTTTTTCCATTCTCTTTGCCATTTCTACCACTTCAACAATATCAGACTCATGCCACTTCGATATAACCAACTTAATTTGACAAATCTTCAGAAACAAGTTCGTTGTGGGATACTTCGTAACAGATAACAATTCAGTTGCCTTGAAGAACAATTGCAACTTTTCAGCAATTGTTCTTCAATTGCTGTTTCCGTTATGGTTACGGGGACGGGTCCCACCCACATTTGGCTGAGGAGTTCTACCATACTGTGTTTGGGGTTCGAGTCCCCTTCACAGAATTGGACCAAAATTGTTTTAAGTTTGAGCCCAATAAATAAGAGAATATTACCTGCCCACTGAAAGGAGGAGGTTCCAATCACACTTTTAAAGCAGGAAGAAAGATCAGTAAAAGAACAAATAATAATAATAAAAACAAAACCCTTGACGTAACTAAAAAATATATACCAATGATTTCTTTTCAATAGCTACCCAGAATATTAATCTGATAATATCAAAGAACCACCATTTACATTATAAGCAACTGACATAATCTTATACAAAAGAACCATTTACATTATAAGCAACCCAATAGTATCCATTGAATTCTCTTTATGCAGAGTGGAGCACATTAATGGAGATATATCCAATGACACCAGCTTGTTAAACAAAAGCTACAAAAACAGAGAATATAATTAGCTCACTCACACGCCAGTTTTGTGCCAAAGCTTGTAAGGCAGATAGCAAATGCCTGAAAAGCTGACAAGGGGTGCCTAAAATCCATGGTAAATGTATCATCACCCACTTTGCCAAACTGGAGAACTGTTTCGTCATCTCCTTTCGGATCCAATGCTACAACCAGTTGAAAGTTCTTCACTGATGCTACTGTGACCCGACCATGGAAATTCAAGCACCAGCACTGCAAATGATCATGCCATCTCGGACCTTTATTCCTCAAGACTGTGTTATGACCACCTCCATGATCTGGTTTCTTCATCTCAGAGTTTCCACCTTCACCTGAGGCCCGGAAATTTAATGGGCAAATCATCCTCCTTGGACCTCTAGATTTTAGAAGGTTGAATCTGTAAGACACCTGTCCAACTTCAAAGTTGCCTGCCGGAACTTGGGGGCTTATTTGCTTGCTTGCAAAACGACGGCTGGACCTTCTGCTGGCAGGCTTTGCACCACTATGTGGAGGCTGACTGTCATAAATTGTAAAATTTGTACCCAGAAAATCCGAGCTGCAAAAGTCAAATGAAAAAAAAGAAAATGATCGTAAATCAAACCATTCTTGTACAGCAAAGTATTTTAAGACAATAGGAAAAGGCTGAAGACCTTTCAGGCAAATAGCTTTCATGTGACGTAAATGGTTTTTTCACAAACTCGTTCTCAGAATAAAACAAACAAGAATCTTTCCTTGTAAAACATCCTTGGTATTATAATGGTTCTCAACATACAAAGGTAAGTTGAAGAATATCCTAAGTTGAATCATGTTTTACCATCCGATAGAGACTAGATACGAAATGCAGTGGACAAAGAACTTTATCAAACCAGAAAAACTACATCCCATAGACCCCGAACCTTAACTCTATCCACCAGAATCCCTTACCTTAATTTACCCACATAAGCATTGCTTCCTTGAGATGTGTCACCAGCGTCAAGTGATATTATGTATTCAGTGTGCGACCCACGCCTGTATCTCCGTGCTGCTAAAAGAAACTTTCCCTTATCTGTGAATGCTGGGAACAGGAGAATAGAAAGAAAAACAATCGAATATTAGAATCCAAGCATTCAATAATTAGAACCTTTATGTATCCTAGCGTCTATCTAACAAGGAATAGTAGCATATCAATATCATAGTGAAAAGATTTTAACATTGCAGATGATTTACCAAACTAAGTATCTTTAAGCATCCACCGATTTCCCTTCAAAAATTTCATCGTCTCCTGTCAAATGACAATATTTGCCATAATCTTCTTTCTAACCACCCACGCAACAAAAACCAAGAGAAGATAATTTAATTTCCCATCTTCGGTAGTATACTTGAGAAGATGGGTAGAATGGAGGCCCCACAAGTCCAAACGGAAATTAGTTGCTATACAAATAATGAATAAGAAACTAAAGCCTAATAATCACAACACCACAGATCAATTAAATGTAAAATTCTATGAAATTTGTGTTCCAATCCACTGTAATTTTGTACAACACTTATTAAGTTCAGCAGCAATAAAAGTTGTGGAGCACCTCACCTCCTTCCTGAGATTTTCCATTATATTAACAATTATACCTAGGGTGAAAAACATAAACACCTAAGACACAATCATCGCAGGTCAATTTTGATGATTGTCTTAGTACAAGACAGTTCTTTGAAAGTTGTAGTTTAGGTATTATGTTAAAAAGGCTAGAGTTCTTAATAGGTTTCTGAATCCATTCTATTTAGTCTGTAAAGCTCTCCTCTAAAGGGCAAACAAAAATACCAGCGTCCTTCTCCACACAAGTCATTACATTCACCCAGGAGCAATTAATCATACAGAGAACTTGCTAGCACCCTAGTGATATCTAAAAATAGGAGAGATGCCAACCGAGTACAAAACTTTTTAAGAGACCAAGACAATAGAATCTGCCTTTATGAAAATCGTGGAATTTCTAAGATCCTGCGAGTCAAGTCAACTTAGAATTCAATAACCAGGAACAAGGGTCTCAGTCTATCCTCTTATAAAAGTCAACTTAAAGGTCTGACAAAGAAAAGTGCCCCTTTTGACTTTGGCCTTTGGATGTTCCGGTCAAAATTTGTGTACCAATACTAAATGAACTTCTGAAGACATGATTTCAAAGGATTGTGAAAAACAAGAACACAATAAATACTCACATGGAGAAAGAGCAAGATAAAGGTAAAAAGTTGAGGTCTTCTTGTTTCGTTTAATTAGACATTGATGCGGGAAATCAGATGGTCCTGGCTGCAAGAATCACAAAAAAATATAATGATCAAATCCAAATTCCATCAATTTATTACTATCTGATAAATGGAAAGAATCACTGAACCCAGCAAATCAGAAGCAACTTAATTTTCTTCCATAGAAGTAAATTCGATCATGCCTCATTAATCTTATGCACAATTAATAACCATAACCAGCATCCAACAGCAATTATATTGATTTACAACAAGAACGTAACTTGCGTATGCAAAACTGAATGATATGTTTACCCTATTCCTAGAATCCTATGGCAGCGAATGTGTATCCTAATTTTATGGCAAGTGAATGTGCTTCTTAAAAGTCCAAACTTTCATTTACCACAGCCAGATATAATCTCAAAATCACAGTTTTTCCAAAACAGCAGCAACGTGTGCGAAAAGGTTGAGCTGATCTCACAAAAGCACATATACACAGTACTTTATACTTCAAAATTCAGTCTGCAAACACACTATGAATACAGATAAACTCCAATTAGAACTCCCGATATACTCGAAGTTTCAAAATTTCGAGACATTGTTCCTAACCCTGAAACTCCTGATCCTACCGTAACAAATTGATTAACCATCTACAGAAAAACTTCCGCAAATCACAAATCTAGCAGCAAAATACAAAAATTCTCACACAATCGAACTAGATCTCCTAACACCAATCCAAATCACTGTTCGTAAAATGAGTGACCTAAAATTCCAAACAGTGGATCAAGCAAAGCCTACAGTGAAAAAAATTTACCTGCTTGAGGCAAGAAGGGAAGGTAATTCTGCCATTGGTGGACGGCGTTCTGACAATCTCCTTGGTAACATCTCTCCACCGCTTACACACACAAGCGCAGGCGACGACGTTTTGGCGGTGCGGCCACTTGTCCTCGCTGTCCTCCACTCGCTGTATGATCTCTCCCAGAATTTCCGGAAGCAACGTCGACCACGACGACGCCGTCGACGACTCCACAGTGACCGCGGCGGCCCTGTCCAAGTCGGCCGCGCGGTTCCCGCCGTTGAATTCTCGGAAGGATTTGGAGAATTTCCGGGAGAGAAACGATCGGCGAAGAGACATGGTGGTGGGATTTTCGGATTCGGGTCGGGTTTTTGGGGGATTTCTAGGGTTTCGGTTTCGATCTCATTCCCTATTTGAGAGCGTGTTTTGTATCGGAGAGGAAGGAGGTGTGAGGTTGATGATGAAATATTTGAGAAATCAAATAAATTATTTGTGATACACTGACTGAGCTGTGACAGTAGAAGGGTGAAGGTATGGATGAGTCGCGTGGCGGTGTTGAGAGGAGGGTGGCTGTGACGGGCGTGTGAGGTTAGTGAATGTATGAAGCTGCTTCGGTCTTTCCTCTATAGTACGACTCGGTCTTCGAAGATTTGAAGAGCCCAAGGCGTAGGACTGTAACGAAAGTAGCGGCCGGACAATTACACTAATTTACTGTCTACTTTTTATCTCTAAGTTAGATTAAACTTTACCATCATCATATTTTTTCATTAATGACATTTGAATAGTACAGTCATTTACCATCATCATATGGCTGTGGTAAATTACAAGTGGCGTTTTGTGGTTGGATAGTCACACAGATGACATGGTACAAGTCGTCAGCTGAGCTTCACTAAAATGTCATCTGAGGATTTGGATGACATCATCAATTTTGACTTCATTTTGTTCTATTATTACATCCATGGTATCAAGGTTTGTCAAAAATTCTTTAGCTTGGGATAATGCAGTAGGTGGAGTCGGAGTTTTCAAACAAGGCTTGAGGCTCTGTCCTAGTGATAACTCAGGTTGAGAAACTGTTCGAGTTTCTTTAGCTACACCATCTGTTGAGTGGGTTCTACAGTTGTTCATCGCATCAGCTATAAGAGGGGTATGGTTACAGGCTTGTTCAGGCACTTCAACTGCGGGAACCACTTCTGGCATTTGGTCTGGTGGGTTTAAGAGCCGAGCTAAGATAGTAGTAGTGGCATGCACGGTGTTCCCTGAAATGGAATCCTGCAGAAGAAACTAGGAAAATGAGTTTCTTAGGGATTTGTATTTTGGTTAGCAGCTATTTTTGAGACATACCTCGTTGTCTTGGGGGGCAATTGGTTTTGTTTCACTGAGGACCTAGAGGATGGTTTATTGTCAACTTGGTAAATGAGCAGGTTAGGCGGTTTGCGGGTTCAACCTTTTATAACCCGTTAGTTTAACAGGTTATCATCGACATAAATAATCAATGCTGTTAACTTCCCACCTTGATGTTTGAGAAACAATGTATGATCTAAATTACTTTGTTTGTAACCAATCTTACGCATGAATTGTGAAAAACGTCCAAACCACGCACGAGGTGACTGTTTGAGACCGTACAAAGATTTTCTCAATTTGCACACAAATTCATCTGAGAACCAGCTACATACCCAGGTGGAAGACTCATGTACAACTCTTCGGCTAACTCTTCATGCAGAAAAGCGTTCTTGACATCAAAATGTCGGAGCGGCCAGTTTAAGCTAGCAGCAAAGGAAAGTAGAACCCGAATAATATTCATTTTGGCAACTGAAGCAAATGTCTCATCATAGTCTATTCCATACGTCTGAGTGAATCCCTTTTCAACAAGATGCACTTTATATCGATTTACTGACACATCCGCATTGTGTTTGACAGTGAACACCCAACCACAGCCTACAACTTTCTTACCTTGTGGTGAATGCACAAGTTACCATGTATTATTCTTCTGCAACGCATCCATCCTGCACTTTGTTAGATACTGATACAACGGATATATGATTCACAAACGACTCATATGACTTAGATAATCTACTTGTCGACATGTAATTGGCTACTGGGTACTTTGATTTAGCATGAACAGTAGGTTCATAACTTTTTGCTAATTGACCCCTAGTAGACCTATTTGGTAACACATATTGTCTAACACTAGACTCACAATTGTTTGTACCAATGGGTTGTGAACATACCTCAGGTGAGAGACCTTCTGTATCAGAGAGTTGTGGGTTGGGGGTAGAAGTAATAGCAGAAGGGATAGCTGTGTCTTCAGCTCCATCTTCAGGCATTGGAATTGGTGATTTAGGTTCTGGGTGAGCCTCTACATCTGGATTATGGAAAACAACGATCTTCATTGGAGCTACAGAAGCATCTAAGCTTTCTCCTTGTTTTTTCAATTCCTCCCCCTCATCATGATACATCTCTTCGAAATAGGAACTCTCCCCCTAAAGAGATGTATCAGAGGAGGAAAAATAGCTCATATCCTCGAAAAAGGTAACATACATGGTGACATAGTACTTTCTGATAGGTGGTGATAACACTTGTACCATTTCTGATATCCCCCATAGCAACCAAACACACACTTAATTGCTCGAGCATCGAGTTTAGACCTTTGTTGTTTAGGGACATGAACAAAAGCAACACAACCAAAGACACGGACATGAAGATTATAGAATGAAGGAATAGACACATGAAATGCAAGAACCTCAAAAGGAATTTTTCTTTGAAGAACACTAGCTAGAAGACGATTGATAAGATGAGCAGAAGCATGCATACCATCTCCCCAAAGATACTTAGGCATATGAGCACTAAAAAGAATGGAACGAGTCATATCAAGTAGGTGACGACTTTTCCGTTCGGAAACTCCATTTTGTTCTGGTGTATATGGACATGTAGTTTGATGAACTATCCCATGTGCCTGGAAAAAATCTTGGAAAACATGATTAACATATTCCCCCCCCATTGTCAGAACGAATGACTTTGATGGTGCTATTGTATTGTGTTTGAACAAGAGTACGAAAAGCTTGAAAGGCTGGAAAGACTTCATCTTTGGTCCGTAGAAGAACAACCTATGACAGT
This sequence comes from Comarum palustre, assembly GCA_951800085.1. Lineage (NCBI taxonomy): Eukaryota > Viridiplantae > Streptophyta > Magnoliopsida > Rosales > Rosaceae > Comarum > Comarum palustre. The sequence goes on along the minus strand of OX637587.1, from coordinate 14,300,267 downwards.
CGAGTACAATCATCAATAAACAGCACAAAATATCGCATATCAGATATAGTGAGTTCTCTAGAAGGCCCCTAAACATCAGAGTGAATTAACTCAAAAGGTAAAACACTTTTATTAGAAACACTAGGAGAATAAGTAACACGATGACTCTTGGCCAAGACACAAGTTTCACAACGTAAAGTAGACTCATCTATACCAATGAACAAAGTAGGCATGGTTTTTCTCATAAGACTAAAGGATGGATGCCCTAAGCGGCGGTGCCACAACCAAACTTCACTCAGTCTATTAGAATTTGATGTTAAAGCGACGTGAGACTGTGCTCCTGGTTTCTTCCCCGCATATGTCTGATCCAGACGGAACAGTCTGCCCCTTAGATACCCCCCGACCAACTATCTTCCTGGTGAGAAGATTCTGAAAAACAACAAACATAGGATAAAAAGTTACAGAACATTTAGATTCGGTGTTCAACTGTGGGACAGATATTAACTGATGTGACAAGTCAGAAACATATAACACATTATCAAGCTCTAAGGTGGGAGTAACCCGAACAGATCATGTGCCTAATACTGGAAATGTTTCACCATTAGCATTAGTAACATGGGAGATTAGTGGGGAAGACAACTTAGTAAAATAAGACTTATCGTAAGTCATATGATCACTGACACCAGAATCAATAATCCAAGTATCAGAACCAACAAAGTTAGCGACCTTTAAAGCCATACCAATTTTACCCGACCAGCTATAGAGGATGTGGGTGTAGCTCCACCAGTTGTATAATGATCTTGTCCAGTCACTCCATAGAAATCTGGTTCTTGAATTAATTGAACTGCAGCTGCTTTAGCTTTAAGACGGGAGCAAGGAATTTTGGGTCTGAGGTGTGGGTGTAGCTTATAACAAGTATGTCGAACATGTCCGAACTCGTTGTAGTAAGAGCATTGACGAGGGCGGTAACTGAAGGCTTGTGGCGGGCCTTATTGATGAAGTGGAACATGATTCTGTTGCTGAAGGGGTGGATTTGGTGGTTTGGCTTGAATGGCTTGGCTAAACACTTCAACTTGTGCTTGGTTTAGGCAATTCTGCTGAAACTCATCTTTCCGAATGTATGTAAAAGTAGCAGTCAAGCTGGGAGAATCTGACATTCTTAGCAATTCTCCTTTCGTACTGTTATGTTTTGCATCAAGTCCTCTTAAGAACACGTGAATCCTTTCGAGCTCTTTCTCCTTCTGGTACCAGATAATATCCTCAGGGTTCTTGATCTTGCATGGACGCTTCTGATCTATTTCGGCCCATACATTCTTCAGCTTAGTGAAATACAAAGATACTGGTTGTCCATTCTATTGCATTGCAGCCACTTTGCACATCAACTCATGAACCTAAATAAAGTCAGACTCATTTATATAAAGATCTGCTAAAGTCTTCCATATTACCTCAGCAGTTTCACACTTCTCCACTAACTGTACCACGCCATCATTCATGGCTTTGAACAAAGTTCTCATCACAGCTCCATCATCATCCTCTCATTTAGCAAATGCATCCTCATCATCTTCACTCGAGGCTTTGGTAGTTCCGGTCACATGTCTCATCTTGTGCATGTCACGAAGATGAAAAGACATCCGTTTTTTCCAAGTCCGGTAATTGGTACCATTGAGTTTGGTACCCCCAAATGAACCACCATCTGAGCTTCGAACCGAAACTTCAACTTTCTGAACTTCGTTGATCTTTGTAATCAGCTCATTTTGATCATCACCTGTCATTGAGAAGATTGAGGTATGTAGCGGAAGAAACAAAAAACCTTAAATAATTTGTGTTAGGTGTGCCTCTACTTAGGTAGATTTCCACTAAAGCGAAAGTGTTTGTGTAAAGAGACACTGAAATGGATGTGATGAGCCGGATCTAGTTTTGGACTCGGGTTCAAACTAGATTGAATTAAGATTTGCAGATGAACTGGACCGGGTCAGCGAGTCGGGTCGGATCAGATCTGAATCGGGTCGGATCAGATCTGGACCGGTTCGGGTCAGGTCAAATGCGGGTCGGGTCAGGTGCGAATCGGGTCGGATCTAGACTGGGTCAGATCTGTGCTACTGGGTCGGGTCTGTGCTACTGGGTCGGGTCTGTGCTACTGGGCTGTTCTTTGCTACCGGGCCGGATCTGTCTTTTACCGAACCGGGTCGGATCCTGCAGATACCACAGCGCAAGGATACGCGTACGCCGGAAGTCATCGTCGGCGGTCTAGGCTCGAGGTCTGGGCTCGCAGGATTATGCTGGATTGAAGGTCTGGGCTCACCGGTTTGAGGAGATCTCGAAGCCGGATGAAAAACACACCAAGGTGGATGGCGGGCTTGGGAACAGCGGTAGGTTGTGGCTGGACACAGCGGTGGGTTGGGCAAGACGGTGGCGGTTGTGGCAAAGCAAAAAAAACTGATCTCGGGTTTGTGTTGATGCAATAAAGCCAAGATCTGGGCACCGGAAGTGAGAGGACACCGGAAATAAGATCTGGGCAGAGGAGGCGGTCTGGTCTGACGCCGGACAGGGTCTGGGCACGCCGGACTGAGGACTGAGAACTGAACAAGGTTGCACTTGTGAAGTGAGACACCGACACTGATCAAACATGAAAAAGTGGATCTGGTCTAGACAAAGAATATGCCTGTTTAAAGAGACTGACCTATGAAAATAATATAAGACCACCGAACAAACTCAACAAAGTGTTATTCTCAATTCTCCAAAGATTGGATAACAAAACACAAAACAGATAATATATCAATTCTTCAGATTGAAGAATGAAAAACAAGAACAAAATAAAAAGACAAATCTTTCAGATTTTTGCTCTGATACCAACTCAAATATAACAATATAGAAAAAATAAACTTTCTAACATCTTATTCATCTCTCTATAGAGGTTTATATAGGAGTTTACAAAGAATACAAATGATAACTATTAACTATAGAATAACGAAAATTAATCTGCGACATAACTACAATATATTTACATTCTTATTTTGACTCACGCTAACATGCTTAGCTTTTGGCACTTTCTGCATATCCCAGATATGCGCTGGCTCGGATTTTCAGTAGTTGTAGATGATTTCAGTATATGTTGTCAAGAAATTATGGGGTCTTCTTATTGTCATTTGTTTTCAGTTGTTATCTCTTTAATTCTTAATCTGACACAAAATGTACAGGGTGATGAGGGCTGCAGGGTCAAGAGGACTCTGAGGACACATCCTCAATCTAGAGCATGGTGTTCTTCAACGGACACCGGAAGAAGCTGTTAAACATTTCTTTGAAGTTGCAAGAAGCTTGAACTATGATACGTTTCTTCAAACACAACCGGAAAGGAAATTGGTGGCTTAGCAATACAAATTTGTTTTCCGAACTGGCTTTAAGTAGTTGGGAGTCCACCTTCATATTCTGATATTATCATTCTTGTCTCTGTGCATTCATATGAGAGCTCGTTGTTCTAATAAGGCTCGAGGGTGAGCTTTTTGTGTCATTTTCGGCTACTTTTGTAATAACGATAATGCAAAAATTATTGAATTCCTTGTTGTACCATAAAATCCTAACTGGTATTTGGGGGATAGGTGATTATCTTATTCATGTGTTTAGGATCGCATTTACAATAAATGGGGTTTAAGTTTGACGTGATGGTGAGAGATATCAAACTTCAATCAAGTTTTCTATTTGCAAAAGAAAGTGCAGAACTCGGTGATGTGTGTGTTGTGGTCCAAGCTTATAGCCTTTGTTGGAGGCTGCGATCTGCAAAGATTTCCCACTCTTTGTCTCGCTTTGTTTACGCTCTGGCATCACTCTACATATGTATTGTGACTCTAAAGCTTATATTGGCAGCCACAATTCCAGCATGCATGCAAAGACTAACCAGCAGCTGTAACCCAAACCGAACGATAGCTACCGAAGGTGCATGCGGAAATGATCTCTGATCAATGTTGTTAGAGATTGTCAATTATTTGAATATACAAGAAAGGTTAGGAAGAGTTCGCATTTTGCAAAATAGAAAAAATTGAATATATAGAGATTTTTTTCCCACGAACCTAATATGATTTTATGTTAAAAGCATATGAATATAGAACTTCCATCATTTACCCTCAAATTATGTACAAGTTTTTTCTTAGCTTGTAGTTGAGACCAATTTGTTCATCAGTTGTAATTTTAATGAGTTTGTTGAGTTGTCATCGACTCATCATATCTCCAACAAGGTTCCCTGGCTAGCAATATCCCTTCTATTCTCTCTTAGCTATTTTGATTTCTTCTATATTGCTAGCTATTAATATGGGAAGCCGGTGGCCATTTAATTTCTTCCAATATCTCATGCACATATTAACCCAGCCAAATTCATACACCAAGCTAGCCACAACAATTACAACAGACAATAATGAATAATCAGACCATATGATGAGTGATGCAACATCATGCTAGAGTTTGTTGGATCTAGCTAATTTGTGAAGACAAAGGATGATTGATAGTAGAGGACATGCATATTTCCTTCAGTTCGAGAGTCGTATATAGTGGGTTAGCATTAGTTAATGTTCGATTATTTCATTACAAGTTCGAATGACTCTCATTCTCATAAAACCTAGTGCTGAAATACAAAATGGATCAAATTCATGACATTTTCCAAACAATTCATTCTTCAAGAATCAATGAAAATATACTCATGCTTAAATTCGAATCTGCTGAATCACACAAATATGGTAACATGTATGGTTCCATATTAACACTCAAGGAGTCAAGGTTGTAGGGTTCTAACCACAACACCGTCTTCTAAGTTCTAACTTAAGGTTGTGGGGTTCTAAACAATTAAGGAGCCTTTTTTTGTATATACACTCATAAAATCTCACAATTATCGATCTCTACGATAACTTCTTCAAGCTACCAGCAGCTAGTATATATGTTAATGCAGAATGAGGAACAATTCAAGCACAACTCTTGCATCAATGGAGAGACTTGATGATATATGTTCATAATAAATTTAAACTTAGACCATATATATGACATTAATTTGCTGACTAAATAGCCTACAAGAAACTTGTAAAGGGGACTTACTCATTTCCAGTACGTGCAGCTTCATTTCTACCGACATTTCACGTTTTAATTCTCATTAAAATAGTAAATAAAAAAGTGCTAATTTAAAGAAAATAAACAAAAGGATCGACTTGATCAAAGGTGGCATAAGCATGCATGAAGTTGAGTATTGCAATACATCCAGAGCTGTAGATCGACCTCCGGCAGAGGCCTCAAGGTGCATCTTGGTTTATGCGCCTGAAATTGATAATCAGGGTATGGAGTTAGTTCAAGTAAATAGATTCAGAAAAAGAGAAACACTTACGTAGCCTCACCTACACTTTCTCCAAAATGAAAACCAAACCAGGACTAAGAATGAAAGCTTTGGAGATCATGCATGTATGATTAACGACGATCTCAAAAGTAATCTGAGATTATACTAATAAACAAGCCTTTACAATCCAGAAGTTTAAGCTTTCAACTCAACATCACCAGAATCAACTGTAAATTGAGGGTCTGCAGAAATCACCGTAATCACATTGCCAATCCACAAGAAATGGATTTATGGATTTGAGTGTTCAGATCCAAGATCTCCTACGTACAACCAAAGAAACACTGCTACTATGGTTCATACACAACTTTCTTTCTCTATAAACATTAAGCTGATTAACATGCAGTAGATATATTGTCGGTGTAAATTATTTTCACAAATATTAGGGACAAACATGAACACTCACATAAAGAAAGTTAGTATTTTCGGGACATATATAATTGGATGCGTTGATTTGATGCTGTACGTGCGTGCTTTATCATCATTTGGAATGAGTTGGGAAATCGAATAGTACATTCAGTTGAGGTAAATGATAAATAGTAAAATCCAAACACTCCCAAATTAACTGAGCAAACTTAGGCTAAAGATTACCACAAGCATTGATCGATCTGATTAAGACTAAAGACAAACTGATCGATTAAGCTGAACAGAGGTCAATTATTTGTATATAACTTGAAAAGAAAAGGACATCGATCGCATCATGGTGAATCTAAAGAGGGGAACAGAAAATTACTGTAAATTATTAAAATGTCAGATCAAGACAAAGCTTGAGAGAAGATCTGGTGTTTACTGGTACATATACATGAGGATCTTAGTGATAGTTAATGTCAATATATAACACCAAGCATTTCCTCTATCCTACGTCGTTATATAAATTATGACTCATATATTAACTTAGTGTCATATTCTCATAAAACGCTATAGCTAACAACTAGGTACTAGCAAAATTAGGGTTTTGAAGTATTATTTGATCTGAAGAAGTTAATTTTCCATTTACCCTACAATATTCATCTTCTTTAATTGAAATGTGTATGTTTTTATCATTAACCAAAAACAGTAATGGACTGAAAATCAAGTGAAAACAAAAGCTCAGAATCTAGTTACATGGAAAACATATAATTTTGTCATATATATATATACCCAGATCAAGAAATTACTATTTAAGTAGCGCATGAAATTTGATGAATTACCATATACTGTTGAGGTGGATCGATTAAGATCGCTGCTGCATGGTGGTGAAGTTTGGATTACTACTGTGATCATGGTTGGCCTTGATCAGATTCCTCTTCTTTTTCTTCTTCTTGTAGGGAATCCCTCTAGCCTTGGCCTGAGAGTCTCTCACTTCACGCAGATACACTCTTATAGCTCCACTGGCAAACGGGTTTGATTCAGGTAACCCTCCACTCTCTTCATAAGCAGCTCTGAGGCGTCCAATCAGTGCATCCAGGCTGCCCCAAGCTTGCCTGAGCTGACAGGTGCAAGGTCCGGGAGGTTCAGGCTGCCCAAAGAAGACGCACCCTTGTAAGTGCACCTTGGTCTTCCCAAATTGATCCAAGTACCTGAGGAAATCAAGCACATGGTTGGCGTTGCTCTGTGAAAGAGGCACCGGGGGTCTCTGGTTCCTCAAGTACTGCCCGAAGGTGTTCCAATCCCTCCTCTTCTGCGACTCGTACCGGCTCAGCTGAGCCGGTGGCTGCTTCTGCGGTTGTTGTTGATCGTCAACAGCAGCAGCAGAATTGTTAGCAGAAGAAGATGATGCTTCTGCTACATCTTTTCCTTTGCTGCTCGACATGATTATTGAGCGAGTGAAGCTCCAAAGGAGTTTGGGGGAGAAGAAAACAAAATATGAGTGGAAGATTGAAGGAAAAAAAGAAAATAAATTAGAAAAAATAATATTTGAAGATCACATCAAGGGGGCTATGGCTATAGTGAGGCGACATGGTATGGGACCAATGAAAGTGCTTTAGCTCCTCTTTTTCTTCCTCTCAAATTATTTTCTTGCTTTAATGGTACTATTAGATAGTGTTAATAGTATTAAATTGTTTTTCCAAATCTTTATTATTGTGCTTCCATCATCAAAGCAATCATTATCGACTATATTAGCGTAATTAGTAGGTTCATTGCCTCAGGACTAGGTAACCCGAGTTAATAATGGATTGGGTTTAGACGTTTAGCAATTGCAGTTTACTCTTATCCAGAGTCCAGATTACTCATCTCACTTTTAGTCCAATATTGTAACCCGGCCTAGCTAGAGGAGCAATTATATTATTTTTCTAGGAAGAATTGACATAAAACCTTATGCAACAACAAATGAATCATCTTATCGTATACTTCGCGTAATGTCTGATATTAAGCATCCTAAGTGATATAATATTTTTTATGCATCCCCATAATCATTAAAGAATTGTTTAACACGAGAAAATAGTTACCAAAGTAGGAATTATAATTCGTTCGATATAACCTCCAACATCCAACAAAATAATATGACAAATAAATAAACATATCGTACAAAATTAGAAAAAGGATAAAAGACAGGTAGGAAATGCAACATCATTCTCAAGTGAGCAACTAAGAGCAATTCCAACAAAAAAATATGACGAATAAATAAACATGTTGTACAAAATTAGAAAAAAGACAAGTATGAAATGTCATCATTCTCAAGTGAGCAACTAAGAGCAAGTCTAATAGTTTCTTTATTTTATAGGTATTCTCAATTTTGAAAAAAAAAATTGGCTGTTTTTAGGTCTAACAGCTTCTCCATGTCATTCTCTAAAATGGGGATGGAGAAGAAAGAGAAGCACTCATTTCCCAAATTTACAGCAAAATTTTCGTTCCCTAAAATTAAATGTTTCACATGTTCTAACAAAAATTTATCAAATATATAATGTCACATCCCGGTTCTAGAATCCATTTACGGTCGGTTACTACCCAAGTTACTTTGATCTTTAATCATTTCGTAGTAACCGTTTTACCGTGAAAGGTCAAAAAGTTGACTTTTCGTTAGGTCAGGAATTTGGAGAAACTTTCTTCATGAAAGTTGTAGAGGGCGTCGTTACGAGTCCGTGGACACGTAGCACGCTTAAATCGGAGATCGTATGAAGAAGTTATGGTCTAAAAACAAAAGTTACTATTTGGGTGAAAAGCCTATATATAGTGAGTTACTGGGGTAATTCGGTGAAAAAGTGAAAATTGGAAAAGTTACTGTTCACTTCGAAAAAATCCCTCCGAAACCTGATTTTTTCCGCCAGATTTCATCACCGGATTTCTCCTCCGTCCGGCGGAGTTAGGGCGCGTGCTAGGTACCGAATAGAAGCCTGCAGTGCCACCTTCAACTTGGTGGTGGTCATCGGAGCTAAGTCGCCGCCGTTTGAGAGGAATCACGGCGAGAAGGGACGACCTGTGCACTGTTCATTGACACCGGATTTCTCCCTCCTCAGGCCACCTCCCGGTGAGTTCCTTATATGGTTTTGATGGGTTTGAGGTGTACATTAAGCCCCTAGAATTTGGTAGCTAGATTTGAAGTGTGTAGGAAGAATTGAGGATTTGAAGTTTGGGTTGACTTTTGGTTTCGGGTTGTGTATTTCTTGTCGATTGACCTAGTTAGAGGCCGAATTGGCCTTCGAGTTGAACTAGGAAGTGGTTCCAATGGTTGAGACGAAGCTGCTGGTAAATTTTGGTGGCGATCGGAGGTCGCCGGAGTTTGGCCGGAAATCTCTGCCGGCGGCGGAGCCGCCACTTTTTGGGCAGTTTTTCTTGCCCATTAAATGGTAAAAATTAAGAGAAAGCCATTGAAGGACAGTTTCTATTTTTTGGGGATTTAGTTGTTGTGTTAAGTATTTTTGGAAGGTTCGGTTTGTAATTGGGTAATTAAGGGATAACCGGTCGTTTAGGGAGAACCGGCTAGGCTTGAGAGCGTGACTAAGGGTTTGTACGCTAGCGGGGTATTAGAAGCCGACTCCCCACGCTTTTCGAGTAATGGTTAAGGTTGAACGTTAAGGGTAGAGCTTGTTATTGTTGCCCTTACTTTAATTATGGGTTTAAGACCTGTTTATGTGTTTTGGACAGGACGTGGGGGAGCTCGAGCTGAGCAGCCATCTGGTAGCCGGCAGACCTAGCGGCATCTGTGAGTAGACCTTTGTTTTAAATTAAATTGCATGCCCATAGACTTTTATTAGTTTCTCCTGCATATGTGATTTCCTCCATTTAATGTTTTACGGTGATTTTGGGAAAATGAGATTTAATGATTTTAAAGAGAAACGAGCCGGGTAAGAGGTTCATACCCTTCCCGTGATTTTAATGGATTTTCCCTGGGTTTGATTTTACGATTATCACCGTTTTGAGATTTCTGAAAAGGGAGGTTTTAAAAAGGGGAAACTTGGCTCTTGGATTTAAAAGGGTTTTAAAGTAAAGGCAGAGAACCGGTTTTGGGTTCCTGGGAAAGGTTTTTAAATCCAATGTATTTGGGGTAAAGTCAGGGAGGTTCGACTTGGTTTTCGATTTATTTTTCCCATGAGGTTTTAAAGGTTTTTAAAGGAGTTTTAAAGGATATGGATATATATATGTATTGCATGCTAGCATAGACCCTCTCCAGATGGAGCAGGTACCATCTCTGGATAGTAGCAGGTTGAGACCCTCTCCGATGGTAGCTAGTCATTAGACCCTCCCGGATAGTAGCAGGTCGGGACCCTCTTCGGTAGTAGCTGGTCAATAGACCCTCCCGAATAGAACAGGTCATGAGACCCTCTCCGATGAGCTGGTCAATAGACCCTCACGTGGTAGAGCAGGTCGGATTTCTCGTGGATGAGGTTAACACCCCACATTTAAATTATTTATATTTGAGCCAAAGGGAATTTTATTGATTTACTTATTTATTGTCTATGTGGTGCGTGCATAAGATTTTTTTCGTAGAAAACTCTAAGGGAGAACATTAGCGGAATATAGAGTTTTTATATTTGATTTTTGTCCACTCACTCTAACAGTTTTCAATGTTTCTCCCCTGGGCCCTTTGTTTTAAAATGCCCAGATTGCAGTGCTCGACCCATCTAGACTACTTGGAGGCCAAACATAGTTACCGCCACATTCCGCACTAACAGTAGGTTCCGGGTTGACTTACTTGTAATATATCTATGTTCCTGCTTTATCTTAGACGCTCTGATACACATCGGGTAGCTTTATTTGTTGGTAAACTCTTAGAGATTTGGACCTCTATGTATCACTTACTTTCGGAGTTGTTGAACGATTTGCTGATTTTATTAGATGTGTGTCTTGTGGAGTTGTTGGTTATTGGGAGCAGGATGGCTCTAGAAGATTAAGGATGGATATTGGTATTAGAAGTGTTTTATGGGTTATTGCAGGTCAAGGGTTGTCTACTTTCCAAGGGAGACTATGTCGAAATTTCGGCAGAATCTTCTTTGGGAGGTGGTCCCCGCAGGACTTACCTCGGGTTAAAGGGGTTTAATTCGGGGTGGGTCGTGACATATAATATTTTTTTGAGTTTGTTATTGTTAATATAAAAAAATATATAACTTTTTGATATAATTAATAATGATATAGCTTATTTTATTATTGTAATAAATGTCAAAATCTCTAAAATATGGAAGCTATTGGAGTTGAAACAAATTTTTTTAGAGATTTTGACTTTTTCTTTTCTATTTTAGAGAAATTTTAGAGAAGTTGTTGGACATGTTCTAAAGATGCATATAAGAGAGACCAGCTAGGGTAAACTTATTTTCACCATAATCTTGTTTTGTTATAAGAACGTACTATATTTTGTTCAATTGCTTGCCAACACGTTTTGTTAGAGCATCTTCAATAGCTCATGTAAAACTAAAATTATTTCTATTATAGAGGAAAAATATCATTTTCTTGCTCCAATAGCTCATGTAAACAATCCTCTATAATAAATAAAGTGTGAAAAAAGAGAATGAAATCCTCTATATTTGTAGAATTCTCCAAATTTGCATATTCAAGATGAAATCTCTAAAATTTATTGTTTTGTCTTATATAATTCATTATATCTCATCAAAATAGAAAAAAAAACTTTATCAAATTAAAACATTTAACATGAGAATTGAGATTTGATTGTAATAAATATATAATATTAATGTAGATTCATTAAATTATACATAAACACATCTAATAATAGAATAGAAGAACGGTTAGAGTTGAGCTTCAATTTTTATAGAAATCATGTGATTTCCTTCTTTATAATGGAAAATCAATAAAAGATCCAAATTGATTTCATTCCAAGGGATTGGTTCCTACACAAACAAAAACCAATAACTCAAATTAAATTCCAAGTCCTTCCTAGTCTCCAACATCGATTGAACAGTTTGATTTTTGACTTTTTTGTAGGTGGAGGGTGAGATTATAATCATTATATATACAGTATATAAGAAAATAATTGCCATTACCAACTTGGTTTATATCAAAAGCTATATTAAAGAAAATAATGATCATTAACAACTTGGTTTAAGTATTCTAAATGTTCATCAACAATATATAAATTGAATCTCCTAAGGTCACTAGCTAAAAGAAATTTCTTTCCTATAAATAGGAAAACCATCAACACTGCCAATAATGCTTAGTGATGATACATGAATAATATCTGAAATGTAGTAGTGTCTGTGTTGCCTTTATCACACTATGATATGGGCCAAATGGTACCAAATATGCAGTGCCTTACAGGTCTGTCATGTCAAATTCTCTGAGAACATAAGTAAGGCCCATTGATTTCGTTTGTGTTTCATCACTTGACGTACATGATTCTGCCAATAGAAAACCATTTGAATTTGAAAGAAAAGAAGACACTTATAATTTGGTTGATAAGAAGAACAAGGTTTAATGTGGTGTTAGGTTGGTAGACATTCTACGGATTGATAATGAACATTAAATCTCATGAGATACCAACAATTGTTCTGAGCAACTCATATGAAAAATGAAGAAAAACACTAAAGATTTCATGAAAAATTTTTACGAGAAAATTTATATGTCAGATGCCCATAACTATAATCTTAAGTAGACAAAATACATTATCTACTAGTCTTTACTTTTTCCTTGATAAGGATGCTTTTATTAGTGATGTTTTTGTTGCTTCCCTTCACCTTCATTCCATCATAAAATCGGTTATGGGCCGAAGTCTCTATCAAATTAAGGTGGACATTTCAACAACTGATAATGAACAGACTTATGATAGCGAGCCGCTCTATTGTTTTGAACAGTACCATCAAAATTGATATACCAAATTTTGTTGCTTCCCTTATCCTTTTTGCCTTTTATAACACTGTTCAAACCTAATCTGATAATGAACAGACTTATGATTATATGTTTAGGGTTAATTGTTGATCATTAATTTTTTATAGACAAATTTTTCTTTGTTCTGGCTTTCTTGTGTTGTGCTCTTTCTTCTTTGTGTTTTATTCCAAGCTTTAAACACCAAACATGGGTCAGGCACCTTATTAAAATAAGCTAGGCTTACATAATGCAGGACTATTGGGGAAATTAAGTCTCGGTAAGATAGTCCTGTAATACAAATGTGCAATTAATACAGTATTTGATGTTACATCTAATTTGGTAAACCTATTTTAAACTACACCCATATTTAAGATTGTTTTAAAATGCACACAAACTTATTTATTAAATTTATCTAAATAAAATAAGCCTATTATTTAGGACAAATAATAAAAAAAAAAATTCTAGAATTACAGAAGTTTTCATTATCTCTAATCATTAATGAAAAAGTATCACATGAATATATGAACCCTAAATCCTAGCCCCTAACCTAAAATCTAAAACTCAATTCCTTTATTTGTAACCTAACTTAAAGGTATAAAACAAAATGCATGGTTGATACCTACACCATAATCACAAATTAAAATGTAGAAAACAAAATGCATGGTTGATTTAAAAATCTACTAAAAACAAAATTAAAAATGGAAGGGCAAAACCGTCAGGAGAAAATTGGTGACAAATTTTAGTTTTAAAAATAAAACCTATAAGACATGTTAAATGATTTGAATTAGGTGTAAATTAAAATAAATATGTGAATGAGTTTATCTTAAAGAGACTATTTTTTGGATTATTCTCTAATTTTCTCTATATGTAAATTAAAGCGCCTTTCTATTACATATTAACAAAAAGAAATCACCGATGTTATTTTTAAGAAATCATCGACCTCAGTGGTGGAATCAGGATATATAATTTGGAGGGGTCTGATATATAAACTGCTAGTTCAAGAATAAGTTTTTAATATTTATTTTAAAGCAAGATACCTTATTATTATTATTATTTTCAAAAGGCTCATATATATATGTGAAGAAAAAAGTTAGTATATTTATAGACAAATTATTCGTCCATACATAGAGCTATTTTTTTAGAGCTATTTTTTTAAGGAACCATACATAGAGCTAATAATGTTAGTATGTTATTATTACTCTCGTTGTTGTTTACAGACTCATGTGGCTAAATCCAGATTTCCTTCATAGTAATAATGTGGTTAAAAATTGGGTTCCTTCATATAAATAGACAAAGAAATGTTTAGGGGGGTGGGGGCAACGCTTTTAGTTGGCAAGAGCGGACTTGTGGTGGAGACTTCATCTAAATTTGATCCCCCCTACCAACATGTTTCGTTAGTTCGCAATCTATAAATTCTTTTGTGGAAATTCATTTCTGGAGACTGGTGTGACAGACACGTGTCCACTGTAAGTCTTTTAAGGTTGGGGTTACAAGTTTGTCCTGATGATGGTGGTGCAGCGTAACCAAGCTCTCACCTAAACTTTATATTGAATAAAAAAATGTTTAGGGGGTTCACTTGATTATATTTACCACTTGTTTTGTTGGTTTCATGCTGTTAGCTATCTAATATTGGCAGTGGTGGAATCATAAGGGGGTCTGAACCCCTTCAGGCCTTCAAATGTCTCTGCCCCTCACCGACGTTAAAACATATTGTCTCTATAACTGATGTCAAAAATCATGACACATCCACACAACCAGCGACACTAAATTTAAACAAATAAACCCGATCCTTGCTAGAGTTGCATATATCCATGACAAAATGTAGACAAAAGCAAATGATTATTAAATTTGTTCCTATTTTCTTCTTTGTGCAAATAACAAAAAGAAAAACTATTTTCTCCCTCTATGCAAGTAGTCTATGCGACAAACATTTCTTCCCAATAATTCTCATAGCCACCCCAAAAACATGTTGACAAAAATCTTATCAGTTAGTTTATATCCATATTCTAGTTTCAATAAACTAAATATCAACAGCCAATACTATCTGGTTTAATGATAATCTTTAATTCGTAATCAAATAGAAAGTTGTAAGTTTGACTGATTATAAAAAAGTAGTTATGATCAGCTATTGACTAGGAAACATTTGGTCAGTAAATCGTTATATTTTCTCCATTCTGATCCGAGGGCTGAGATATTAGCTAATTTCAATTAAAAACTTATTACTTTTATCTTTATTTAATCATCCTTAATCTCTTCTTCATCGATATTTTTCTGCTTCATCCTCATCTTCTCCGCTTCTCTTTTTCTCCACTCTTCTCACAAAATTGGATGATTTTGCTGGAAACTTATGAAGCTACGCCAGAGACGGAGATCAAACCCTCATATTTCCTTTGTCTACTCCTCTTCTCCTTTTATCTCAAGTTTTGATAATTTTTTGAAAAAAAACAGGCTTGTTTCTCTGGAGACAGGGCCATTTATGGCTAGAGAAAACCTATTTTATGAGTGCCAAGAAAAACCCAGTCCTCTCTTGCCAGCAAGAAACCCAATCTTCTCGTGTTTTCTTCTCGCTACCCTAACATTTACAATACCCAATTCTAGTACGTGGTTTTGATTGCCATTGAAACATAAAAAATTAGATTCCATTGAAGATTTTGTGATGAAAGAATCTTTGAGTTTTGATGAAAGAATCGTTGAGTTGCAGAGAGTAAAAGGGGTACGTGAAGATGAGAGCAAGGTGGTATAAGAAATTGGAAGGATTTGGGAATTCGACAGCAAGACTCTTGGGTTTACGGTGGAGCAAAGTATTTTCGATGAAGAAGTATGATTATTAACTAAATATAAAAATAATAAATTTAAGAGAAATTTTGGAAAGGGTGGTGTTATTCACAAACCTATTTTCTCTATTAACACACCCTTATCAATTTGTTTATTACTTTTTGTTTTAGCTATTTTGGAATACCCAAAATACCCATAACACCAATATAAGATGGAGGTACTTGAAGATCCCATAAATGCAACAACTAATTTTATGAAAACAAGATAAGAAATCTAATCGATTATACCCAGAAAGGTTCTGAATGTAATTGGAAAGTCCCTCCCTTCCTCGACCCAGTTCCAAAACTTGACCAAAATCACCGCTTCCGGCAAAACGCACTACCCAAGTTCAGGTTTTGCCCACGTAAACCGCGAAAACCGGTAACAGTCTCCGCAGGTCAACAAAGAGCTAGTTAGGATGAAGATGAGAGCTCCAAAAGGCAGAGTCGGATCTTGTTGGCTCGATTCTTTGACTTGTATCAAACTGTGTGAAGCGATGGTTTCAGGTTACGCTCAAGGAGGCTAAGGGCGGCGACACTGCAATGCAGGTGTTAGTGGGTATCACAGTGGCTATGGTTTAGAAAAACCCATAAAAGAGGCATGCTTGGTTTAGTAGAGCTAGTTTCTCTTCTTTTAATCTCTTATTTCACACGTTCCTCTTGAAACCTCTTCTCTCTCACACAATCCTAAAATAAGCCAGGTGGGGTGATGAAGACAATCACCGCCAAAGATGAAGGCGTAAGGATGAAGTTGTTGTGCGGCCGATCAGATCGTGTCGAAATGAGGAGAGAGATGACTCATACTATTCAGTTTTGGGTATTTGGGGTATTCTGCAAACAAAACTAAAACAAAAAATAATAAAAAGATGGGAGGGTATGTTAATAGAGACAATGAGTGTGAATAACACTATCCTTATGAAAAATGATCACTTTTTTGTGTTCAAATTGATTAATAACCTTCTAAGACGTGAAACTACGAAAGTGTCAAATTGTCTTAAACAAAATATTACTCAAGGTTACCACTAGACTTACACATTCTAATCAATAAGAGTGGTTCTAATAAAGACCACTAATTTGAGGACTTCTTCGTTTCACCTAGTTTTCGAACATATATTCATATCTCTATTGTCTAGTTTGTAGATATATATGATCATATCATCTCTATAAATTTTCATCCAAATTGAAAATAGTTTAAATATTTATAAATGTGATTTACTAATTATAAACTTTAATGACTCCTGTTTAACAGATTTGGATCGTTCATTGATTTGATTTAGTCGATTCCTAAACAATATCTAATTTGACAAAAAATTTATATAAGTGATTTACTTATATAGACCTAAAAATTATACGGTTGAGACGAAAAATGGATGTAATAAAGTATTAATAGATTAATCATCAACTTGTCTTCAACTAAATGGTCTTTGTTAAAACCCCTCCCACTAAATAATACTGTATAGTGGAAAACAAATTTTGTTGTGGATGCTCTTACTAATAATAAATGAGGTGTGAATATCTAATTGTCTGTATGGAATCACCTTATTTACTTTTTGATCGAGAGTGAGATAGTGAGCCACCTCAATTACTTTAACAAGTTAGTAACGACGTCACTGGTCATAAGGGAGTTGGGATTTAAACTCTGAAAATGAGTGTTCCATACTAAGAGAAAAAAAGTAATTAGGGCAAAACGTCGTCGTTTGTATTTAGCTGGTTTAGACGACGTCGTATGAGGTGGGCTAAAATTTCCCGCCCTACTTTCTCTTCAGCAACTGTAACTGCTACAATACCTATCCAATTTGAAGCCGCAGCAGCCGATCAACACAGAGCTCAAATTCAAACCCTCTTCCGATTATTTCCTTGACCTCCATCTCCACATAGAGACCCTCTTCAATTCTTCAACCCACCTTCGTTTCTTTAACTTCTTCAGCCCTCTTCTGGTAAGTTTACATTCTCTGTTCTTTAACTTCGCGTAAAATTTTGGCCTCTGATTCAAATTTTGCATTGATTCAAAACCCAATTGATGGAAAATAAAAATAGTTAATTGGGCTTTCTGAGTTTAATGTAAAGTCCCAGACTTTATTTTATTTTTTTTCAGTTTCTGTTTAATGTTTGGGTTATATACATGAATGTGCTTAGTTTGGCTAGTATAAGATGGAATAGTATGGTTGTTTGTAGCAGAAAAATTAGTTTTGGGTTATGGGTTTTGCATGCTGAAATTTGTTGAACTTTTTTTGTTTCTATGTTGAGTATAGGCTGCCACTCTCTGATTATACAATGCAAACTTAAGATGTGAGAATAAATAGCTGGATTGGTGATAGCACTTTCGGATAGAATTGAGGTTTGTTTTACTGGAAGATTGGTCAGAATGTCTGAGATGCTCTATTTTGTATCATACGAGAGTATAGGAGAGGATCCTCTTCCTTATATATCATGTCTCTGTAATGTTAGGTAGCAATGACAGAGCAGATATTTGATGAAGCGAAAAATGTGGAAGAAAGAAAGGAACAAGAAGTGGAAGACCCCCAGCTGTATAGGCTGGGGGTACCCAATGTCGAAGACCTTCCTCTCGTCCCTATCTCCGCTATTGAATCCAACTTTGTCTCTTGTTTTGCTCCAGATGCTTACTCAATGTTGTTTTTTGCCCTCTCTAGTATAACACCTTATTTGATTGACAACAGCACGGTTATATTCTTAAATGTAACTCCCATTTCGTTTCCAGATTTTATGACACTGGGACATGACCAATATGTTTATCGCCATCCCAATGGGTAACAATCCAAAACTTTTTATTTTTGTTCTTGATGCATGTTTGTTAATGTTTGAATGAAGGAAGGTTGATCATTTATCTTGAATTGCTGTTTTGTATATCAGATTGTGTGCCATTGGTTTGGCTGCAACACATGTGGCTTTTAAGGAAGAGGAGGGTATCACAGCAATTGATTTCTAAGTTGGAAAATCAGATCGCAGTGGTCTCAAGGTTACTGGAAAGCGCAAAAGGGTATTTTCTTTCGCTAATCCCAGAGACAGGATTTAATCTCTCTCTCTCTCTCGGTTAATTGATTGTAGAATGTGTGAGAAAATAAAAAGTAGAAGGATCATTTCTACATTTCTGTAGTTGTTTCCATTTTCTGTATGTCATACTTCTTTATCCTTTCCTTTGAGTAGCTAATATTATAATTGTAGATCATCCAGATGTGGCATAGTGTATTGTGATTTTGTAACATACGAATAATGTTCTTATGCAGAATGCCCAGCGCTTGGAGTCCAACTCAGTTTTGTGTAAAGTTTGCACCAAGGATGCTACCTATATTGTGAGGTAGAAATAATTTCTGCCGCTGCCTTGTTCTTTTGTGGTTTGCAATATTCTCCGTCTACTTCTTTTCATGTAAGAGGTTTGAAGTTTTTAGTTGCTTTTGAACGTGTTGTGTAAAAGGCTCTCTATTGGAAGTGAACGATAGATTAATCAAGCAGCCGGAATTGCTTAATACAGCGGTAAGAACCAGTCAATACCCTATTGAATGTTGCTAGCTTTTGTGTAGTATATAGAGGCCATTGTTGGTAATCTTAAAATTGAATAAGATGCAACTAAAATACACTCAGCCTTATTCTTTTACTTGATGTTGAAAACTGAAAAACCATGATTCCAAATGCTCTTGTTAGAAATAATTTCATTTGTGTCTGGAAACTAACTGATAGTGGCTTGACAATGGATGAGAACTGCCTACTTGATATAAAAGATATACACTTGGGGAAAATGGTATGTAGGTAATCTTGCACAATAAGAACTGCTTACTTGTGTCATATGTAGAGTTTGAGATGACCGATTGTTTTGGGGTGGCTTGGCATTGGTATTAGATGGTCTAGGCAGGTTTGGTATTACTTGGGGAACTTGGTTATATGGGATTGAAAAGAGTTTAGACCCGTACTTGAGCTTCAATATTGCTTTTCTAATCTGGATATACCTGGACCATTTGTTGATTAGTTGCTCATTGTCTATTCTTATTCCTCTCCTTTCCCAGGCAGATAGAGAAGGATACACTGCCATTATCATGCCAAAACCAGCAGATTGGCTCAAAGTAAAGGATTCATTGTTGAGCCTTGAACAGTACAAAAAACTGAGAGAAGTTATTTGACATGATCTCAATTTGGATAATTGTGTTCGATTGACATTGATCCTGGATAGAAGAACGAAGACAAAGGGGTGCATGCCTGCCAGATTACTCACAGGCGACAAAGCTTATATGTTGGCGTCTTTGACTATCACAAATCCTTGAAAATGGTATATTTTATCCCTGTTTTTATATTATGTAAAACCAAATCTTTTCATACTGTTCAAAATAATAATCTCTGAAGAAAGTGCAATAAGATCATTTTTACAATTGACTGGTAGAGATTCTACGTGATTTTTGAATCATTTTAATAGCATTCTAATTTTTTTTATTGCCTTTTAAATATTGCAATTTTTTTATTTGCATCATTTTAACAAGACCCGTAAGTTTGTTGTATAGAATGTAAGAAGGAACAATAAATGATAATAAAACCTCCTAATTTCACAGGAATATAAAAACAGCCTCATTTAGATTAAATTTTTTTTAAAAAAAAGAAGAAGAGAAAATGTTCATTTACTACACATTTTTAGAACTTATTTCTCAGCAGTTTTTTTTAAATATTGATCATTTTAACTTTTTTTTTAATTTGTGTCTATTCCAACAAAACTCATAATAACTCTAAACAATCTATAATATTTCAATGCTTATTACACCCTCACCCATTAAAACATACTTAGAAAACGAAAATGAAAGAGAGAGGAGACATGGCTGACACCTCACTAGCTCTGGTCACCGCCGGCCGGACTCCGGTCACCTGAATCTAAAAACATCACACAACTTTTTCACTTTCCAAAAAATAACTTTAAACTTAACACTCCCCCTTAAAGTTATTTTTGGAAATCAGTCTCAGCTTTGCACAAAGAAACTCGAACGACCTTTTAGAGAGTGTTGGCGAAGATGTCTAACATTGAACTCACTTCTCACTTCCCTGTTGTTGATTGTTCCATCAAGAACCTTCTCCCGAATAAAGTGATGCTCAATCTCAATGTGTTTAGTTCTAGCATGACACACTGGATTATAAGCAAGTCTGAGTGCACTTTGATTATCACCAGACAAATCAGTGGCTTCATGAATCGGACTGTAAACATCCTTGATAAGTTTTCAAAACCAAACACATTCTTGTTCAACAAGTGTAGCAGCCTTGTACTCTGCTTCAGTTATAGATAAAGCTACCGCATCTTGTTTCTTTCAACACCAAGAAACACCTGAATTGTTACACATAAACACATAACCAGATGTAGACCTTCTATTGTCTAAATCTCCACCAAAGTCAGCATCTGTATAACCATGTAACTGAAAAATACCACCTCTTTTGTAAAAAAGAATGAGATCAATGGAAGAGTTAACATACTTGAGAATCTTCTTTGCTACTTCTAAATGTGACTTGTGAGGCTCTTGCAAGTAGCGGATTATGAGCGCAACTACAAAAGCAATATCTGGCCTTGTGATTGTCACATACAGAAGACCACCAACAAGAGAACGATAAGCCTTAGGATCTGGTAAAAGCGATCCTTCATCTCTCCTTAATTTCTAAATTATATCAAGAGGAGTAGATCTCTTCTTGCTAAGTTTCAACCCATATTTCTCAATCAACTTCTTAGCATAGCCTTCTTGTGAAAGCAGAAAACCCTCCACATATTTCACTTCCAAACCAAGAAAATAGCTCAGCTCACCCAAGTTCTTCATATCAAATCGAGTAAACAATTTAGCCCTTAACTTTGCAATCTCTTCATCACTTCCGGTTACTATCATATCATCCACATACAAAAGAAACACCATATGCATGTTTCCTTCCTTCTTAACAAAAAGACTTGAATCTGCATTGGTAGAATGATAGCCACAAAACTGCAAGAACTCTGCAATCTTCTCATACCAAGCTCTCGGAGCTTGATTTAGCCTATATAAGGCTTTCTTGAGTTTGCACACATACCCTGGATGAGAATCTGATGTGTAACCCATTGGTTGCTTCATGTAGATATCTCTGTCAAGATCTCCATATAGAAAAACATTTTTAACAACAAGCTGCCATAGCTTCCAATTTTGAGAGGCTGCCAAAGAAACCACAACACGAACAGAAGTCATCTTTACCATGGGACTAAAAGTCTCTTCATAGTCTTCACCATAGCTTTGAGAGAAACCACGAGCCACCAATCTCGCTTTAAATCTGTCCACACTTCCATCAGCCTTCCTTTTCAACTTGTAAACCCATTTACATGTAATAGGTTTTACATGATCAGGTTTGGGAACAAGATCCCAAGTCTCATTTTTAAATAGAGCCTTTATTTCATCATCCATAGCAAGCCTCCATTTTTCAACTCTAACAGCTTCTTCAAAACAAGAGGGTTCTTGATCATCAACCGGTTCGGTAAAGAAGCAAGAATAAGTGCTTGTGAAATTTTCATCTCGATATCATGTTGGTTTGGTGATATTTCTTCTTGGCCTTTGATTCACTTCAACACTGACATTACCATCTTCTGGAACTCTACCACCTTCAACTCCATTATCTGAATTATTACTCCCCCTTTCATCTTGCTGCAAATTATCAGATGGAAGGCAAACTCATAACATTTGAGGATGTTGGAAGCACAACAATTTCAGATTCTTGCAGATTTGACTCTCCACTTGCACCATAATATGAGGAGATTTCATCAAATACAACATCTCTTGAGACAACAAAGCTGTGAGTTTCTGGATCCATGCATTTCCAGCCTTTTTTCCTTTCATCATAGCCTATGAAAATGCATTTTTTTTCCTTCACATCAAACTTCATTCTCCTAGAGTCCGGCACATGAACATAGCATATTAAGACAAACACCTTGAAGTGCTTTACACTAGGCTTCTCTTCGAACATCAACTCATAGGGTGTCTTCATGTTGTTTGGACTTAGAGGCAATCTGTTGATCACATAGGCTGCACACATCATACCCTCTGCCCAAAAAATCCCTAGGTAAGTTTTTAGCATACAACCAGCTTCTACATGTCTCTGTGAGATGTCGGATTTTCCTTTCAACGATGTGATTTTACTGTGGAGTCTCTGCACATGACAATTCTCTTCTTATTCCGAATCGACGATAAAAGGAGAAAAACTCATTGGAAATAAATTCTCCCCCATTTTCGGTTCACAATCGCTTTATTTTTAAGCCAATGACCCCATCCACATTTTCTTTGAACTCTTGAAAGTTGGAGAAGACATCTCACTTGTGCTTAATACAATAAACCCATGTGAACCTTGAATAGTCATCAACAAGAATCATCACATAATGAAGACCAGAGAATGAAGGAGTTGTGGCAGGACCCAATAAATCACCATGGATGCATTCCAAAGGAGCCTTGGTTCTGGAAAGAGAAATTTCAAATGGAAGGCGATGAGACTTTCTGAATTGACACCCTTCACACACCTCTCTACTGGGAAAACTTGTCAAACTTGGCAGGCCATTCACCAAATTCTTCCGAACCATAGCTTTCAACTTATCAAAATTCACATGCCCCAATCTAGCATGCCATAAAGATGCATTCTCATTGCATCTCACTTTATCAATATAAGATGAAGAGGCAGACAACATAAAAGTATCTTTTACTCTTCTACCAGTATGCATGACATATGCCTTTATAAACTTAACATTCCAAAGTAATTTCACATCACGTGGCTCAAACAAGACGCTGTAACTAGCATCCACAACATTTGGAACTGAAAATAGATTTTTCTTCATGTTAGGAACATGGAAAACATTATTTAAGGTGATAGATTCGTTACCTCCATCATTAATGAGCATCGTGCCTTCATTATCAACCTTGTGAACTATATTATCTGTTGTTACCATAGCTTCATTGCTAGTATGTGGTTGTAACATGGAGAACTTTGATTCATCACCTGTCAAATGATGGCCACAACCGGAGTTCACAATCCAATAATTCTGGAAATTAATGGAAGCCATGGCATTGAGAGTTGATGATTCCACCATGAAGCATTTCCCCCAAATGTCTTCCTCTTCTCCATGACATGAGTCATAAGAGCCACAATTTTTCTTGACATAATTTCTGGAATTGAGCTTCACGGTGCAGAACCTTTTGATATGGCCAGGCCTTCCATATCGATGACACTTGAACTTCTTTTTATAAATAGAGAAAGATTCACTAGGTCCACCATTGTCATGCTTCTTAAACTCCTCAAATTTGGAATTTTTCTTTCCATGAGCAGAAAGTGCCTCCCCTGTGTTATTGGAGTTGCCTGAAATTGAAATCCTAGCCATTTGCCGTACTAAAGATTCTTGAGAAGACAAGAGGTTCTCAAATTCTGTCAAAGAGGGTTGCTTATCCCATCCTTGAATTGAAGTGACAAAAGGAGTGTACTCCTTTCTCAGCCCACGAATAATGTCTTCTTACACGATTTTCAGAGATATGTTCATCTAGATCTAATAGTGAAATCTCTGAACATAAATTTTTGACCTTTAAGAAACATTGAGCAATAGAGAGATCACTTGGAGTTGTATTCGCCAATTCATTCTCTAGAGCTTGCAGCCGACCAACATCTTTCTTGTTGAATAAACTGTTCAGAGTCTCCCATATGTCATTGCAGATGTGCATCTGTAAATATGCTCGAACAATGAGGGAGAGATAGATTTCTTTAGCACGAACTCCTCATTTGCATTCACAATCGTCCACTTCTTCAAAGCTTCAACATTTTATGCATTGTCTTCAGGCCTCTTCGTATCTGCTCCAGCAACAACAGCCCATAAGTCTTCACCAACCAAATAAGACTCCATACAAGATTTCCACATCTTGTAATTTGACTGATTGAGCAGCTCTATGCCGAGGCCGACACTCCGACTCGATGACTTCATCTCTTCAGCAACACAGGTTGATCTTCTTCACCAAGGGATTAACACAGACGCCACCACCCTTGTGGCTCTAATACCATAAAGAAAACACACATCAGAGTCACTTCTCTGCCAAAGATCAAGAAGCAACAAGAAGAAGAACAAACCAGAAAATACACAAAGAGATGGGGATTGAACAGAAGCTTTTCACTGGAAACAACAAACTGAATACAGAAGCTTACGAGGTCTCGAGCTGTTCACCTCCTTTAGCAGAATAAATATACTTAAATATAGATTAAGGACAGTTCTAGACATATATTAATTCTAGAGACCTCTGCTACTACTACACTTCGAAACTAACAAAACATTAAATACATGTCTACAACATTAACAACACACATAACTTTTTTACTTTTCAAACTTTAAACTTAACAATATTTGAGCTAGTTGAGGATAATTGTATGTGTATTGCCAATTGGACGGGTTTGTAGAAGGCGACGACGGTTTTGAGGTGGAGCATCAGTGTTGAGCACAAGCTCATACGCTATGACGTCATCAAAGCTATTCGTAGTGTCAAAGTCAAATATTACAGTGCTTCTATAGTTACTGTCTTTCCAACAGCCATATGTAAGAAGCTGACCGGAGTTGTTCAAGTACATAGTGAAACCACTTCGATCAAGAATAAGATTGTATGGCCCATCCCCATCAGAGCCATCCGCGTGAGATTAAAGGTGCGTTTGTTTGGGCTTTTAAGTGGCTTTGATACAAAGCAAAGCAGATAAAGGTGTTTGGTAACTGAAAAAATGAGTTGTTTTGCTTATAAGCACAGCCTTTTTCTTTTAAAAAGCGGAAGCTGCCCAACTCGGGGGCTTTTAGAAGCAGAAGCCAGGCTTCCGCGCTCTACACATCCAACCTGTCTCTTCTTCCTCAGCTCTGTCGTCTCTAAACTCCTGTCGAAGTTCGACGTCGTCCCAAATGAAAGAGTGAATTAGCGATGAGGCGTCTACTTAAACCCAGTCAATTCTTAATCTCAGTCACAGATACACTCACAGGCACCGAGTCACAGCCAGATCGCCGTCGCCCGGAGCCCTCTCCTCAGTCGTCGGTCTCCGCTTCCCCAGGTATGGCTCACTGCCTAAAATCATATCAAACCATAGAATTCATTCAGAAATTCAGAATAGGCGAACTGAAATTTGGTGGGTAGAGATTAAGGAATGGGAGATTCTAGGAACTGGGTTTGTTGGTTAGGACTAGGATTGTAGGAAATTAGGTTAGTGAATTTTGATTTAGGGTCTATCTGATTAGGAATTACTGAATTTGCAGGAATGATTGGTTAACTTAATTAAGTGAAGTGCATTTCAAAATAAAAGAATCTGGTATCAAATCTTATTGAACATGGTTTTGGATATAATAGAGGAGAAAATTTTGGAAGAGATGGTCCAACATCAGAAACTCATGCATATGTTTGAAAAGATAACAGTGCTGGATGAAGCCTCATGTTTTGACTAAGATACAGTTCTATGTAGCTGAAAGCCTTTTGTTAACTTGGACACATTGAAACCGTACAATTTTGCCAAAGTTTGATTCCTACAGGGATAGTGCAGTTACATAACTTGACAATGTTGGAGCAATGAAATTAGATCGAAAGTATGTAATGATGTAATAGGACAATGATCTGATGTGGATATGAAAGTTTAATTACTGGAATAGGTCTTCTATTTGGTTTAGCTCATCTTGGACATGACATTCCATTTATCTTGCCTTACCATTGAAAGGTCACATGTGTCATCTTATGATAATGAAAATCCAGAAAATTTCATTTTAAGAGTAAACTGGGAGCATATAACTTGCATTCAAACATCTCATATAACTACTGATCTTGTCATTTGATAATTTCAGGAATCGTATTGTCTGTCGTATAGGTGTGTTGATAAATTTCGGTTGGTCCTTTGATGATAACTTGAATATATCTGTGCAGGCAGCTGTCAAGGAGGAAAGACGTGAGGCACGACGTGCTAAAAAGGAATTGAAGGAACTTTACAAGGGTGAAGCGCAGCATGCTCAGAGAATAGCTGCTATATCCGGCCCTTCTTCCAAGCGTCTGATGTGATTGTGCTGATCATGAAATGGTAATTGGAATGGAATCACCATTGACTTACAATCAGATTGGTGATTAAATGTGCTGAGTATGTTTATACTAATGGTTTGTTTACATGTGTTCCTGTAGGTGAGACTTAAGAATGCACTGGACTTTTGTCAAGAAGTGTGGCATTCCCTCAGCTTTCATGGTTTGGAGCGAGCACGTATATGTCAGCAGTTTTGAGAGAATGTATACTTGGATTGTAGTTGATTAAAACAGCATATCGAGTTGAATCTCTATTTCTGTTGTTTTGCTTTTATGTCATTTAGATTCAAACTTTCAAAACAGAATGTACCTAGGAACCTGAGTTATTTATCCAAGCGTTTGTTGCTAGACTTAATGTTTTGTTCAAATCATTTTCTTGAAGTTTTGCGTTTCAACCATAAAAATTTGCATAATCATCTGAATGGATCATAAAGCAAAGTCACTTTGGTGATGAGCTTGCCTTTGGTTTTACAATGGTTATCTTGAGGTAATAGCATTCACACATTTTTACTTGGAATTGTTGGTAAGGCTGAGTGCTCATGTCCTCCTTCAAAAGCAAAGGAAAAGGATGGAAGTGATGAAGCTGTGGAACTAAATGGAATTAGTAAGAGATATGATTTATGATAGTGATGGATGATGGTTGGGTAATTGTGATTCAGAAAAGTTGGGTAACATTGGTGACATAGAGATAGATGATGATGAACAAGAAGAATCTCATAATCATAGAGCACAAGAATAAGATTTATGAGTGTCTAATATTATTCTCTTGGTAATCATGATTTATGAGTGTCTATATATTTTTTATGATTTATAATCATAGAGCACAAGAATAAGATTTATGAGTGTCTAATATTATTCTCTTGGTAATCATGATTTATAAAACTTCATATATAAATCATAAAAAATATATAGACATAAGGATTCATGAGCAATTATGTTATAATGCATTACCAAATAAATAAAGTAAAAACATATTGTAAAGCTAAACTAGTAATTTACAAACTCAAAACACTTTCAAAAAGCTAATTTACCAAACAGTTTTCATTTGCTTCTATTATTCACAGCACTTATAAAAAGTCAATTTACCAAACACTCAGCAGTTTTGCTTGTCAGCTGCTTATTCTCAGAATAAGCCACAGCCAGCTTATTTTTAAAGCCACAGCTGTACCAAACAGGCCCTTAAGCATGTTATGACCAGTAATATTTTTAACCGAATGCCCTAATAGAAGAGTATCACAGGGTCGACAGCTGCAGAGGCTTGGCAACATCGACTTGAGATCATTGGCTGCAGAGGCTTGGAGACGTCAACTTATTAGGGCGGCAATGGCTGAGTTTCTTGACGTTGGTCTTTGATTTGATCTGCAAGATACGATTTGTGTTTTGTGAGACTTGGTCTAAAGGCGGCGACTTTATCTAGTTAGGTCTACATTGGTTGGTCGGATCTTGGTTGACGACAGGATAGTTCTCCGGCTTCCTTGAGGCGGTTAGCGGCTCTAGGTGACGCGAATTGCAGCAGGGTTGGTGGGTAGTCAAGATTGGTTGCTGGTTCGATGGGGTCAAGGGCGCCCGCCAGAGGCGACGACGGATGGCGCTAAAAGCTAGGGTTCCTAGCTTTGGGTGCCCTTAGTAGATGGGCATGGACTCTTTTTGGGCCTGGGTTCATGTTTTTATTTTTTGTTTTGTTTTTTTCTAGAATAAATGTCTATAATATATGTTTCACATAGAATATAGGTTTTATTGTTTTTGTTGTGTTTTTCTTTTCATTGAGAGAACTGGTATGTAATCTCTTTGTGATTACTTAGGCTCAATTAAAGTAGTGGTATGAGAGCTGAAATGTGTAGTGAGGGTGCTACTTGTACGTGAGTCATTTTGATCTTATTTGTCCTCTATACGTAAGGCAGTGAATAGATTCATGATGTATCCTTTATATAAGAATGGAATACCTTTATTCAAAAAAAATGCAACTAAAATAAGAATTGATGCAACTAAAATAAGAATGCAAATACGGGATGATCGATGAAGATGGACATAATTCATTAGAATTTATTATTTAGAAAAGATGTCTCTTATATGTATTAGAGTTTTTGACAGCGTCGGTTCCTAACCTCTTTTGGCATGGTCAAATTGATGCCCAAATTTACAAAACTACCAATGTGGTACCCAAACTTCATTTTCTCTACCAATGAAAGGTCTGAGGCAATTTTTCGCCACGACATCGTTTATTTGATAGCGTGTCTCGTATGAGACTCACTAGAAATATTTTCTGCCATTAAATAACTACATCAGCAGTCCCGAATTCTTCTGGAATGATTAATGTGTTACCCAGAATGAAACCTCAAGTTTTAAATGTTCAAACTTTGAGAGAAAATGGATCCGTAAGATCTAATTTTTGAGATTTTGGATGCAAATGAGATCTAAGAAAGGCAAAAGGTTATTTTCATCGAGGGTTTAGGGTTTATATGACTTTCATACTTTTCCTAGATCATATTTCCTTCAAGGGTTTAGGGTTTAGATGATATTTAAACATTTCCAATATCATTTTCCTTCTAAAATCTCTAAAATTATAACTTGCAGATTTATTTTCCCTCTTAGTTTGAATATGAAAAACCTGGTGTTTTATTCTAGGTATCACATTGATCATTCTAGAATAGTTTGGGGACTGCTAATGTGGTTATCTACTGACAAGAAATATTTATGGTGGGTCTCACACAAGACACGTCATCAAACAAACGGCACCATGACAGAAATGACATCTAGTCTTTTGTTGGTAGCGAAAATGAAGTTTGGATACCACATTGATAGTTTTGTAACTTTATGTATCATTTTAATCGTGACATAAAAATTTAGATACTGAAGCTGAAATTTAGTATATCTATTATGCCTTATGTTTTGAAAAATTATCAATGACTTAAAAAATCAAGCTACTACAATTTTAATACATAACAAATCATGAAACAATAATTCAATGTCACTCGATGAGCAATCCCAAGAAATGTGTATTATGACTAATATGCCATGACGATACGGTCAGAAACTAATAATGACGGTATGGTGGATGCCTTCTCCAGCTTGGATTCATTATGTGTTCCTAAGAAATAACCTTGTTAGGTATATATTTTGTGACGAGAGTTCATGCACTATGACCTTGGCGATATTGAAAATCTCGTCCTACATGCTTGATAGATTGCACAATTACCTCTATGGTAATGGTGTACTACATGCTTAATATATTTTAAAATTTATATTAAAATTATATATTTTATTAAAAATAGACTAAATATAAAATAAGATATGTAAATTAATATCTCTACTTGTAAAAAATAAAAATTTTAAAAAAATATCACGGATATTATTTATATTTTAACCTTTAATATCATATACAAGCACATTAAGGAAGGACAAAAAGAATCAGAAATTAATAATCCACTAGTTTCATGAGAACAAGGTAAATTAAGAAGGCCCGTTATATTAGAAACTAGAGAAAACAGAAACAACATCCATCATTCACTGATGAATATTGATACCAAAGAATTAGATCTCTCATATAAAGATTGTCTAAAACTAGACATACAAACTTTATTTAACACACAGTTGGAATCATCTTAATTTCTCCATACGTTGTGACATTTTTTATAATAAAAACTATTACAAGAGAAAAGACTAAGCATGCCTTCTACGGAAAGCAAATACAAAGAGAACACAATAGGCCTCAACCACACAATCTCACAAACTAGGTCAGCAAACACACGAGCCATCAACAATGTTGATCCAGCGACCGCATTACCGTCGTGGAGAACAAAGTCACCAGCAACAACATCCAACCACCAATGGGGAGGGTATCGATTTCGGTTTTAATGTACTCATCACAGATCCAAACGTGAGGGACAAAACCCTTAACCCATCTCTATCATAGAGATCTTCATCTGCCAAGAAAACAACTAGAGAAATTGGCTGAAAAGGGTAGGTGTGATCCAGCAAGGGATCTAAGGAACATGCATCAAAAGGATACACATGACATTGTTGCATCACCCGGTGTGCTAGTGGACAAACACCACTTTGATCGAAGCTCCTAGGAGAAGCACATATACAAGGGGGGGGCAGAGGTATTCAGATGAGTGTCACTAAAAGTAGTGATGCGCAAGTAAGAAAATCGGGTTGAGAGGAAAGAGCATAATAGATATGGAAAAGTTATAGATAAGAGTAAGAAATCCAGACCCAAAGGACACGAACAATAAGGAAACAAGGGAAAGGGCTGCAAGAGGCCCTGAGCACGGAGCCAGGCTCCAGGGAAAACCACCTAAAGAGGGAGGGGAAAGCTGTTATCATTTCTCAAGAAGAAAAAGAGAGAAACCCGAAGCAGAAGCATGCTGACGAAAGCATGAAGCTTCTAGACAAGGGACGTTTGTTAACGTGAGTCAGAATAGAAAAGTAAATATATTATAGTTATGTCACAGATTAATTTCTTTTATTATATAGTTAATAGTTACCATTTGTATTCGTTGTAAACTCCTATATAAACCTCCATGGTGAGACGAATAATATGTCAAAAAAGTATTGTTTATAATGACAGAAGATACAATGACAGGTCCGGTTAAGAGAATTGTTCAGTCAATTTTTGAAGTAAAGGTTCATCCGGAAACAGAGGCTCAGCGGGAAACAGATGCATCGCTTCCAAACACTGAAAATGTAATTGAAGACACAACTGCCCATTTTGCCATTGCTCATCCCCCTGATCCACAGCTCGCTGGTACTGAAGATTACACATTTAAGGTATGTCACCCTAGTGATACTAGTAATAGTGACTCTGATAGTGGTCAATATGTGTTACCGAATAGGTCTACTCAAGGTCAACCACCAAAAAGATATGAACTTGTTCTTCAAGCCAAATCAAAGTACCCAGTAATCAATTACATGTCTACTAAGAGGTTATCTAAGTCATATGCATCATTTGTGAATCAAATATCTACTGTACAGTACCTAACAAAGTGCAGGATGCATTGGAAGATCCAAAGTGGAGGAAAGCAATGGAAGAAGAGATGGAGGCATTACAGAAGAATGATACATGACAACTTGTACATCCACCTCAAGGCAAGAAGGTTGTAGGCTGTCGGTGGGTGTTCACTGTGAAACACAATGTGGATGGGTCAGTAAACCGATTTGTCTTGTGGCAAAGGGATTCACTCAGACGTATGGAATAGACTATGATGAGACATTTGCTCCAGTTGCCAAAATGAATACTATTCGGGTTCTACTTTCCTTTGCTGCTAGTTTAAACTGGCCACTCTGATAGTTTGATGTCAATAACGCTTTCTTGTATGGAGAGTTAGCCGAAGAGGTGTACATGAGTCTTCCACCTGGGTATGTAGCTGGTTCTCCAAGTGAATTTGTGTGTAAATTGAGAAAGTCTTTGTACGGTCTCAAACAGTCACCTCGTGCTTGGTTTGGGAGGTTTTCGCAATTCATGCGTAAGATTGGTTACAGATAGAGTAATTCAGATCACACCTTGTTTCTCAAACATCACAGTGGAAAGTTAGCAGCCTTAATTATTTATGTCGATTATATGGTTATCACTGGTAATGATACCGTTGAGATTGATAGATTGCAGAAGCAGTTAGCCTCAGAGTTTGATATGAAGGACTTAGGTGATCTTAAGTACTTCTTAGGTATTGAGGTAGCAAGAGGGAGAGAAGAGATCTACTTGTGCCAAAGGAAGTATATCTTTGATCTATTGATAGAGACTGATATGTTGGATTGTACATCTATTGTGCCAGAAGAAGTATATCTTTGATCTATTGATAGAGACTGGTATGTTAGATTGTACACCTATTGAGCAGAACCATCGTCTAGCAGAGTATCCAGACCAGGTACATTGGGCGCTTGATTTACTTAACTCATACTAGACTAGATATTGCATATGTAGTGAGTGTTGTGAGTCAATTTATGCATAACCCGAGCGAGAGTCACATGGATGCTGTTGTGAGAATTTTAAGGTACTTAAAGTCAGCTCCAGGAAGAGGAGTAATGTTTTTCAAACACAACAACATTCTCGATGTTTGTGGCTTCACGGATGCAGATTGGGCTGGAAACATTACAGACAGAAGGTCGACATCAGGTTACTTCACCTTTGTGGGGGTAATTTGGTTACATGGAAGAGTAAGAAACAGAATGTTGTGGCACGATCCAGTGCTGAAGCTGAGTACAGAGGTATGGCCCATGGAATGTGTGAATTGTTATGACTAAGAAATTTGTTACGTGATTTAGGTGTTCATCCCAAAAAGGCTGTGCAGTTGTATTGTGACAACAAAGCTGCAATTGATATATCACAAAATCCAGTTCAACATGATCGTACTAAAGTACTAAACATGTGGAGGTTGATCAACACTTCATAAAGGAAAAGCTAGATGCCAAAATTATTAGTTTCCCCTTTGTTCCAACTGAAGAACAGTTTGCAGATATACTCACTAAAAGAGTTTTCAAGAAGACATTCTATAACTCCTTAGGCTTGGGCATGATTGATGTATATGCGCCAACTTGAGAGAGAGTGTTAACGTGAGTCAGAATAGGAATGTAAATATATTATAGTTATGTCACAGATTAATTTTCGTTATTATATAGTTAATAGTTATCTTTTGTATTCCTTGTAAACTCCGATATAAAACTCCATGGTGAGACGAATAATATGTCAAAAAAGTGTATTCCTCTCAATATCGTTATATTTGAGCCAATTGCAGAAAACTTTTTCCCCCTTCACTGGCTCCCAAAATCTAGATCAAAAATGATCTAGATCTTGAATGAAGGGGAGGAGGATGAACTGAAAGTTTGGGTTCTAGAGAGAAGACAGACGTTTTCTCACTAGAAAACGTGTTTCCAGAGTTGTCTCGCTATCTTTGTATGCTTTGTGACATTTGATCATGCGCTTTGTGTGATCCTCATAGAGACTAAATTCCAATTGAAAATAATATTAGCAAGACTTGTCGGTTTTCTTTGCATCAAATTGAAGCCATAATATACAATATCTTGATGTCTATTTCCCTTTTTTCTTTTTTCTTTCTTTCTTTCTTTCTTTTATTTAATTGAATTACAAGACAGAGGTCTAGTTTATGATTTCCCAACATTTCAGTCCTAAGGTAAAGCCGACTGGATCATTGAAAATATATGATTGATGTATACGTGTTCGGCATCTTTGAAATCCAATGGAATGTGCCGATTGCTGCAGCACAAAACAACTGTGCAAGTAGCAGTTTTAACAAAATAAAAAAGTCCAATGAACGAATTAATAAGTGTTGAATATGACAACATCCCAAAAGAGTTGACATATTTACCACCAAGAAAGCAAGCGTGCAAAATACTTTGATCAGTTCTACTTTGATGTTTGCATCTACATCTTTGACCTGACCTTTTCAATCAATATAAACAAATTATAATGCGAGGAATTCGTCATTAATATAAAGAAAAACATTGTAATTTTTCAACTTATAACGTTTAGATTTAAAAAAAAAAAAGTAACCCATTAATTAAAAATGATAAAAGTTCTCACGATAAACGATCGACAATAATTCATTTAAGTATTTTAATGCATCATGTTAATTAGTTTTAAGGCAATTACTTAAAGATGAGAATGGACTGGCGTGCAATTTATCTTAATTTCTCGTGAATGAATAAGCACTTGTATGTATTGATAAAGTAGTGATTGTGGACCACATAGAACGATAAGCGTGGTTGATAACGTGTCCGGACTTGGAATAAATATAAGCAGAACCCTCCCCCTTCATATAATTCCAATAACTTATCAGATTCAATTATCAACAGCGGAGCCATACCTACCACTACCAACGACCATGGACCCATTAAGAACTCGACCAAAACAACAAGAATACAGACGAGCCAAATCGGATGTTGACAAAAAATATTAAAACATGCCGAATAGTGAAAACGAAAGGTTGAACTTTTTTTGATGGCAGACCGAATTTTATTCAAATAGAAACACTTAATACCGTTTTAAAAAAAACACCTAATACATACTCATAACAACTATTACAACAAAAAGAAAACCAAACATAAGAGCAACCAACCAAACCAAACAAACTTAACCTGATAGCAAACCCTTCTAAGAGGGTAGAGACTAAAACTCCAGGCGATCCTCCTTGTACGACACTTGTCAAATTTGCAGCAAACTGAAGAATCTAACATACCAAAACATCAAGAAAACAGACAAACCTCTTGGATCCAACCTTGTAGCCAGTAATACAATCTTTCTCCACAGCCAAGCAACCCTCAAGCCTAACGATGCTTGAGGTCATCGGAATCAAAGAAAAAAGAGCGTGGGGGTGTGAAAAGTCAACACCGCAAGCGATGAACAGACTCGATTTGGATAGTGAGAAATCGTTTAAGACCCTAATTGGGATGAGATCCATAACTAAAGCGAAGGAAAACAAAAAGAAGAAGAGAGGAGAAAGGCGGCCAAAATCATCCACGCAAGCTTTGATGTGACCCATAGGATTAACACAAGAGAAGACATGACCTGAGAGATCAAGATCGAGATGTCATGACTGAACGAAATAAAAACCTATTAAAGTAACAAGATTGGGGATGTGGGGAAAAATAACACAAAGGGGAGAAGTGGATTCGGGAGAGAGATGGGGTGGAACAAGAATAAGGAGATGGATGAGAGTGATGAGAAAGTGAGATATGGGTTGTTGGAATTTTGGATTATTGTTGGGGGAAACAGAAAGAACAAGCAACAAAAACTTGTTGGAACTGCCACCAACTATGGGACAGAGGAGCTACCATAAGGGTAGAGGAGGATCTCCCCCTACTCACCAACCCAAATCTAGATCAAGAACTGATCAAGATCCGGGTAGGGAGAGGGGGAGGAGGAGCAGGTTGGATTTGAAGAAACTATTAGAGAGAATGGAGAGTTTCTCTCACTGCAAAAGAGAAAACGCTTGAATGCGATACTTCTTACGAAAGGTTGAACTTGAATTACATAATCTAAAGTTGAAACAGAACGTATTAAGTGCATCATGATACACTTGAATCATTAACGGATTAATTCTATTCGTTAGGAAGACTAAGACAAAAAACTACAATAAAAGTGAAATTACCATTTAGAATAATACCCTATTAGGATATGCATAAAATGATTAATTATATCTTGAGTACCAAAGGACTAATGTTATATTAATCCAAATTTTAGGAACCATTGTAATGGAATAAGATGAACAAAATAAAAGAGGTTGCAGACTTGCAATGGAATCACTTCTCGTGAATGTGTCGCCTCAATACCAAACCACATGGAGTCATAGATGATTGATGTGGCCAGGAACAGCAGCGAAACTAGAAGTTTGTTTATGAGGGAGTCAAATATAAATGATATTTTTTTAATAATAAAAATAAATTATAATTATTGAATATGTTTTACAAAAAGAAATTGTATTGTTTTCTTCATTTTCAAAGCCAATAAAATTTTCTTTTAAATGCTTCATTAATATTTTATAGTATATTATATGATATATTAAATCATATAACTAACATAATTATTACAATCATCAATTTCTAAAAAGTAATTAAGATAAAAATTTAATTTGAAGGGGCTCTAATTATATATTTTAACTTAAAATAACAAAATATCATTAATATTTTAATATTTTTAAAATTGTTATAAGAGTTTATCTGATATACAGTTCAGTGTAGCATACAGATTCCTTTTTTGTCATTAGTTTGGTCCAACAAAGGGACCCATCACAGGACAGTGGCGTTTGTGTCATAGTTTTTGATATGTATGTGTTCGGTATAACAGAATTTTCACGAACATATATTTTTTTAGCAAACTTTCACGAACATATATGACAAGCTAATTTCATATTTCTTTTTGGTTCTGTTGGATAGAACCTGCATGATTGTTAATATTAACCAAGCTAGCCATTTGGTTGACTTGAAGCCTATAATATGTATAATTGATCATCATCATTTTCTCAAAGAAATAATGAACATAAATAATTGGCATGCAGTTGCGGTTTCGTGCATGCGCTAACATGTGTATGCATCACTTATGAATACGGATTTTTATACTAGGCTTCAGTTGACCTAATAATGCGCGCATGCTCACAACAAATTATTATTGATCCAATGCAACAGTCTGTCCGGTTGTACATTATCAAAAGAAAATAATGCGAAATAGATCAGATTCAAGGAGACGTCTAGTATATACGCACTACATGTATTCTGCTTGCCTAGCTGACGACGTCAACATATAATGAGACGGTAAAATTTTATTTACCTCTCATATAGAGCACGCGCTTAGCGCTCGTCATATCATCTAATCAAACCTCACCATCTGACAGTGAGAAAGCACACAGAGCGCTTTGGTTTGAGGTCTCTCTGCTCCTTTTTGGTTTCTGGGGTTCGATCCGTGTTGTGCAGCTGCGGCGTTTTCAGACCGGCTCTTTTACCAGATAGGTTTCAGGTAATCGGCTGCTTTGACAGATTATAGTACTTCGACCAGCAGAGCCTCACAGCCCCAACTTGATTCGACGACCAATGCTACTTTACTTTTGCAAGGATCTAAATTGTTAGGAGTTGAGATTTTGCAACTACTGAGTGCGAAAGAAAAGCCACTTGATAGGTTTGTCTCATTGTTAGGATCGTACATCTGGGTCAGTCATTTGTTTTTAAAAGGAGATGTTGACTGCAAATGCAAGCTACTGTACCCAGAATATGTATATTTCAAATCACATTGAACTGTATCTGAATAACATTGACTGGGGAGAAGTATATTAGAATGTCAATTTGGTTCTCATCATTCATCAAGGAGTGCTTTCATAAGTATCTGGGTTTCAACCTCGACTTTGAAGACCAAAATTCAAGATTGTTTGGGTTCTTACTGTTTTTCCCTCAATAATACAAGATCAGGTATTACCCAATAACCCAATTCAAGCTTCAACAAAATGATTCAGCAATCAAGTTACGCACCTCGATTCATTTGGATTGCAATGAAAAAATGACTGGAGGTGATGCAGCACATGCACTGACAGAGTCGACGGGGACTGACAGAGAGTTTAATAGCACACACCAATTGCAGCTCGACACGTCCTCCCGACCGTCAAAGTATGCAATGTACTGCGTACATTCCAGAACTCACCTTGATTCAAAACTCATACATCAACTTTTGTATAGAATGTTGAGTGCATCATGGTGCATTTAAATCAACTTAAATATACGGTTAGATTACATTTATGATACTATTTATTTATTTGTAAATAAAAACCAAGTATAATTATCAACGGTTGTGATTTTCTATTAAATGTTTAGTTCACTTGCACTTTGATGCATACAAGAATTTTCACAAGTTTTGGTTTAAATACCGAATTAGAAGAACATAAACCAAATCTATTTCTCTACGTTTTTGTTTTGTCTTCCAAATTGTATATATTCCAGAATTTTTATGTCACATCGTGTAAAGATTTATTGGGAGGTTACCACCAACCTTGAAATTCATTGGATGATTGATCGATATTAGCAACGTGAGAATACCTGGTCTTGAAAGCCATCTTTTTTTCGCGAATGAGTTGCAAAGTTTGAAGAATGCTTCGAATGGATTCCAAAGTACCAGCAATTGAACATTACCTAGTTCTTTGTTTGAGAAAGTCCACTATTGTGATGTTTTTTTTTCTTTTAAATGATGATCCTTGATGGGTACAAAAGGGTTGGTTATGCATCAGTGTATACTATCAAATAGCCATTAGTTTCAAGGAAAAGAGTGTAGTGGTGGCTCTACTCTAATCAAATAGACGGTTTGTGAGGTAATAGGCAAATGAATAGGACTGATCAGGCAAGGGTTATACAATGTTTGATTGAAAAAATGGTGGTTGGGTTGGACCACCACTTCGGGAATTAGAGTAGATGAAGTTAAACCCTCTTTTTATCAGGTGTTTTTTTACTTGATAAGGATCAAACTAAAGACCTCATATGTTGGAAGTGTCTATAGACACATTTGTCTTGGCAAACAAGTATGTCATACTTTTATTACCAGACCAAACTCACATGGATCAAGGGTTATACAATGTTGATACTATTTGGGTTAAGTTTCCAAAGCTTCAAATGTCAATTTGGACAAGCACCATGGCAAACCGAATGGGGTGTTTGTTACATCCATGGCAAGCAAAATGGGGTGTTAGTTACATTGCACTCATGCACGTCTAGGACGTCATTTTCGACTTATTTTTTGCTCTTTATTTAGAGGAAGAAATTACATCAAGTAAGAGATGAAGTACATAACATAGCAAAAGCTAAAATGACGGATTTTTAAAGGTACTACTCAGGACACATATGTTAGGACAAACACAAACGTGGACTAGTAGGTTTGTCAACAGCGATATGCTAGCGGCGGTAAGGGGAGGCTGTGATCATGCAGATCTGATCTAGGTTAGATCTATCGGGTCCAATTCGGGAATGTGTCTGTTACTCTGTTTGGTTAGGATGGAGGTATTTTGTGGAGCGATGGATGTGGTGGTCGGCTTATGAAGGACAGAGGCCGTCAGTTTTTTAGTTTAATAAATATGGTTTTCCATTAGATTCGATATGAAGGACAGAAACCATATCTAATGATTTTCCCATCGGTTATTAGTTTAATTGTTGATTATTTATTTATGAGTGTGGTTATTAGACCTCTGAATTTACTTAATATACCTCTCATTCTCTCTACATCTTTAATTTACTTTTAAATACTAACATTTTCTCACTAGACCTCCATTCAAATTTCTAAAATAACCTTGTGTATATATTACTCATTATACCTCTTATTCACTCATTAGACCTCCCATTCTATTTTTTTTCTTTATTGACCATCAAAACTCATTATGTGTATAATAAATAAATAAATATTCATCTAATTACGTTTTACTCAATTACTCCACATATTTTTATTATAATTTCATTTATGAATTTAGGAGCATAAATACTTTAAAAATCAAATAACACGAGGTATCGGTTCAAAGACTTAATTTTTAATAGATAAGAAAATTTCTTACATTAATTAGATATTTTTTATTTGTGCTGGATTATAATAGTTATTTAATTTTCATAATTGATTTTTTTCTTCATATTTATTTCTTCTCGATGTATATGCTTTCACCATGTATAATAATATAAAATTTTATGTCACTTGATTGATATTGATCATAGTTTTAGCTCTTATCAAATATATAAATGCTTTAATAATATGTAGTAGAATTGAAAAAATGAAAATATATATGAAAAATAGTAAAGAATATGATATATTACATAATTGGAAAGTTTAGAGAGAATAAATATGGTTTCTTTTTATGTAATTATTGTCCTTAATAGTCATTATGCAAGAGGATATATCTATCATTTAATAATTCACAATAGAGGGAGGTAAAATGAGCAAATCTGGAGGTCCCAATAGCCGCACTCTTTATTTATCTGTTTTTTTGTGTGCTTTGTGGCATTATGCCGTTAATAAGCTCTATCGTAGGGCGATGTGGGCTCAGTCTTGGTAAGTACACGCAACGTGTCGTGGTTGTCCTAAGGAGGCAATGAGTGCTTTGCGTCGTCAAATGGTCGCGATCACTTTATGATACGGTGAAACTTGAGCATAATGAGAAAACTGATAGACAAAGTAATTTATGGCTTAGCTTTAACTTTCCATTATGTCATCATGTTTTAGTCAAAGCAAATGGAGTAACCAATGTTGCACTCTTTACTAAATGATTATTGTTAGAATATACAGGTGATGTAGGGTCTTCAGATATTATGATAAAACGTTCTTACACTATGGGGTTAAGGATAATTTAATGTCTCCTGGTATTATGCAGTTTCATTAATAGTAACGTCGTGAGGGTTGCCTTTTACAGTGGCGTAGACAGGAACTACGAACGAGTGAGGTGCACATATAATATAAAATAATAATAATAATATTTAAAATTAATTTCTATCTATTACAACGGTAACTATCCTCGACGAGATTTCATATTTTGAAATCGTTGCATAATACTCTCATTTTTTTAGAATTATACGATCTCATCTTTTATACTAGTGAAAATGTCTTTATTGATATATGAAATCAAACAATCATTCATAAATTGGTAGCACATTTGATATATTTGTTAAAATTCTAGAAGTATCTCAACATTTTGAATGCGAGGAGAAGAAAAAGATTTGGAACTCTCCCTTGACATAAACTACGGTAATCTACCGTACTTGACTATATATATATAGATGTTTAATATATTTGTTTAAGTTTCCTACAGTGGATATAGATTTCTATTGCTACAAGAAATTGTATTGAATATGTAAATCTATTACTAAATTGAAACAGAAAAATTATATAATAATAATAGTAATAAATAAGTCAATAAATAACTACAACAAAGATTTTAGAAAAAATGACGACAAAAGATTTCCTCCTCAAGTTTATATTATAATCTAAATAATACATATATATATATATATATATTTTCTTTTTAAAATGTTTAGTGGGGCACTAGTTATAGAGATAGAATATATTTACAACTATATTTTTTGGCTAAATCTTGATTTGGGCACAGGCTCCACCCTTGATTAACGTCGCTCCGCCCCTCGCCTTTTAGATCTTATCTTAAAAAAACTTAATATGTGATGATACAAATGGTTTAATGAAGGTTTTGAAATATGAATTCTAAAGGGCTATTTGATGTTACACCCAATTTAGTAGACACATTTTAAATTACACCCACCTTTAAGATTGTTTTAAAATACTTCCAAATTTATTAATTAATTTTGTTTAAACAAAACAAACCTATTATTTAAGATAATAATAAACCCTATTATTTTTTTTCTAAAACCCTAATCGTTAATGAAATGGTATTCTATGAGTATATGAACTTTAAACCTTAAACCTTAAACACTAAACCCTAAACCCTAACCCCTAACCGCTAACCTCTAA
This sequence comes from Comarum palustre, assembly GCA_951800085.1. Classification (NCBI taxonomy): domain Eukaryota; kingdom Viridiplantae; phylum Streptophyta; class Magnoliopsida; order Rosales; family Rosaceae; genus Comarum; species Comarum palustre. Next base: position 14,258,882 of record OX637587.1, on the reverse strand, counting down.
ACCCTAACCCCTAACCCTGAAAACCTAAACCCTAACCTCTAACCTAAAACCCAAAACTCAATTCCTCTATTTATAACATAACTTAAAGGTTATAAACAAAATACATGGTTGATACCTACATCATAAACACAAATTAAAATGTATAAAACAAAATTAAAATCAGAATGGCAAAACCATAAGGAGAAAAATGGTGATAAATTTTAGTTTTAAAAATAAAACATATAAGACATGTTAAATAATTTGAATTGAGTATAAATTAAAATGAAATATGTGAATAAGTTTATCTTAAAAGAGACTCTATTTTTTTAATTTTTCTCTAATTTTCTGGTTCTAAAATCAAAAGTCGATGGATTAACTCATCGTGGGAAATTACACAGCATCGCTGAATTCATAGTTTTATTCATTCAATACTTATACTGCACTAAAAACTTTAGGCATTTTTTGTTGGGTTTGGTTTTGGATTTGAGGAACAAATAAGCACCAAGTAGGGGTGGAATTCGGTCCATTCGGTTCGGTTTTGAAGCAAAACCGGAAACCAAACCGGAAAAAAATTTCGGCCCGGTTCGGTCCGGTTATTTACTGTTCATTGGTACAAACCAGAAACCAAACCGAACCGTCGGTTCGGTTCGGTTTCGGTTTTTTTCGGTTTTTTTAATAAGTATGTGAAATTTTTTTTTTTTTTTTTTTTCAGAGGAAGCCCTGAGATAATGAGGAACTTTTTCTACACTGTTTAAGGGTAATATCTTTCCTGTAGAATGTCGTCTCGAGTTACATTCATCTAGTTTCATCAATTCTTGGGCCATTGGTACACTGATAATTGGATCAGCCGTCAGAAAGGAGCAAGATATTTCGAAAAAAATAGAACAGGTAATCCTGAAAACAGCAAAAGCAAAATAATTATGGTGCGCACATGAGAAAGAAAAACAAAACTCTAATGAACCCCAGAACTGGCCTCTAAATATGGGCAAAAAAATATGGGGAAAGAAACAATAATCCACACCACAAAAATATATAAGCACGAAGAAAGCCAGAGTATCATCCAAGAAAATATTTCCATCTTGTTAATTCAACCTAAAACAAAACAATCACTTCCTTCGTATAATGAGGACGATCGAGTAGTTGAAAGTGCTGGCAACACTTAAATATAACCTACACCACATTCACTGTATAAGGAAGTAGGAAGCATATTCGATTAGGCGTCTTCCAAAGAAAGAAACAGCAAAATCCGCTGATTAATCAGTTCAAAACTAAGGAAACAGTAACACCAAAACTCTCAAACAATCCCACAGAGAAATAAGTTGATACACAAACGATCAATCATATCACACAGTATAAAGTATAAACTCCCCACAATCAAATCATATTCTAAATCTTTTACAGGGTGAAAGTGAAATATAAACTAAAGTCAAAAATCAGCAACTCCTAGTTGCATTACAGAACACAACAAGTCTACAGATTTACCGAACCTCACAAAAGCCAAACAAAGTAACATCGAGGAACACCTCTCTAACATCCCCAAGCAACCCGGAAAAAAAATAATCAAGCCTAGATTAGCACAAAACAATCAACCAAGACTGTAACTTTACACAAACAAATCACACTAAGATACAATTCACATCACAATTTTTTTTTTTTTCAAAATCAATCCCTAATCATCTTGTAAAGACAAATCCATTGACTCTTCTCTCAAATTCACAGACTCTTCTCTCAGTTCAAACTTTATATCAAGGTGATAGAAATCATAAGGTATCTGCACCAAACCAATACAAATCTTTAACAAGGTCAAAGGTTCATAACAATTCAAGCCAGTGGCTTCAAATTGCAGCAAACAAGTTGCATGCTCCCCCTAGATTCAGCACAGCAATTTCAACAACACTTGAACATTGTGCTTCAATGTCTAATAGCCAAATACAAGAACTCTATGGAAGAAGCTCGGTCCTGTGATCTAATAGTACTATATGGCTTAAAGAACCCAGCTTTCCATCTCTTTAGCCACAGCTGAGATCTTCAATTAGAGAATATAATGTAAAAAAATGAAGTAAGAATAATGTACTAAATTTACAGAGCAGACTGCGTCACAGACACACATGTTTAAGGAAATGCTCTTAGTAATTAACACCTTCAGTAAGCACTCATTTGAATCATAAAATCAGAGAAAGCATATGAACAACTTCCTCAAACTCTCTATCTCAGACGATGAATTCCTTAAAATTAAACCCCAAGATCTACCCTTTATCCTACTGAAAACTCGTTCAACAGAAAAAGCCACAAGATTTGACATCAGAAAATAAGACAACAATCAGTCAATCACCAACCGTGCCTAGAACTGGTACGGTAATCACCATCCAAAAATCAAACAAGCTTCGAACTAAAACAAAAGGACAGCGTTCCAGATAAGAGTTAGAACATTCATACCAAACCCACCTCTGTGTTTGCAACCAGCATCATGTGTGCAACTAAACTGAGAGAAGAGTCTGTGGATTTGAGAGAAGAGTCTGTGTTCAAAGATCAGCGAAGACAAATCCATTGAGGTGAAGCAGACGACAACTGAGACTCATCATCTGGGAGATAGAGCAGCTCAATCCATTGAGGCAAGGTCGAGGACTGAGTGCGCCTGTGCTTGGAGGAGTGAGGACTGAGGGCGACAGAAGAGCGGAAGTGAGAAGACAGAAGAGACGAAGAGGAAGAGCGGAAGTGACTGAGGGCCTGAGAGGCTGATAGGGTTTTTTTTTCCCTTAATCAAAACGGCGTCGTTTTGAGTAGTTCGGTTAAATCGGTTCGGTTCGGTTTTTAAGAGGGTCAAACCGGAAACCAGACCGAACATGCCCGGTTCGGTTCGGTTTTTCACTGTTCATTTCGGTTTTTATCCGGTTCGGTTTTTTTTCGGTTCCGGTGCGGTTTTCGGCCCGGTTTTTTTCGGTTTTCGGTTTCAAAATTCCACCCCTAGCACCAAGCACCACAACCACCACCATACCAGCTTTCGAACCCCACCAACTTGTGCTTAACCACAAAACTGAGGGAAAGCCAGCAAAAACTTTCGGCACTTTGCCTTTTCTTCTCCCTTAACTTTCGTTTACTTTCTTCCATTTTTCCCACAAGTAATATTCACACGAAAGTACACAACTGTAGACTAACCATGGAAGTATCTTCACAAGAGGATATTCCCCGTTAATCAGGAAAGGATGAGAGGAGAGAGAGAGAACTGCGTGACTAGACTGATGGTGTCAGTGATTGAGATGTAACCGAACTTTTGGACAAACTCTGAACACTTTTGTCTATATAATGTCTCTCTGAGCACTTTGGATCTCACACCCTTCTCCTCTCTCTCTCAGTCCTCAACTTTCGTCTCCTTCAATCGTCCTTGGTTGTCCAAGATTTCAGGTACTCCCAAATTCCCATCTGGGTCATCTAAAGATCAAAACTTTTCTTTCGCATTTACTAAAAATAAAACAATCTTTTCCCCATAGAAGCTCTGGTTTTGTAAGCATAACTCTCCTCCTACATCATCTCATACGTGTTTGTCGTGTCCTTTCCAAAGTTTAAGGCCCCTATTATTGTGGGTCTTGATGAGAGCTAGTGTTTCTGATTCAATCCGAGATTCTGGGGCTCTGTTTTTTATTCTTTTTCGTTTTGGTCATTGCTCTGCTTTTGCGTTTTTGAAAGTTCTGATTTTTCTCTTCTGGGATTGGTTTTTGATATATCAGATAGTGAGGAGTCTCAGTGGGAGCAATGGCTAATAGGTTGGAGAAGTTGGCGTCTATTGACGCTCAGCTTCGGGCTCTGGTTCCGAAGAAAGTGAGTGAGGATGACAAGCTTGTTGAGTATGATGCTCTGCTTTTGGATCGGTTTCTGGATATCCTCCAAGATTTGCATGGAGAAGATCTCAGGGAGACGGTGAGTGTTTTTCAACTTGATTGTTTTGAATATTTGGTTTTGATCAGTTGAGGTTTGGTTTTAAGGGATACCCTTTATGCCAAAAAGTTGAAATTCCAATTGGAAATGGTTGCATTGGTTGTTTGATCATATAAAGCTTACTTGTGAATTTGAATCCAGTTTCATGTAGTTTTGGTGGATTTATGGACTGAGGTTATGCATTTGTTTGCTTTAAGGAAGATCCAAATCTGAAATCTCAGTCTGTTGATTAGTGGATTTTGGATGAAGGCCCCAGTGCTGTTAATGATTTCTTAATACAATTAGTTTTTTAGGCTACTTAGTTTGAGATATACAGGTTCTGATTTGGCCAATAGCAGTGATCCAAAACACTTGTTACAACTATGATTGATTGCGTTACATCGTATATTTTAAAGCATGGAACTGTCAATTGAATCCGAAATTGACTTCAATCTCTGTGTAGATCATTTCAGTTCAGTTCATTTTTGATTTTTTTGTGTGAAAAGTGGATTTCAGTAAAAATTGGAACTGCTCATGATATCTCAATCAACAATTCTGTAGGCTTGTATAGCTTGTTTGGTTAATAAGAGGATTTCCTCGTGTACATTTGAGACCTTTAAGTGGATTTTTTGTTTTGGATTTGAGTGCAACTCTTGGCGTCTTTGAGATCAGTGCCCAAGTTGTATGATTATTTTTTGTGCTGAAAGCTACCGTGATGATTGTTATCGGGTGATAATATGTGATTTGTTTGTTATTATGCAGGTCCAATCCTGTTATGAGCTTTCTGCTGAGTATGAAGGAAAGCATGATCCACAAAAACTTGCAGAACTTGGAAATGTATTGACAAGTTTGGATCCAGGGGATTCCATTGTTATAGCAAAATCCTTCGCGCACATGCTTAGCTTGGCCAACTTGGCTGAGGAGGTCCAGATTGCTTATCGCAGACGAAACAAACTGAAAAAGGGTGACTTTGCAGATGAAAATTCTGCAACAACTGAGTCCGACATTGAAGAAACTCTCAAGAGGCTTGTGGGCGAATTTAAGAAGTCTCCTGAAGAGGTTTTTGATGCTCTTAAAAATCAGACTGTAGATCTTGTCTTCACTGCTCATCCTACACAATCAGTCCGTAGATCATTGCTTCAGAAGCACGGGAGGTATGCTCTCAATCTATGACTATCTTGCATTGCAGTTATTATCTATAAAAATATCTTAATGCTTTGTTCTTTCAGCTTCATTCTACATTTGAGCTTTCTCCTATTAGGTTTTCATTGCTCAGATTCTTGTTGCCTTTTTATCTCTCGTGCATATGTCCAGGATTCGGAATTGCTTAACCCAGTTGTATGCCAAAGACATCACTCCTGATGATAAGCAGGAGATTGATGAGGCACTTCAGAGAGAGGTAATATTAGCACCCATTTTGTTATATATTCTTTATGCACCATCATTTGTGAAGTCATTGACATTGGCTTTGATAGTTTTCTCACATTTGCCTTGTGTTGTACATGTTGGCATTCCACCTCATGTAGATTCAAGCTGCATTTCGTACGGATGAGATCCGGAGAACAGCACCGACTCCACAAGATGAGATGAGGGCAGGGATGAGCTACTTTCATGAAACAATCTGGCATGGTGTCCCAAAGTTTCTGCGTCGTGTTGACACAGCTTTGAAGAATATTGGGATTGATGAACGTGTTCCCTATAATGCCCCACTTATTCAATTCTCTTCTTGGATGGGTGGTGATCGTGATGGTAAGACCCTTATTTGATCAAACTATGAGCTTGAATTATATGCAAATTGTTTTGTAGTCTGAAGAAGAGAAACAAAAAAACTTCCATAATATATCTAGAATTTTTCCACTATGAATATGGTGTTGAACATGACAAAGCAGCTTTGTTCCTCACCTTTTTTCACTGTTCCCTACTCTTATATAGTTATACTTCTCGTAACAAGCATGATATAAATACTGGTTACAAATGTGTGTTCCTTTTTTCACTAACTCGCCTTTACATTCATTCTTCTGTCATGGGATGCAGGTAATCCAAGAGTAACTCCTGAAGTCACAAGGGATGTCTGCCTTCTGGCTAGAATGATGGCTGCTAATATGTACTATTCTCAGATAGAGGATCTCATGTTTGAGGTACCTGACAAAGCATCTTGAAATTGCCTGATGAGCTCATATACACAATTAAATTGTTATCTTAGTCATACTAGCTAATGTCCTTTCTTTTCATGACAGTTGTCTATGTGGCGCTGCACTGATGAACTCCGGGTTCACGCAGATGTACTGCACAGGTCCACAAGGAGAGATGCAAAGCACTACATAGGTAAGTATCTTCTATGGAATTGTGATGAAAAACTAATTTCTTATATGTATATGTGGATACCCCGTTTTGATCTTTGGTTACTTGTTTGAACGTCACATTTAGTAATTTCCCAGAAAAAAATGGATTATGATAACATTTTATCGCCATGCAACGATAAGTTTCTGTAGCCCATGAATAGGATAAAAGGACTATCAGAGCTAGATAACAAAGTGATACATGCTTCTTCCTAAAGATTTCTTTTTGAATGTGATGATATCATATAAGTTTCATTACAATGTAGAACACAATTGTAGGTTAAACATTCTCAAATCGTAAGGGAAAGTGATGTTTATTTATTAGGCAGACCAAGGTGAAATGCATACCTCTTGTGGAGCATATGGATACACTCCTTTCCTTTGCACTTCTGAAATTGTGTGTGCGCAGTTGGTCAGAGTTCCAGTTTTTGTGATACTCATAGCCTCTATTTCTTGATATAGAATTTTGGAAGCAAGTTCCTCCCAACGAACCTTACCGTGTGATCCTTGGCGATTTAAGGGATAAGCTTTATCATACACGCGAGCGTTCTCGTCAGTTGTTAGCCTGTGGGCACTCTGAGATTCCAGAGGAAGCAGCATTGGCTAGTGTTGAGCAGGTACTGCCATCTTAGGACACTGTCTGACTCGCTTGTTTCTTTTTTTAATCTGGTTAATTGGTTATGGTTCTAACTGAAATTTAAATTATGTGTAGTTCTTGGAACCACTCGAACTATGCTATAGATCACTCTGCTCTTGTGGCGATCGGGCAATTGCTGATGGTTCCCTTCTTGACTTCTTAAGGCAAGTCTCCACCTTTGGGCTTTCGCTTGTGAGACTTGATATTCGGCAAGAATCTGATAGGCACACTGATGTCATGGATGCCATCACCAAGCATCTGGAAATTGGTTCCTATAGAGAATGGTCTGAAGAGCGCCGTCAAGAGTGGCTTCTATCTGAACTTAGTGGCAAGCGCCCGTTGTTTGGCCCTGATCTTCCAAAGACTGAAGAAATTGCTGATGTTTTGGATACATTGCATGTGATAGCAGAACTCCCAGCTGACAACTTTGGAGCATACATCATCTCAATGGCAACAGCTCCATCTGATGTCCTTGCTGTTGAGCTCCTGCAACGTGAATGTCATGTGAACACCCCCCTTAGAGTAGTTCCACTGTTTGAGAAGCTTGCAGATTTGGAGTCTGCTCCTGCTGCGTTGTCTCGGCTCTTCTCAATTGATTGGTACAAGGAAAGGATCAGTGGAAAGCAAGAAGTCATGATTGGGTACTCAGATTCTGGTAAAGATGCAGGGCGTTTCTCAGCTGCCTGGCAGTTATACAAGGCACAGGAGGACCTTATAAAGGTTGCCAAGGATTTCGGTGTGAAGCTAACTATGTTCCATGGTCGTGGTGGGACTGTTGGAAGGGGAGGTGGACCAACCCATCTTGCTATATTGTCTCAGCCACCTGATACGATTCATGGTTCCCTCCGTGTGACTGTCCAAGGTGAAGTTATTGAGCAGTCCTTTGGAGAGGAGCTCTTATGTTTCAGAACACTCCAGCGTTTCACAGCTGCTACACTGGAGCATGGAATGCATTTCCCAGTTTCACCAAAACCAGAATGGCGTAAACTTATGGATGAAATGGCTGTTGTATCAACAGAGGCCTACCGTAATATTGTTTTCAAAGAACCCAGATTCGTCGAGTATTTCCGTCTTGTAAGTACTTAATACCTTGATTTTGTCACATTAGTTTTTCTAATCACTGTTTTCATTATAATGACCCTTCTGAAACATGATGCAGGCTACACCTGAGCTGGAGTATGGTCGGATGAACATTGGAAGTCGCCCATCAAAGAGAAAGCCTAGTGGAGGCATTGAGTCACTTCGTGCAATCCCATGGATTTTTGCCTGGACACAAACAAGGTTCCATCTTCCAGTGTGGTTGGGCTTTGGAGATGCTTTCAAACATGTCATTGAGAAGGACATTCGGAACCTTCACATGCTGCAAGATATGTACAATCAATGGCCGTTTTTCAGGGTCACCATTGATTTAGTTGAAATGGTGTTTGCCAAAGGAAACCCCGGAATTGCTGCTTTGTATGATAAACTCCTTGTTTCAGAAGACCTATGGTCTTTCGGAGAGCATTTGAGAGCTGACTATGCAGAAACCCAGAAATATCTCTTGCAGGTAGATCCATTGAAGGATACATATTACATTTGAGCACTACACAATTCATGAACGTTTTTTTGTCATATTTATATACTACAAAATTTCTCTTGCAGTATTTCATTTGTGTTCTTTGATCTTGCCAGAGCTATACCTCTTTGCATAAATTGACCTTTTGCATTTTCTACTTGTAGATTGCTGGACACAAGGATCTTCTTGAAGGGGATCCCCACCTGAAGCAAAGACTTCGCCTGCGTGATTCATACATCACCACCCTCAATGTCTGCCAAGCATATACACTGAAACGGATCCGAGATCCTACCTACCATGTGACAGTTCGACCACATCTGTCCAAGGATATTATGGAGTCAAACAAACCAGCTGATGAACTTGTGAAGCTGAACCCAACAAGTGAGTATGCCCCTGGTTTGGAGGACACCCTTATCTTGACAATGAAGGGTATTGCAGCTGGCTTGCAGAACACTGGATAAACATGCCTCTGTTATGTGTTTCTATGCTTTTTCCCCTTTCTGTTTTTGTACTTCATAGAAATGGGATGTGTCCCAGAAACTGAATTTATGTTTACATGAAGTGGATGCCGTTTTGATCATCCACATTTAAGGGTCAGATAACTGCTGTTCTACAGTCAGGTTATGTTGCTCAAACATAGACATCATTATAATCCTTGCCTCGGACAAAATTGAACTCAATGTTACCGTTTGTTGTGCTTAATAGAGATGGTGATATGAGGCTTCACATTTAGTAACTTGGTTCTTGCCAGAAGTGTTTTTTTTTTCCTTCAATTGTTAAATAACTGCAACATTACAAGTTTACAACCTTTTCTCATAACTTCTGCTCTGGACATCAAGTAATGTGGGTGCTTTCCTTTTCCTCATACATATACTGACTCACTTGTGCCTGATTTATTAGCCACAGCATCAGGTAAATCTTATCTTATTGAATAACTGGGGAAGAGATATGAATGTCTCGTATCATATTAGTACAGCTTTTCCCTTCCCCATACGTACTTCTGTAGGCTTTGCTCTGTGATCCTAGGTTCAAGCGCTTGAAGACCTGATACGATTACCTCGACAAGCAAGTCCACGCATTCTTCCCTTGCACCATCCCTTTTGTATGAATCTGAACATAAACACAAGCAAACCACCTAAGCAACAAAGGAAACTGACCCTCCACCCCCACAGCCACCAGGTTGAGCTGAGTAGTAAGCGTAATTTAATTTGTTCAGTAATTATTTTTATCGTTCAAATTTAAAAAAAAAACAAAATTATTACTCAAATACATATATCATTAATCACATAAAAATCATCTTATATTGTAAAATCGAGTTGCATACTCATAAATTTGTGATTACTAGGTTAAGAGACTTAAGTTTGTGTGTATCATAGATCTTTTATCCCAATTATGATTTTAAGTCGGTGTGTTACTAACTAGTCAACTTAACTAAGGTGGTTTAGTTATTCGATCCATTTCTCGATTTTGAAAAGCAACTTTTCTCATTAACTTCTTTCATCTTGGTTGTTCATTCGCTAATCATCTTGATTATTACATTATTTGTAAGTAATTCACACAAATACACTGAATCGCTTGCATTTTTCTTTCTTTCACTTTTTAGACAATAGTCTCTCTAGCTAATAAAGCAAATAAAATAACATAATTTATGAAACAAAGTCGAATGTTAGATGAGAAATTTAGAGAAATAACCCTTTTTGGGTAATGGAGATGATTTATAACATTGTTTTTTAATTTAGTTGAAAAATGACCTTTTATCAAGATAAAAAGTCATTAACACCCTTAATAATGTTTTTTTATTAAACTGTTGAGATAAATTGTTTTGATTAAAATGATCTTTGTTTCCTATGGACTCGTTTATATACCTTATAAATTCATAATCATCATTATATATATACATAAATATCAAACGTGGAATCAAAGGTGTAAAAGACTCAGAACCTCATTTTGTTGGCGTTGACACTCCCATGAGTCTCATCTCCCATAGTTTATTTATTTTCTTTTGTCTCCAAGAATATAGAGCATATTGAAAATAATCATGAATTCAGTTATAACTTGTAAAATCTGGAGAGACATAAACAAGAAACTAGATACACAACAAAGAAGAAAGAAAAACATAATATAAATAAAACAAAACAGAAAACGCAGCAAGCGTAGTCACATAATTTCCTGATGAACACATCAATACTCATAACAAAATTTTAATAGGTACTTCATGCTAATAAATAATCTGATAAAACAATAATTATTCAACAACAACAACACTGGTATATAGTTGTCTTGTAATCTAAATTTTGAAACACATTAACTAAATAAAATATTGCATCTCATCCGTTTAGTAGAATTGGATTTCGGCAAGTTGCACGATTATGACCTCCTCCACCACATCTAGTACACTTTTTTCTGATTGTATCTTCTCCTACTGATGGAATTCGTACCGTCTTACGTCTTCCGAGTACTACTTGTCTAACTGGTGGTAATACAATTTTGTTTTGCACATCTTCAGGCACATCTCACTCACTTTTATTTCCAACTGGCCAAATAGGTTCTGCATATGCTAACAAAAGTGCATTCGCTGTGTAATACTGGGAGCACATGCTATACATTGATATTCCTTTAGTTCTGCAGGCGACAGTTGCATGGACACAAGGAAGACGTGCAAAGTAATATATAATGAAATCTTGTTAGGTTGCATGGAAAGGCTGTCACACACCCAACTAGCTACATCTTCATTGTCAGATATCTCCATTGTGTTGTAGACCCCTAAGTTACTCTTGTACTGATAATGCATTTTCATTCCATAGTGATATGAATTTACACCAATTCGATGAAATAATTTCTCTACAAGCTCTTGATAGGTAACATGGTTTGAAACTAACATCGTCTTCGATTGATCACCAGTATAATGCGAATTAACCCAATTCTCACCGTAATGAAGAAAAATCATGAATTGACTCATTTCTGATAAGAAAAACAAAAAAAGAGAAGAATTATATGTGTACATACCATTATCAATCGGTAAAGAGAATAGATAATGAGCTATTATACAGACTGCTTATACAACTACAATCCTAACTAACTGAACAAAAAAAAATCTACAATCCTAACCAAGACAGAAACTCCCACATATGCAAAACCTGCGGACTTGGTTCACCCATTAATTAGCTTTAACAATTGAATAAGTAAGCAATCATACTTGCAACAAAACGATTATACGATTAAATTTGCAAATAAATAGAACTTGGAATTTCCAATTTCAATGTAGGAAATCCAATATCTTCTTGAACCCTAAAATATTCAACTCTAAATAAAACCCTAAATCTTCAAAAAAATCCCAAGATTATAAGTTTATTTGATTACTTTAGTTCGATCATAGAAAAGAAAAGCAAAGAGATCAAGGATGTGCATACCTGGAACAAAGAAACTTTTGATTATGTTCCAAATCAGGAGGACCAGCTTGTATCAATAATAGAGAATTTGAATTGTCATCTGTAGAAAATATAAAGAACGAAAGAAAAGAGAGAAAGGAATAGCAAAAGGCTAGGTTGAGAGACTAAATGGTTTATTAAGGGTGTTAATGACTTTTTATCCTAGTAAAAAGTCATTTTTCAACTAAATTAGAAAATAAGGTTATAAATCATCTTGATGACCTAAAAAGGGTTATTTCTCTAAATTTCTCATGTTAGATCAAATGACGTGAGGTTATAATAACAGTACATCTCCAAAACAAATCAAGTGTCCATAATTATTGTTCAGTTTAATACTCCGAAACAATTTAAAACTTTCATCACCATAAGTATTGTGGGCATTTTCCCTTGAGTTTTTTTACTTTTTTGTACAATTTGGAATGTGGGTTTCTATTCATATCTTCAAAAAGCTACTTGGACCTCTAATTTATTTTTACAACAAACTAAAATGTTATTTACACCTCTCAAAATTTTCCAACACCCATAGTTCAATAAAAATGAATAAAAATTATTTGTTTTAAAAATATTATATTCATACCTCTATATTCTGTAGTTAGATCTTATTCGGTTTTAAATCATCTGACAGTCATATTTTGTTTTCAACATCCAGCCAATTGGTTTAAACATATTATTAACTATCGAGCCAAGCTTGTTTGTTCAGACACAGTAACAATTAACAAACAAATAACTTTTCAAATTCTTCAGACTCATCATTGATTACAACAAATGCCTTCATATGAAATTCAAAAAGAAATTGTCAGAGAAACTAAAAAAGGTCTACAAATTGCATTATCTTTCAAAATTACATCAAAGAATTAATGTTTACATATTTCATAATATTTCAATTTTTATAAAATTTTACTTAATCATCGATTGTGAAAGATTTTGGATTTATGGTTCTTAGACAACATTCATTGTTCTAAAAGTAAAAATGAATTTCAAAATTAGTCTACTCATTTCGTTGATATTCTTCTTTATATAGAGGTGAGATTACAAATGTAATTACATCATACATAATGATAATAATGACTAATTGATAGCTGATTGGGCAGTTACATTTATTGATTAATAACTTCTCAATTTACTCTTCATCAATTACTTTGACAAAGGCCCATCTTAAGCATTTTTCCTTCAACACTCCCTTATGCCTAGTCAAAGTTAAAACGGTACATGGGGTGTTGCCTCATTAAAAACTTTGCCAAGTAACAAATCCAATGAAACAAAATAAATCGTGGTCAAAGAAAAAAAGAGCAGAACGCACATGTGATAGTGTATGTGTATTGGACTCCCCCTGAAGTCTACACCCCTTTGATCTTTACATTAATCAATGGTGCTTGGAACGTCCTCACATTCCTATGTTTATTACAAGGTATCGTTGTGTTTCTAATAGTGAATACATTACCAGTATAAGAACGACCTATTGGTCATGGATACCTTGCATTTGTAATGACCAACCAAATAATCGTTTGGTGTACTGAGGTAGAGGACTTCAAGTCCATATGGATTCCTTTTCGTCTTTCTGTAGGGATATGATGAACCCAAGTCAATAGTTTCTATATGTACGATGATACATAATGTATGCCTTCCAATGACACTGCATTGGCGCTAAGCTAAGTCAAGCTACAAATTCTTTGAGAATGTTGGATCTAGTCGAGTTTCTCTAAGTTAAGTACAATATTGCGCCTATTTGACTATAGAGAGAGATTTTCAATTCTTAACCCTTATTTGTTATCTTTCTTTTGACGAAATGGTCCTTTTGACGAAATGGATCTTCCTTTACATCCAAACATCCACCGATTATTAGGCGTGCTAACAGTATGCAATTCGTCCATGTAAAGCGCCTGAGAATCTTTTGGACACATGCAGACTGGTGAATTACTATTCCACAAACTTGTTTTTAACCGAGTTTCCAAAGATTATTCATCTCAATTCGGATTTCATCTAGCTCGCAGTTTCTCTTATTCCATCAAGAGTATCTACTATGTTCGTATCATCAACATAGATAGCTATAATTGTAAATCCAAAACTCGTTTTCTTTATGAATATAGAGGAGCATAGTTTATCGTCTTGTATCCCTTCTTAACCAAGTAGTCACTTCTATAAAGTGAGCGTTTCAATTCCAATTACAAACGCACTCTGTGGTTTAGAGTTACTTGAGTTGGATCGTTTAAGGTAATCAGACGCTTTTAGATATATCTCTCAATCAAGATCCCTATAGAAATATACAACCACATGTATTAGCTTCATTTTTATGTCTGGGAACATGTCCCTTGTAGTGAATCCAAAGCGTTGTGAGAAACCTTTGCGTCACAATGTGAGTCTTATCCTTTAGAGCTTCATTCTTCTCAATGCCTTTTTTTAACAAAGAGTTGTTTATGTGTTATAAGCTTTACACTTGGTAGGGTTAGCACTGCCAAACCAAATACATGTCTCTTTGTCAGATAATCTAGCTTTTTCTGGACTGCATTTATGTAGGCTAATATATTTTTTGTTGACATTTTTCAACAGAACGTGGTCCGATCCCTTCTTGCTCTATAATTCCTTGAGCAACATTATGAATTTTCAATGTGTATGTACTCTCGTAATCTGGTGAGATTTTGTCTCTGACATCATTTTAAACATCGGAGCGTCCTCTTGTATTGATTCATGGACATAATTGTAATTAGAGACAATCTCATGAGGGAAAATCTTTACATTGATGAGGTTGTGCTTTACTCGCCCAATTCCTTTAGGCAAATATCGATCAAACCAAGTGACCTCCCCTCTTACCATAGGGAGCCACGGCCTCAACCACACCTCCACTAAGTGTGGTTGCGCTGCCTCAATCTGCGACAACGTGCCCCTTATTGGAAAATTTTAATCTTTACAGGTATTTGTAGCTAGTATGTATGATCTCGTCACTTTAGAAATATCTTTAAACGTATCACGCATCAAAACTATTATGTTCTAGATATCGATTATGTGGGGATCAAGATGAGACAGAGTGGGGCAACCATGACAATTACTGGCGTTCTCTTAGAAAATCCTTTTTCTGATCTCCCTCTAATGACGGGAAGACTGTCTTATCTAAGTGACACTCCGTATTTCTTATTTGTAAAGAGATCACATGCAAAGAGTTCCAAATGCAGTTAATTATTGGAGGTCCGTATCCAACATAAATGCATATTCATTTCTAAGATCTCATTTTTGATGCTTTGTGGAAACGCAATAGGCACATATGTTGCACAACTAATTATGCGTATGTCCAGTTACCAACTGGTACAAAGTGAATAGTTGGCTTGCAATAGATCTCAGAATGATAAGTATGGTTGCGTAAAATATTGCATAACTCTAAATAAATATATAAAGGTTGGTGAGCATAACCAATACCTTGACATGATGGCATATACGAAGCCATTTTATATATGTATAGGGTTCAATATGCTATCCATTAATTCTTATGCAATAATCATCAAGTCCTTGTGATGTTAACTCTTATCGTTGTCAATTCCTATAGACTTTATCATCAGGGTAGTGAGCCCTGAAACTAATAATGTTGCTAAGAATTTTGCAGCATTTCTTGTGGACAAATTCGACATGTAACTGGTGCGTCGAAATGTCATCCAGAACCATGAAGTACTTTAATGGTCCGTATTTCTGGAGTGACAAGTCTAAAATATAATGATAATGTATAGTAGGTTTTGATAGGATAACATTGGGACGAATGTCTGATAAAGTTTGATAAGGTTCGATTATCTCTTTGTGCATATAGAGCTTATGTGACTTTGACTATAATGTCATTTTAGCAAGAATGATCGGGCATGTCCATCGCCTTATTTGATGTGATGGTCTCATCATCTAAGTCACAATGGTGTTATAAATTAAGCATTAGGTTCTTCTCCATACGTTCCTTAAAGTATATGAGAGTATTTGAAAGATATAACTCATATCTTTTAGAGTATATCGATTTAGGTAATGATATGCTTATCATTTTATAACCTTTATTTTATTGGTTATATGCATTGCTTTGCATTTTTATAGTGTTATTTCGAACCATAGATAAAATAGAATTAATGTTTTATAATATAATTTGAAATTTTATATTCCAACGAAAATCAAATCAAAGCATCATCAAATTCAATAAGAATTTATCCACATAAACTTTAAGACCACAACATTAATAGTCTAATTAAATTAAGACATAAAGTATCTTGAAAACTCAAAACAGTTTTAACCAAAGTCTAAATCATTCTTGAATCATCTCTATCTTCTTCCATATGGTTTTGTTGATTCACAACTATGTCATTACTCATGTCACATTTTATAGACCCTCATACACGTGGTGCATTGTTCCTTAGGCAGAGATCGTGTGTTGCGGCATTGATATTATTGTTTCAGAATAACTGAGGTAAGTTAATTTTTTTTATTATTTATTATTTTTATTGATTTGTTTTTATTAATAATTTTATATAAGTGTGACAAAATTAATATTAAATTAAAATAAATTAGAAGTCGAGGTAGCTAGAAATGAAAAAAAGAGAGAATGGATGTCTGTTAAAGTTTCAATCTATACTTGTTTCCAAGGTAAAGAGCCCACTCAACTCCTCTCCTCCTTTCCCACCTTGACTAAACCCAGAAACCCGTCATAGTCCGCACTCCACCAATTCACCATGGCTCTCTCAACCCGGCAGAGACGTCCTCTGCCGTCCGATCCTTCCTCCTCCTCATCGTCGCCGTCTGTATCCTACACCAAAGTCGACAAGCAACCCAAATCAGGCGTCGCGGCGGAGAAGGGCTTCAGTTGGTTCGTTCCGCTCTTGGCTCTGGGTATGCTGCGCTACATGAGCGCCACGTCGAACATCATTCACGACTGCGATGAGGTCTTTAACTACTGGGAGCCTCTTCATTACCTTCTCTACAAATCTGGCTTCCAAACTTGGGAATACAGGTACCGTTTTCCATTTCTTTGATGATTTTGGATGTTACATGTTATAGCTTTGCGAGACTAGTTGTGGTTGTTTTTGAAATAAATCGTTAGTTATTGCATTGTGTTCATAGTGAAATGTTGCGTCAAGGAACTGAAGGTTACTTTTACGACGATTGTAAACCTCATGCTTTAGTTTTATCACCATCTTCCTTTTTTTACTTTGAAATGACTCTTGCAGTTCTCAGTTTGCTCTTCGGTCGTATTTGTACATTATTTTCCATGAATTGGTGGCTCTGCCGGCTTCCTTGTTGTTCCACTTGTTCGGTGAGGAAAAAGTAAGAACATGGTTGGACTGTTTTCTTCACATATTTGTTGACATTTTATTTTATCGAATTTTTGTGTGTGCAATTGTGGTGAACCGTGTTCTGAACCATATTGTTGTTGCTTACAGGTGAGAGTGTTTTATGCTGTTAGGATGTTTCTTGGACTCATTTCTGTTGTTACTGAAACCATTCTGGTGTACGCACTGTCAAGAAAGTATGGGAAACGTCTCGCGTCGTATACACTTGCCATGCTATGCTTAACCAGCGGTTGTTTCTTTGCTAGTACAAGTACGTAGCCGTGGTTCTTTTTGCCCACTTGCTTTTCTTGACTATTTTTTTCACTTGCTTGTCTTGAGGGGTAGCTGTTCAGTGATATAATGGCTCTTTGTATTGCCAGGTTTCTTGCCAAGTTCGTTCTCTATGTATGCCGTCTCTCTTTCATCGGGGTTGTTTCTTCTAGACAAACATGCCATGGCCGTTTCAGTTGCCGCTGCTGGTGTAATCCTTGGCTGGCCTTTCTCAATCTTGGTTTTTCTGCCTGTCACATTCTTTTCTCTAGCTAGAAGGTTCAAACTAGCATTTATTGCTGGTGCTGTCACCTCTCTTGTTGTTCTTGTAAGTTACTTGTGTTGTTTGATATGCAATGTGCATGCATGTACCCTAACACTTATAGCACACACAAAACTAGTGAAAATTTCTCATTTTGTTATGCTCATGCCTATACATTTTAATTCTTTCAGGCACTGTCGGTTCTTGTTGACTACAGCTACTATGGCAGATGGACATCATCTGTGTTAAACTTATTGATCTACAACGTTGCAGGAGGTGGTGGGAGCCATTTGTATGGAACTGAAGGACCACTCTTTTATCTGCGGAATGGGTTTAACAATTTTAACTTCTGTTTCGTACTTGCATTGCTGTTTCTGGTAATGCTACCAATCGCAAAGAAAAAGTATGCCCCTGATCTACTGATTGTTGTGTCACCAATATATATTTGGTTGGTGTTTATGTCTCTGCAGCCTCATAAAGAAGAAAGGTTAGACAAGACTAATCTTAACGTATAGGATATAGTGTCATGTCTTGTATCAATTCAGTTTGTTGAATGGGTGGCTTAAAAATATTATATGGTGCAAAAACTTAGAAAATGAAATTCAGTTTCTATAAATATTATATTTTACATTAAATGGCTGGAATTTGGATATTTACACTGAAAATGCAGTGTTTTTGATTAGTTTGTGCGGTTCCTTCCATCTTTGAATTGTTTTAAGCTTCATTAAATTGGAGGTTAGATGGGAGTGATAGTTATTTAACTCAATTCTTCATTGCAGATTTCTTTATCCGATATATCCACTAATTTGTGTTGCCGCCTCAGCTGTTATTGAGAGCTTTCCTGATGTTTTTCGATCCAAGTATAATCCCAATGACAGTTCTGCATTGGTTATGGTAAGTATATCATTATTCCATCTAACTTTGTTATATTACCTTTACCAACTGCTTCTCTATGGTCATACTATTGTTGTTTATACATGTAGGCTGCAAGGATTATGAGGCCAGTGATTCTTAGTCTTATTCTGTGTGCTTCCCATGCTCGAACATTTTCACTGATTAATGGATATTCTGCTCCGATAGAGATTTACAAGCTTTTGGAGCATCATGTAGATGCAGGACCAGGTGAGAATCAATCTTTTTACTACAGTTTTAATGACCTCAAAAGTGCATTTTTGACAAAATTTTATGTATTTGCAACTGTCATTGTAACTCTATGTTGCACGGACATGGACACCGACACGGCGACACGACACGGCAAATTTCAAAAACGACAATCCCGACACGGCAAATAAATAATATATTTATATATTTTTAATATATAAAAAACATTTCTCTTCCAAAAATAAAACAATAAAAACATATAAAAAGCCCTAAAAATAATTAAAAAGCTATATATATTTTTTAGACTCTTTTGACATATTATTTTCTGACTAGCACTTAAAAGCCCAACATAATAATCAGAAGGTACATAATCTTCACCAAACCCGATCCTAGGGTTGTCCCATCCTTTCTCTGCAACTTCCTCTCCTTCCTCAAACCCTCAAGGCCCCCATCCCATACAAGGTGTAAGACTCCGTACAATTTTACATGATTTTTCATGAAGTTACTGAGGGTTTTAACGTGCTCAGTAACTTAGCGAGTTAAGAGTTCGCATTCATTTTCGAGTTTTTCTTGAATTCCCAAATTCTTCTTTTGAGGCCCCGGTGTCGTAGTACGTATCGACACAAGGTCACCGGTGTCTTCAGATTAATTTTCAGAGCCTCGGTGTGTTTTCTAAGATTTATCGAAGTTTCGGTACATTAAAAATTCCTTTTTTTTCTTTTTAGAAATTAGATAATCTAGATTTATTTCTAGCCATCAAATCTACTTGTTTTAAAATCTGAGACGTTGGTCCATGCTTTAAAAACCCAGGCCCTGGTCAAATGGACCCAAACCAGGTCAATCTCTTCTCCTCTTCTCGACTGTTCGACAGAGACGAACGTTTCTCGTCGTCTCTGTCTTCTGCTCCGCCATCAGGCCAGCTCCGGCCACCGATCACCAAAAGAACCACCATCAAAACACTCCTCTCCTACTGTTCTACCAAGCCCAGTCCTTCATTCTTGCATGCATCTCCAATCGATGGAGATCGGAGGAAGAGGAGGACGACTGCCCTCGATGGATTTCGGCAAATCGGACGGCGACTCGACCTCCAACGGGTATGGTTTTGTTCCTCCTTCCTTGTTATTCAATTCATGCATTTAAATCTCTTGCATCGTGCCCTAATCTGAAAACCCCTTTTTGTGCCTTTTTTGGGTTTTCACAGCAAGACTCCGACGATCTTTTTCGTCTTCTGGTGACGTGGCGTGTCGGGCCGTGTCAGACACTAGGACACTCTGAGTTTTGGCGTGTCGGACACTCCGACACTCGGAGTTTTGGCGTGTCCGTGCAACATAACTGACCATGGCTTTTAAATGTATAACATACATAAGAAACTATAAAACTCATATTGCAATTTTGCTTGGAGAACTAAAAATAACATGTCTTCTCTCGTAACCAGAATGCAAATGTCCCTTTTTCCAGTCTGCAGAATGCCAATATCTTGTGTTTAATAAATATTGATATATTCTGAAGATGTTCAGTTTGCTTTCTAGTCTGACATTTGTTCTGCCTTTATAACCTTCGATTAAACTTGTCTTTGTCGTGGGAGTTCTTAAACTTTTTGACGAGGTAATTGTTTTTATTGCTGTTGCCCCTTTCTGTCTCTTTGTCTCGACTGCTCTGCACTTACTAGCATGGACTGATCGCTGTTATAGTCAGTAGCATAAGTCCTACTGAGGCATGGCTGTCCATCAAAAGCTAGACCATGCTATTATAGAAAGATAAAATATCACTTACGCTTATATTTTACTTTTTGAATGTCAGGTTCTGTGCTTTGTGTTGGAAGCGAATGGCACCGTTTCCCATCATCCTTCTTTGTTCCTGATTATGTGGGGGAGGTCCATTGGATAGATGACGGGTTCCGAGGACTCCTACCATTCCCATTCAATTCTACTTTGGGTGGAACATCAGCAGCCCCACCATATCTTAACAATAAGAACAAAGCGTCTGATGAGCAATATGTAAGTCACACTTTGAGCTACCTTAGAATTAAAATGCTCTATGCTGTTTATTTTTTGTCTTGACAATTTATTGTTTTCATGTTTTCATTGAAAAAATTTACAGCTCCGGGATCTTGAACTTTGTACATTTCTTGTTGAGCTCGAGCTTAGTCGACCCTTCCCTTCTCGCGGAAGTGACTCATCAACTTGGGAGGTAAATATTGGTCGTTCTGTCATATTTCCTCCATGGGTTGATAATTGATATGTACTGAATTTTGTTTTCTAAATTTAGGTGATTGCAGCATTGCCTTACCTGGACAGGGAGCTATCTCCTGCCAAGTACCGCTCATTTTTCATCCCTCATGTGTGGATGCACAAGAATATTTTTGGCAAGTACAAGCTTCTTAGAAGAATACCAAAATAAAGGCGGATATAGAGGTAGGTTAAAAGCTCTGACAGTGTTAGATTCTGAGCCATCATGAATTTTAACATTTTACTGGACGTTAATGTAACCCCTATTCTCACTGTGTTGTTTTTATGATATAGTTTTAACTATAGTTTTATCTTTTATGTAGGACTTCCTTAGAGTCTGTACATATAGTTACTTCATTTGTTGTTTCTTTCACGCCTTTTTGCAACTAAAACAACCAACAAATATAATAGAGAACAAAATCAATCATCCAAGAATGTTCGATTGGCTAGGTTGTAACGCTACGTAGTGTAGAAGCAAACAGCGGTAGTTTTCCAAGGTTTTCGCGTTAGTTTTGAACAGGAAAGCTATATGCCCATGGGGGTTAATGGGTTTCCTAGACAACGTGTCTACTCTTCGGCCGAAAGCGAAAACATTCGCGTCGATTGTTTCGAATTCGTTTGAACCATATGTGCCTGAGTCAATTACCTTCTCCGACTGTTTGCGGAGATAAAACATACATCAAGATGAAAAGTTTCAAAACCAACCTTCTTGGTCGTCTACTTCTCCTTGTACCTCTGAAGACCGCCGACCTCAAGGCTATGCTGAACACTCTTTGGCGTCTTGTTCTATTAGGGAAAAGGATACTTCGACATTCACTTTGCCACAGAGGAAGACCTACGAAGAGTTTGGGGAGGAGGTACGTGCACCCTTGCCTCTGGTATTTTCATATTGGCTCAATGGAAGCCTGATTTTGTGCCTGGTGATGTTCTCCCAGACCCATGCTCAACTTTGGGTAAGATTTTATTGTTTGAGTCAAGACTATTGGCACCCTCAACATCTAATGGAGATTGCTCATGGGGTGGGCACTCCGTTGCAATTGGACAAGGCCACAAAGGAGCGTGAGTTTGGCTATTATGCAAGTTTTAGTAGATGTGGATCTGGCGAGACCTGCCATCTACATTGATGATTGAGCGTGAGAATCACTGTTTTCCCGTCGATGTGGTTTATGAAAATTTGTGCACTCATTGTGGTTTGGCTGGTCATTCTGTTGATCGTGCAAGCAGCTAAAGGAAATGGAGCAAGGGACCAGAAAGCAGGGTGTGAAGTCTTCCAAAACCAATGTAATTATCGTGAATTCGGGTAAAGCCAAATATGGTGACTGATGTTAGGTCATGGAAGATGCAACAGGAGACAGCAGAAGACGTTCCTGATGTGGGTCTGCTAATGGAAGATGCAACAGGAGATAGGACACAAGGGAATACTAGCTGGAATGACTCGGTTGAGGAGGACCAATGCACATCTATTGCTACTGAAACCCCTTCTAGTGGACAGCTTGAAATGCAGGCAGTAAATTCTATTATGGGAGGTGAGGGTGATGCAAGGCTTGAAAGTATGACTCTTGTTCTCTCTAATAGGGTCCTCCTCAAAAGCTAAACTTATGAAGACTATCTTTTGGAATACTCGGGGGTTGGCTAATAAACCTACCAGGACTGCTATTCGGAGTTTGGTTAGGATACACCCTGATTTTCTTTGTTTAGTTAAACCGATGACATGTATTCCTAGCTCTTTTTGGAGATCAATTGGTGTAATTGGTAGGAGTCAATGATAGAGGTCAGTTATTTCCTAATATTTGGGTTTTTCATTCAGCTCCTACTATGATATCTTTTAGTCAACACATGTTTGTGCAGTTTATGGTTGATGGCATTGCTCATGGTCTGGTTTTTGTCTATGCGGCAACAACTAGTGTGGCACACCGGCCTTTATGATCTGCGATTGAGCAAATTAGTGCAAGTTTGGGTTCTTTATTGTTAGTTGATGATTTCAATGTGATTTTAAGAGCTCATGAGAAGACTGGTCGAAGGCTGCCTACACGCATTTTCTTGTCATGATTTTCAGCATATGGTTGATGTGTGTCACTTAACTCAGATTGATCTAAAGAGGTCACCATTTACATGGAGTTGACTAGCATATTGAAATGTTGTTGGACAAACGTTTTTATTCATTTCCATGGTTGGACTCTTGGCCAATCACAAGTTGCTCCACCCTGGTTCGACACTATTCTGATCATAACCCTCTCTTGATTTCTTTTACTAAATATATTGCTCAAGACCCAATTCCTTTCCTTTTTTGAAGATTCGGTTGGGCACGCAGAGTTTTTAAAAACTATTGAAGTAGCTTGGCAATCGTTTGCAGTAAGTGGTTACCCTATGTTTATTCTTCAAAGAAAGCTTATGCTCTTGAAGCCTATTTTGAAGGATTGGTATGTTAATGTCTTCGGTAATGCTCACACTACGGTGGATAATGCTCATACTACTCTTCAAAACATTCAGCCATATTGCGTGATGGGTTCATGGATGCTCGTCATGCAGAAGAACTTTCAGCCCAAGATAATTTGTCGAATGCTTTATTGGTTTAGGAGAAATTTTGGGCGGACAAGGATAGAGTTAGATGGGTTAGGGAAGCTGACAGAGATTCGACGAACACGATCCTTTATCTCTTCCCTTCGTGTTGGAGATGATTTGGTGGAGGATTTCAATTCTTTGCCTCATCATGTTGTTCAACACTTCACCACCACATTTTCAGGTGATGGAAATATTGGGGATACAGGTTTAGTTGGAAATATTATTCCTCTATTGGTTTCAGAGTCAGAAAATGATTGTTTGCTTGCTATTCCTTCTGTTGAAGAAATTAAAAATGTTGTGTTCTCCATAAATGCAGATAGTTCCTTAGGCCCAGATGGCTACTCTGGTCATGTTTTTCAGGAATGTTGTATTGTTGGGTTCGACGTGATTTGTGTTGTTACTTCTTATTTCAAACAGGTTATATTTTACCTAATTTAAATTCCAGCTTTGTGGTCCTCATTCCTAAGATTCAAAAAGCTGATGTTATCACCTAATTTCGGCCTATTGCTATGAAAAATTTCTCATTTAAAATCATTACTCGCATCCTAACAAACCGTCTTGCACCTATTACCTCAAGAATTGTATCACTGAATCAATTTGCTTTTCTAAAAGGAAGACATATATTATTGGATTTTTGGACTTCTGAATGTGTCAACTTATTGGATAATAAATGTTGTGGAGAGAATGTGGCTATCTAGTTTGAAACCTCCATTGGGTATATACAGCTGGATCTCAAAGTGAGGCCAGTTAGGTCATGAACTAAGTTTCAGGTATTGAAGGTTGACACAAGTTGCCATGCTTTGTTAGGAAGGCCATGGCTCAACAAGCATAAACTGATCCCCTCCACTTATCACCAGTGTGTCAAAGGGCGAATTGGTCTCAAGCCAATAAGAATCTCGAGAAACCAGCTTCCTTTTCACCGGAGTGAGGCTCACTTCATCGAGGCTGAATACTATGATGAGTTCACCGATGTGGAAGGACCAACCAAGGCTTCTGGTGTCCCCTTGCCATCCTGGCAAGATATCAGGGATGTTAGTGACAATGACCTCCCCGCAGTGTTAAGGCAGGTGAAAGAGGCTAGTGCTTATACTCAAACAGCTCCCCGATGCACGAAGGTGGTGTTGCCCAATGGGCGCACTATCTACCGCTTATGACGGGTTACGGGACTCAGACGCAATTCGCGAAGAGGTCCCATACATAGAGGTGTCACAGAGAACGAATGTGCTAACATAGAAGAAGAGATATATGTGACACCTAAATCCCATCCCCTTCAAGAAGCCTTGCCAACACCAAAATTCATGCAAGATGGATCTACTGCAGTGGCTGAAGAGTTAGAAACTGTGAATCTGAGTGATGACCCTGTAGCACCAAAACCAGTACTCATCAGTAAAAACCTATGCCTCGAGGAAAGGAAGCATTTTGTGGAGCTACTCGAGGAGTTTAGTGATGTTTTCGCTTGGAGTTATGAAGATATGTTGGGCTTAGACCCAAACCTTGTGTGCCATACACTAAATGTGGAACCGGGGGCTAAACTGGTTGTTCAAGAAAGAAGAAACTATCATAAGGAAGATGAAGTGCAAATCAAGCAAGAGATTGAGAAACTCATAGCTTGCGGTTTCATCAAGCCCATCAAGCATCCCACATGGCTTGCAAACATAACTCCAGTAAAGAAGAAAAACGGCCAAGTCAGGGTCTGTGTTGATTACAGAGTCCTGAATAAGGCCTGTCCAAAGGATGAATTTCCGCTGCCAAATATTGATAGGCTCATTGATTCGACTTCAGGTCTAGGCATGCTCTCCTTCATGGATGGATTCAGTGGTTACAATCAAATAAAGATGGCCGCAAAGGATGCCGAGAAAACAGATTTTCGTACCCCGTATGGAAATTTTCATTACACAGTCATGCCATTTGGGCTAAAGAACACTGGAGCAACCTACCATCGAGCCATGACGGCTGTCCTCCATGATATGATGGGAGACGTAGTCGAAGATTACGTCGATGACTTGGTGGTAAAGTCTAAGACAAGGCAAAAACATCTAAGCACACTAAGAAAAGTATTGAGGAGATGCAAGGTATACAAGGTGACAATGAACCCGAAAATGTGCTCTTTTAGGATGTCAGTAGGAAAGTTTCTTTTGTGGTGAATACCAGAGGGATTGATGTGGATCCAGAGAAAGCAAGGGCTATAGTTTCCACTGCACCACCATCAAACTAGAAGCAACTGAAAAGTTTTTTAGACAAGTTATCTTATATCAGACGTTTTATTCCAGGCCTAGCTGCAGTAATAAAAGTTTTTTCCACCTCCTAAAAAAGGGAACCAAATTTGTATGGAGCGAGGAATGCGAGAAAGCCTATGAGAAAGTGTAACAGCTTGTTACTGATTTACCAACCATGAAGGCACCAATCCTTAGAGTGCCACTCAAGTTGTACTTGACAGAAACTGATACTGCAGTAGGGGCTCTACTTGCGCAGGATGATGAGAATGGGGAAGAGCACCATGTGTATTATGTCAGCCGCTTGTTAGGGGAAGCTGAAGCATGCTACCTTAAAACCGAAAGGATCTGCCTAGCATTCATATATGCTGCACAAAGGCTCCATCATTACTTCCTTGCCCACAAAATCCAGCTTATGGTCAAAACCGACCTTGTAAGGTACTTGCTCACAAAACCAATATTGTCTGGAAGGCTTGCTAGGTGGTTGCTGATGTTAGAATTTGATATTAAATGTATAACACCCCGCTCCATCAAAGGGCAAGTTGTGATTAACATGTTTGCATTATTTCCCGGCAGTGAAGAAATCTCCCTCATGCAAGACATTCCAGGGGAACTACCAGAGATGGTAGGAACGGTCACTGAAAAAGAACCAGAGAACCAACGACCTTGGATCCTTTTCTTTGATGGATCGGCTATAAGTAATGGAGGGGGAGCTGAAGTTGTATTGTCAGACCCTGTAGGCAACACCAAAGCTTTGTCATTTAAGTTGGATTTTCCCTGCACCAATAACTCAGCTGAATATGAGGCCTTCATTACTGGGATGTCCACTGCAGTGGAACTTGGTGTTAAGAAGATAAGAGTAATTGGAGATTCAAACCTGGTCATCAACCAAGTAAAGGGTGATTTTGCATTAAAGGAGCCAACTTTGGCCTCATACAGAACTTTGACAGAAAAGTTAATGGGGATGTTCGACTATATCACTTTGGAACACATACCAGGGTCCAACAACAGATATGCAGATGTTTTGGCCACGTTAGGGTCTAAATTGTCGTTCACAAAGAAGCAGCCCAACATCACAGCAATACAAAGTAAACCATGCATAGAAGCAATAGTCCTTACTAAGTTACTTGAGGAAGACGATTGGTGAAAATCTGTCAAGTACGGTTTGATGAATCGAAGTACTGGCAACAATTTGAAGATAACGAAGGAGTATGTAATCCTCAAGGGAGAACTATACAAGCGCCTCTCTGGTAACATCTTGGCTAGGTGCATCTGTGAGAATGAAGCCAAGCAAAGGTTGAAGGAAGTACATGAAACAACATGTGGGCTGGAACAAGTGATCAACTTATACAGAAGGCTGCTGCGCATAGAGTATTATTGGCTGAAGATGAAAGAACAAGCTTCCAAGGTACAAGTTGCTTGCTCCAAGTGTTTTATGTCGCCTTTGGAGGAAGAAGTACTTGTCATGACATCATCTGATGATTTGAGGACTCCATACTTGGAATTCCTACTCAACAAAGTACTTTCAACTGACAAAAACCTCAAGTACAAGGTGAAGAAAATAGCTGCAAGGTATTTCGTTGATGGAGAAGTACTATACAGAAAAGAATTCAATGGAAAGGCGCTGCGGTGTTTAAGAACCATAGAGTCACATCAAGTCTTGGAAGAAATACATGCAGGAGAATGTGGTGAACATCAAGGCAAAAGAAAACTCTATCAGCAGCTACTAGGCCTCGGTTACTATTGGCCAACAATGTAGAGAGATGCTCACATGAGGGTTAAGACATGCCATACATGCTAAGCACATGACAACCTAATCCACAAACCGTCAATCATCCTTCAAGACATGAGAACACCATGACCCTTCCACACTTGGGGGCTTGACTTTTTTGGGAAAATCAATCTAGTCTCAGATGGTTGTGTCTGGATTATTACTGCCACAGAGTTCTCAACAAAATGGGTGGAGGTTGTCCCTCTTTGAAAAGCAACAGGAGCTGCGGTGTGTAACTTCAATAGAGAATACATTGTTTGCAGGCATGGAATCCCTTACAAGATTGTCACAGACAATGGGACACCATTTGTGAATAAAGAAGTCGGTGACATGCTCAAGGGGTACGAAATCAAGCATCGGAAGTCTACCCCATACTATCCTCAAGGGAACGGTCAAGCAGAAGCTACAAACAAGACTTTACTCAGGATTTTAAGCAAGATGGTTTTTGAGTATGAGAAGGGCTGGGGTACTCATCTCGCGGATGCATTGTGGGCCTATCACACTTCACCTAGAAAAGCTACAGGTTTTTCCCCTACTCACTGGTTTATGGATCAGAAGCAATTTCACCAGTAGAATTAACAGTCCCTACAGCTAGAGTATTGACTGTTAATGATTTGGAATGAGATGCAAAATCTTGTTTTGATTGGCGGCTTATAGACTTGGAAGCTGCGGATGAACAAAGAGAGCAAGCTGGATGCAACCTAAAGGCATATCAAAAGAGAGTTAGCGAAGCATACAACAAGACAGTTAATGAAAGACACTTAAAAGAAGGTGAACTCGTGCTCAAAGTGGCTGACTGGGTAAGAAAGCAGATTTTAGGGCCCTAAAAGTTCACAGCACAATGAGAAGGACCACTCATCGTCAAAAAAGCCCACAACAGCAGATACTATGTGTTGGCTTCTATCACTGACGGCGCCCTCACTAGCCATATCAATGGGATGTGGCTCAAACTCTACTACTGTTAATCTTTATTTACTTTCAAAAGAGAAGTGGCTTTTTTTAGTGAACTAGTTTCACACCCTTTTGTGTAAACACACCACTACGCTGATGTTGCAACCTTTTGTAATGCTCCAGTCAAGGAAATGAAAAGAAACAACACTTCTCTGGCTGCTTTGTTTCTTTCTCAGCCTAAAAAATCTGAGTTTAGGCTCTACCATCACAAGTCATAAGCCAAATACACAGTCAACTCATCCCAAGAATATACATGCAAAGGAAGACCAGATTGTTCCATTCCAAGTCATAAGCAAGAAGTACATTCTATGAACATACATGCAAAAGGAGAACAAGTTTCATCACAAGCCTTAAGCAAAATACGAGTTTGCGCCTAGCCTTGAAAACATGTATGAAGAATGAAGCCATCTCATTTAACTCCAGCAAGAAAAGCTCCATTTGACCCAAAATCTGAATACAAGGCTGACAAAGTATGCAACAAGCTAATATAAGCCATGAGTGGCGCGACTCTGTGAAGTCCAAGAAGCCATATCACCAAAGTCAGCACGAAAGTCCTCTTCTGCTCTCTGCAACTTCTCTTCGGTGCGCGCAAGCTCATTCTTTAACTCAAGTAAAAATGTTGAATCTTCTTGCAACGATCCTCTAGGCCGGCAGGCTTAAGGCCAAAATAGCTTCTAGCAACTTTCTTCAAGTGATCACATATGAAGCCAATATTAAATCCTCAATTTATCATGTCATGACATGCGTCTCTCCAAACCAAAAAAATCTCCTCATCACTCATCTTTGCATATTTCATGCTATGTAACAACTGGCCGAGATACCCAAGTAAGACCTATTTTTGGCGAAGACTTTTCCCCGCAGCAAGCAATCCACTGTATTTGCGAGCAAACTTCTTCAAGGGAAGAATGAACTCTGAAGAAATTTTACAGCCCTCTAAGGAAGACTGTTCACCATTCAACTGCTCGGAGAGATCGTCAATGTTGATATTCGAACGTTGATCTTTGGCGTCAAAGCGGACGATAAACTCATTGAATCGTGCTCCAAATCAACAAACGATTCCTCTTACGCTTTGTCCAAACCAGGAACAGAGGAGCGTACTGTGCCACAAGGAGGTGCATCCCCATCAGTTGAAGCTGCAGTAATTGGGCCCCCGTCTTCGGGGGCTGCATTGAATGAATGGGACTCATACCCCTTTTCAGCCCTAGGCAAGACCGGCTCTACCTGTTCAACAAAAATATATACATATAAGGAAAAGGGGGATTTCAAGAAGAACATACATCAAGCCCTAACACAATAACTCAAAGACAACAAGGTATGTGAATTAATTACGTGAATTATGTCTTACTCTTCCCATATTCCACGTAATCAAGGGGCTAGAACATACCATAAGCAACAAGCAAGCAAGCAACAAGCAATAAGACATGCAATGAGGCTTACTGTTTTGTGTCTCTCGGGGTCCACTATAAGTTCAGCTTCGGTAGCATCCATAGCAACAGACCCTCCTATAGGAGTATCAACACCGTTATCCTAGCAAATTGCACAAGCAAGGTGAAATTTGTTTTTACACAAAGTCATATAAATGGTCAATGAAGTAACCCCGCAACATCTTGAGAATTAGAGTTTGACTACTCACCTCGCCGCAGTCATCCTCTTTGCTGGAAGAGTCACTCTATGAAATGTCAAGATCGTTGTCAATAAAGGTAAAAAAAATTAAGTTATACCTCAATCACATTATGGTCACAATCCTCCATCTAGATAGCAACATAAGAGCCCTGAGCCGCATTCTGCAAGACAGCATGCCATCGTAAACATGCCATGTAAGATAGTCACATGCCAAGGCCAAACACTAAAAGATAAATGCCCTCGTGATACCAAAATCTCAAACATGAAATAACTATGACACCAAAACTTTTGCACATGCAAATCATGATGGAACTCTAGGAGACTCACAATATTTCTTTCCTCCATCCGATCATCATCACTACTGTGATCCTTGTCCTTGAGTGATTGTACCTGAAAGCAAAAAACGAGATGAGGGAGTTTATATGCCAGCGCACATCCATATGCATATGAAGAGAAAATATACCTGTCTACCATCATCCATGTCATCAGTGCCACCATCGTCATTGCCTTGCTCATCACTCAAGTCCACATAGACGGGCAGCTTCGGATCAGGTTTCACCATATTAGCAATATGATTGCTCCGCCTAAAAGGAGGGTTAAGGGTAGTCCACACACCCTTTTTCTTGGAGCCACCACTTGGTCTTGAGCTAGAAGTTGTTTTGCTTTTCTTAGATAGCTCGTTAACCATACTAGGTGAGACTATCATGCGAACCCCACTAGCACTCTCAATCTTCACAGAGCCACAAGCATCCACAACCCTCGGCTTAAGCTAGCACACATCATCATTCTATCTTTCTTCACATTTAGATTCCTCATCTGCCTCCGTAGCTGCGGAGTGATCGCAAACCTCGTTAAGACAACCAACTTCACATTGCTCACCTTCTGGGTATATCTCTATGTAAGGAAGATTTAGTCTAGACACAATCCCCCTAACAGTATTGTTACGTATCAGTCTTTTATTCGCCCTCCCTGCAACATGGCACAACCTGGTACCCCCAACCTTGGCAAACCTCCCAAATTTGAGCTGCAGAGATCTCAAGAATCTCTCATACATTGGAGTGATGCTTCCAACACCATTCTTATCCCCTACACAATCGGAAAGGACAACATCATAAGGAGCTTCAGCCCTGCCAATGAACCAGTTAACACACTCTTGAGCACTCCTATTACGAAGGGGAACCGAAACTCCTTGATCAACCCCAAACTACCTTCGAACACTGTAAGGAGCGTTTGCCTTCAAAAAAGACCAGAAGACGCTCCATAAGAGGGCATAGCATGCATAACAGTAGCTAGGAACAACTCTAGTTCACTCAAGAAAGGTGTTGGATGATTTTCTCTGTAGAAGAATGTCCTAGTTTGGAAGCCGTGGTTAATGAGATATGACTTGAACCGGAACTTCTCGACGACTTCCAAATCAGAAGGCTCAAACACCCCTTTTGCTGGTCTCCTTCTGTGCCACCTAAAGCATAGGGGTAACTCAGCAAGATCGAAGCTCTCCTTGACTCTCCCAAGATTAGGAGTGTTAGAAGCCTCCGGCTGCACCCCTATGTTCCCAATTCTTTCCCAGAGGAATATTTGGAGAAAGAAAGTGGATAATGGAGAGGTGACACCAAATTTCCCCGCACATTCTTTCTTATCTTCTGAAATACGGTCCAACATCTGGTATTAGTGACCAAGGAAAAGTGGGGCTAATGGGAAACCGATGTCGGCAGCGAGCTTGATGGCAAGAAGAAAGAAGCGGCGTTGGACATTGTCATAGGGGAGATCAGGAAATACGAATCGGCTCAGTCAAAAAGCAAACATAGCCTCAAAGCGACAACCAGAGTTAAAACCTTTACCTCTTGCACCCTTCCTACGCCAAAAATGTTGCACCCATGAACAAAACCAGAACTTCTCTTTACAAGAGTAAGCACCTATTTCTAGGATGCTCAACTTCTCTTCCTTGGCCTCGCTCAGCTCTATGTCAAAAGGATCAGCTACACTGGTTAACGAGAGTTTCATGATATTGCTCACATCCTCCAAAGTAGGGGTAAACTCCCCCCATGAGCACAAGAATGTGTTGGTAGCGTGGCTCCATCTTCGCACAACGTGACGAAAGCATACATCGTCCTTGTAGATCTCACAAAAACCGGATATAACTAGGGAGGTCTTCACTCCGACTGTGTCGATGATCTCTCCATGTTCTTCCTGCCCCATCTCATGACATATCCATCCCTGCCAATCCTTGACAAGCTTGGAGGGATATCTGAAGCAAAAAAGGACTACCGGATAATCCCCACGGTCAATCAATAACCTAGAGACAGAATCCGGAGGAACATGATAGGCTGCAAACTCTGGAGGCATTACAGTTGCATCATCTTCATTACTCTCAGCAGCAAACAGTGCTTTGAAGCCATCTTCTAACAAAAAATAAGGATCACGAAGCTCAACAGGCTGAGGAACCTTGACTTTCGGTGCCATAAGAGAGCCCCTACAAAAACACATCGCAAACATAGAGCACAGTCACAATTTACACACATAGAAACACATAGTATAGCTTCCACAACAAGCCAAGCCAAGCCAAGGCATGCATACTACAACCCCCCCATTACAATGAACCTGTTATCAAAGTCCAACTCCAAGCATAGTCGATATTGACCAAACATAAGCCGGCCATGTGAAGAGAAAAAAAAGAAACAAATGCAAGCAACACGCTACAACGTCAAGCAAAATCAAACTAAGCCAAGCAGGAATGTGAATTATACGTATAGTAAACAACTAAAGCAAGCCAAAAACGGTAATGCCAAGCCAAGCCGGGTATGACATGTCCATTGCCAAGCATAATCCATGATAAAAAACAGAGATACATATGTACGCGTGTGTGGCAAGCACATGCAGAGAAAAGAATACATCCACGCAAAGGTGGCAAGCACAAGCACAACATGACTAACGTAAAAAACAAACAATCAAACGGACACAGGCGCCACATGCTTCAGAAAAGAAAAAGAAAAAGAAGGGGACGTTCGACATCGACAAGGACAGACATGCTGAGGCCAATAACCCCAACACAAGGCCCTACTATGTAGAAAGAAACCAGGTTTTATTTCGGGTATCGTGAAATCAAATTACAAGAGTATCCAATTCAACGAACAAAGAACTCGCCCAGATGAAGCTGGCAGGATCCAGGAGCGGGAATGGAAGAGGATCGAGAACAAATCGGACGGTGGTCTGGGTAGATAGATAAGGCTGATCCCCGCAATTGGAAGGAGCTAGGTGTCCCCCTGCTGCAAGAGAAAAGATACCAGAATGGTTAGAAAATAGGTGTTCTGGGATTTTGATATAAAAGAGGGGATCGATGAGCTTGTAGTTCAGGACATACCGTAGGGCCGTAATGAGTTCTCATTCAAAAGAGTGGCCGCACCTTCAATACATGCATGGATATCGATTCGATCTAGGAGAAAGAGAAAAGGAAGAATCAACCATGCATCCACTTGAATACTTAATCGAAGAAAGCCACCTTCTTCTGGTGGTTGGAGTGCATGTCCCTCAGGCTGTTGGAGTGCTCGAGTTTAACAGAAAAGACTAGAAGGAGAAGAAACGAGGAAAGAAACGAGAAGAGAAAGGGATAGGGTTAAGGTAAACAAGCAGGCCGGTCAAGCTTGGGCCATGTCCATGTTGACTAATACTTGTCATCTGGGCCGGGTCAATTTTTCTGGTCAATTTTTCTGATTAATGTGAAAATGTTCTGTTTTGGAATGTTAATTATATGGAGGAAAAACTTGTGCAATGTATTTGGATATGGTTTCTGTTATGAGATTCCATGTTGGGCTTGAGCATATTATTTGAGCCGCAGGGTTTGAGATTTGTTGTGCATGAGTATAGTATTTGAATTGTGTTTATGGACTTTTTCCTTGTTGAGATAGTGAAATGGGGATGAGGTCATTGAGTTTGAGATTGAGGATCTCGTAGTGGTAGATCATGTAAAGAAAGTTTATGATTGAAAAGATATTTTATTATTGGTGGAACTCAAGGTGGTTGCATAAATTATGTTGGAGTTAGATGACTCCCTGGTTTGTGCATAGTCATTGAGACAGAGTTTACATTTTTCGTACGTGCTTGATTGAGTATTAGCATGAATTATAACGAATCAGTGGTGTCTCCCCCTAGTGTGGGAAGTTGTAATGTAGCGATGGGGTGAATAGTATCATCTTTCACAATGTAAAAGAGACAATTGAGGAAGTGGATAGAGCGATGAGTATCATGTACTTCCTAGTGTGTTATAAAAGCTTGACGTCGACGTTTGAGGTTGCTCCTACGCGTGGTGAAGTTTTGGCATTGGTAAATATGTGTCGACCTTTGGGGTCCCGAATTAAGAGTATGTGATATGAACATGATAGTATAAATATGAGAGGCCTTACCCTTGAATTTGTATGTTGAATGAGGTAAGCGATGACTCCAAATGTTACTAGTGTGGGAGTAGGCGACTTCAGACCTGTAATTCATTATCTTTTTCTTATGAGTACTTTGCGACTTGGTTTTGTACTTGTTCACGTACTCTTATGACTTTGTGGTTCGTCAAGACATTAATCTGTAAACGATTTTTCATGGTTGAGTAAACTTGATGTTATTGGAGCCATGTGGAGCGTTAAGAATAGATTGTGGCCGAATGAGGTGTCAGGAGATGTTGTCCGACCAAATTGTCGAAGATTGGGATGACGAGCTCATGCGTCATTTTGATTACTTGCTGTGGGGGTTCTTTTTGGATATGGGAGTAACTAAGCCAAAATCGACTTAAAGGATTGAACTTACTGAGTCAACTTGGGGCGTGATTCAGAATCAAGAGAAGAGACTTGTAGCATGAGCTTGGTGTGGGAGCTAGAGGCACACCATGATGATAAGAATTGAAATGCGGGAAATTTGGTTTCTAAAACAAATGATGAGTTTCAGTGATAGTAGGATAGAAGGAAGACTGGAATGGCTTAAAGGATGGAAGAGTGGGGATTAAAGGGATAGCTCATATGGCTTTGAAGGCATGAGAAGCTTGGCTTGAGTGTTTATGGTAGATTTCTGGGTTACTGCCTGCCGATCTCCGCAACTCCAAACCCCTCTTTTTATAGGACTTGATCAGTGGTCTTTTGCGAGAGCCATCTAGGTTTGAGCTACTGGGCAATAAAATTCTCTTTCTCAGCAACATGATTTCCAACTGAAAAAATTGAGGAGGTGAAACCGGTTCTAAAGGATGACATTGACAACTTGTTGCAGGGGGTGCTGCAGAGACTGTTACAAGGACTTAGAAATCAGAGTGGAGGGGCTTGGGCAACTTGAACGCTACAGTTTCTTCATTCGAGGGTGAAGGCTCGGCCTTTGAACTCGGTCCCTATCCTTTTCCCTCTTCCGACCAGAGATGAAGGTAATTCCTATTGAGTATAGCTACGGTGGACAAGGAAAGGGAGGAGAAAAAACTAGTCTGTGGGGGGATAACGATATGTAAAAATAGAGAGGGTGTTGGGTTTTTTATTCAAGAGTTATGGGCTGAGGGAAACAAAGGACAAGAAAAGAAAGCTTGGGCTTATAATACAAAGATGAGTTTTGGGCCTTGGGCTTGGAAGCTCTCATCTAGGCTCATGTCGTAGTTCAATTCTTTCTCACCAATTTCGTCACCGATTTAGATTGTTGGGCTTTGGTCCCGGGCCCAAGATCGAGACGTTAGACCAGTGAATGAGTGTTGCATGCGTCCGTAACCTTCCACACCATACCCACATCTACAAGCCCCAAAGGCGCCTGTATGTGGCTTGGGCCCACATCAACGCATGTATGTGCTTGTTTGATGTATTAAGTCGATGATTTCATCCTGAATAAACTGCGCCCACATCAACACATCATGAATTATTGCACGAAAAGAAATTAATAAACTGCGTGATTTTTCGGGTATCAACATTAGCCCCCTTGGTTATATGGGCCATTTAAAACATGAGAAGAGCCATATAATCAAGTAAGCCATGTTTTTCGATCTCTAAATCTATAATCCCAATTTATTGCCTCTCTTATCATATGTCGTAGCCCGTGTACTGTGAGAGAACAAAGTGGGATAATACTTAAGGAAACAATGACCTCATTATCAAGTAGGTTAGGATTTGACAGAAGCACAAGAAATTTTCTGTAGTCATCTAAGTGCTCAAGACGAAGCAATATTCAAGGCACATAAGCATGACATAACACAAGAATAGAACCAAGGTGACAACAAGGCTCTTTAGCTCAAGGCATAATAAGCACTGTTATAACACAAGCCAGAGTCATCAAGAGAATTCATATACTTCTAGAAGGTAACGAGTCGGATTAAAAGAATGACACCAAGGATAGAGACACAACTAGTGAATGACTTTAAAGTTGCGAGGAACGATTACTCTGATACCACTAGTGTAACACTCTAGGAGGGAGAGCTACAATGACCACGAATTTAAACCAATTAGAAGTCAACACGTCCGAAGGACGTGCCGACAACTTATTAACCTAAAGTCGTAGGCAATTTAGTAGGTAAAGTAAAATTTTCAATTTGAGTGGCACCACAAGAATTTCACAAAATATCTATCAGAGTTTTCCAATTTTGAGAAGGTGTACAAATTAAAGAGTCAATTAAAGACTTTAGCAACAATAATAAAAACATATAGGAAGACACCTTTATAATATATATGTTAAATACTCTGAAAAATGACTCGAACGGTAGAGCGTGTTAAGTGACTATGGATCGGACAAAACACTGAATAAGAAATGAGACTTCATACACATAGCCCCCTCTATCTATCCCGTCACAGTACACATTACCTGCAAACAACCTGTTGTAGGGGTGAGCGCCGTCCTCACGTGCTCACATATAGGCACACCAATGCTAGGTTTGAAATCCATAAAATCATATATATATATATATATATTAATATATATATATATATACATATAGATTTGAGCTTGAAATAAAACTATTTAGAAAATCTTGGCACACAAAAATCACCATTTCATATCTTTGGAGGAAAAACTATGCAGTATGCTAAAACAAGGGCTAGAGCACTCAAAGTAAAAATACAGCCTACATGGCTTCTCAAATCTCTGTGACCGATCCCAGGTTTGCTTATTCAGCAAACTGAGGCCAACTATCTATGCGTCCGAGAACGAATAGTAGCGAGAATGTCCATTTACAACGAATGTCCAACAAATCACTCATAGTAGCACGCCACACTTACAACTCGCTTAACTCTGTACTAGGCAAGCGTAAGAGGGGGAGAATATAAACAGGGCATTGCCCCTCCGGAGGTTCACGGACCGGCTCGGTAAACCGAGATCACCGCGTAAGGTATCTCGTATGATGAATCACTGCAGAATAGAGTAGCTTAGCGACGAAGAAATAATAATAGTCCAGTTGACCTCAACATTTCTAATTTGACTAGGAATGACCATATTAACCAAGTTGACCAACCAATTTCTTTTATGACTATAACCTTTTTAGCTTGCTTTTCTAATTATCGACTCTTTGCTTATTTCCCGAAAGTCTGGCTTAACCCTTAAACTTGTCTTAACCATTTTTAATCTGACACTAGGTAGTTACATAATAATTCGTTGAACTACTATGGACACCTAATGCATCACATTGACCAACTTATTTACTAAGAGTCGATACATCGTTAATATGATTCATCCATTACTTAAAACGGTCAACTTGACATTTCAAGATTTAGTTATCATAACAATTCAACATTTAACAAAATTTCGACAAACTCCAATTCTTTACTAAGCACTTTCCAGAAATGAAAACTTTCCCAAAGTATACACTTTCCATTAATGGAAACTTTTCTAAAATGGAAAGTTTCCTAAATTAGTAGGTTTTCCAAAATAGAAAGTTTCCTTAAATGAGAAAGATCCTAATTATGGATAGTTTCCATTTTTAGCAAGTTTTTTTAAATGTAATTTCTGATTACAACTCTTAAGAGTTAAGCTCAATTAAACGGAAACGACACATTTTTTAAAAAGAATCGAGGACTACTTCCTCGACATTCTGCCAGATTCACTACATCACCGGAGCAGTCACCGGATTCCGGCGACTTGCCAGAATCTACTACTTGATTCACCTTGCCGGAAATTCGTCATAGCTTCCTTGTTTCTTCGATTACCAAGTTCTCGGCATGTACAATCAAAATACACCAAATCAACAACAACAATTCAAATAACAACACAATAGCTCCAGAAAATCATCACTCACCCTATGCCTGTCACTGACCCAAACCCAGTACCTCTGTCTCTACTCCAAATCGATTTTAACAGCTCCAGTGCTCACCGAGACTCCACAGAGACTTCCAGGACTCACTAGAACCTGAAGGAGACGCCTAGAACTCAAAGAACATCCTTACCGGAGGGAGAACTCGAGAACCCATAAAAACCCAGAAAAAGACAGAAAAAAGGGAACTCGAATTAGGACTCAAATCGAACAAGAAAACACCCAAAAAGAAAGAAGAAGATGAGAGAAGAACCATACCGGAGGGAGAACTCGAGAACCCATAAAAACCCAGAAAAGACAGAAAAAGGAAACTCGAATTAGGACTCAAATCGAACAAGAAAACACCCAAAAAGAAAGAAGAAGATGAGAGAAGAAAAACCATACCGGTCACGCGTCTTCACATCGCCTGGATCGCCGGAATTTCGCTGTTGACAGCCGTGCACAGTGGAGATTGATCTCCTTGTATGGTGGCTACCTGGGAATTCTGAGGATATGGTTAGGTAGAGGAGAATAAGAGGAAGATAATGAGAGTGGTCCGCCGTCGATCGGTGGCCGGAGGCGGTCAAATGCCGTTGAGGACGACGGAGGACAGAGAGAGCTCGGGAGATCTCGAATTGACTGAGTTGGGAGGTTTTGACCAAGTCAAACCTCCCTTCTCTATTTCTAGAGAAATGGACGGTCCAGATTTAATGAAGGGTAAACAGTAAATAGTAAAACTTATTTATCATAGTGGTAATTAAAAATTATCAGAAACTTCAGAAATTCGTAGAAAATAGACGGAAGCTCTGAAAAATATTTGGAAAATACCGGGAGACTCGTGTAGACACGTACTATGACATCGAGTCCTTAAATGAGAAATTTGAAGAATTTAGAAAAAATCGATAATGAACGTGGTCGTTAACTTGTTAAGTTACCGAGTGCGGCTTAAACCTCAGTAACTAGTTATAAACCACGGTAAAAACGTACTGGGTCTCACATGACGGAGGCAAAAGGAAGGATAGAGATCTGGATTTTGAGTTGAGTAGAGGTAGCAGTGGACTGGTGTTTTCAAAAGAAGGTTTCCGAGCATAGGTAAAGCGTGCGACGTGGATCTCAATTTGGTGTAGGTTAAGGGAGGCGGCTCCGTACCGTGTATGTAGGTCGGCGTCTTGGTATCAACCCGACTCAATTGATAATGGCTGAAAGTCAAGGCCGTCGTCTTCCTGAATGGCCTAATCGGTGGTGGTTCCGGTTGGTAGGGAAGGAGAAGGGAGGGCTTAGGCTAGGCCTTATCGGCTGGGCTTGTGGGCCTTTCCTCTTTCTTTATTCTCTCGTTGTTAATTTGGGCCTCTGTGATCATAAGATCTCTTATGGAATCAAGCAACCTCTTTCACTTTGTACATAGATGAAAGGTACACCGTTGTGAGGTCTTAGGCTTAATTCGTTAAGAGTTGAGTGTTGCTAGCTTCTGGAAGGTTAATTTGCTTTATAAATTCATGTTCGTGTTTTTAGATGTAGCTTGAGGTTGTCTTTCAATTCTTAGATATAATTTAATTTCGTCTCAAGCTATGAGTTGTATGGTCTTCGGACAATTCATGTTTGACCTTTTGATAGTCATACTCTTTAATCAATGAAATTTTCTCAGTTTACCTAAAAAGGATTAAAGCGGGAGCACGGCTAATGTTAGTGAATTAGAACGTTA
Organism: Comarum palustre; assembly: GCA_951800085.1. Classification (NCBI taxonomy): domain Eukaryota; kingdom Viridiplantae; phylum Streptophyta; class Magnoliopsida; order Rosales; family Rosaceae; genus Comarum; species Comarum palustre. The sequence continues at coordinate 14,218,843 of OX637587.1, read as the reverse complement.
TGCGACAAGTTTAAAGAATTATTACTTTTTAATAGGACAATTAAAATAATTTATTGGCTAAAAATAATGAAATGGAACATTTTGCAACCCTTAAAAATGGCAAACCAAAGCTACATATATAATTAGCATATGCTATTACAAGCCATGCATAGAACAAACAACTCGCCGTGAAATTCTGACCATGCTAATTGTTACCACACGATGCTAACAAATTCCATTATTTGTTGCACCTAAATAAACGTACCACACCAATCAAAGGAAGATCAAGAAAGGACCAATAGAGAAGTGAAACACATACAATTAGCGAGAGAAGAACAATGGCGAAAAACTTGGAATTCATTGCAGGTTTTCTCACCGTGTATTGTTTGTTGTCTTTGGCCTATGCTGACAGTGACAATGAAGGCGACAAAATCAACATCACTGTTGAGGGTAGCATATATTGTGACCCATGTCGTGTTCAGTTTCAAACCAGACTCAGTAAACCGATACCTGGTAACATGTTTGGTCACCTTAGCTACTCTATTTATCCTTTTCAACTATTTTTGAATATGGCATGAGAATTGTCAGAAAAGTATCTTGATTCATTCACGCAGGCGCTTTAGTAAGATTGGAATGCAGAAACCGCGAAAATGAAACCGTCGTCTACACCGAAGAAGCATCGACCGATGACAATGGAGGATATACTCTTGATGTGAATGAAGACTTCGAGGAACAGATTTGTGAGGTGACAGCAGTTAACAGCAATACAGATGATTGCAATGAAAAATTCGACGATATTGAAAGAGCTAGAGTTGTGATCACAAAAATGAATGGCATTAAATCTGAGGTTCGTTATGCCAACCCCCTTGGGTTCATGAAGAAAGAAATTAGTGACGAGTGCAAGGGAGTTATTGAGGAATTATTCCCGGAAGACATGCCAGAAGAATTTAAGAAAAAATTCGAGACCTGATTGTGTCTAAAGTTTCATGCATAATGTGAACTATTTACATATATTCTGAGGGAAGCATGCAGTACCTCTTTGCCATTTCAGTTTTGATCATACATAAACCTTACGCTGCAAGTTTCTATAATATTTGTATGTTTTTGTATTTGCAATTAACAACTGCACGTACATTAATCCGTTGGGATTAGTGGTACGTATTTGATAGCTCCATATGTTTGGCTCCGATTTTTACCACAAATTGAGTAAGGTCTCAAATAGTTGGCTTAAGTAGTTCATTTGGTAGTAAGACGATTACAGGGTGAATCATGTAAACTCAGACATCAACTAGTTGAATCTACAGGTTTTGCGAACCTTAATAACCGCCACACAAAGACCCGATTAATGTGATTGAAATTTCGGGAAGGAATCCGAGGAGGCTTGAAGGCTTTTTGTTTTATGTTTTAGGGTTTATGGTTGCTATCAACTCAAGAGCTGCTGATAACGTGATGAAGTATGAGAATAATGCAAATAGAAAATCATGAAAGATGTGTACTTTATTCATAAATAGGTGCATATTTATAGAGGATTACATAAGACATATCCTTAAATAACTAGTAAACCTATCTCTATACGAAATATGGATTCCTTATCCTAATTGCATAAGGCCAAGACACACATAACAAAATATTCTAAAACAAATGAGTATTTTTTATAAGAAGAAGAATATACAGTTACTGCACGTGATACTCAATTTTACTCCAGCCTCAATGTGCTTGCCTTTTTTTGTTACAAAAGAGATCCGTTTGTGCGTGGAGTTATAGTTGCCGTTTGTGAAGCTTCACCGAGTGGATGGAAGAATCACAGAGTGGTGGACTATGAAGTTTGGTCTATTCCATAGAGGCTCTTGGGGCTAGCTATACTAGACTGGACTTGGGTTTTACGATGAATGTGTAGTTTATCCTATGTATTAATGTGAGTGTGGTCTCTCAAGTCTCAGCTTTTTGTCTATCTATATATAGATGATAACAATATTTATTAGGTAGTGTTATTAACACATCTTAATTTACTATTCACACACCTTAGTCAATCATAAAACAAATTTTTAAGGTAATTTCGTAACTGCAATCAACTTCTAGTTATGAAAAGATGGATGAGATGTATATATTCTTTAGCTTAGCTTGGTACCGTCCCACCTAACCCTAGATCGAGGTTTTGGCACCTTCTTCGCCTGTTTGGTGGCGCCTCGGCGTTGGTGATGGCCTCTAGCATCGTCAGCGGTTGTGTGGGCGGCCGAACAGGATATGTGTTTTGGGAGCGAGGTTGGAGGACTAAGGCAGAGATCAGGAGGTTTTCTCAGTCGATCGTGTTTGCTTGAATTGGTATTTGTACGTGGATCGATGATAGGGATATGGAGCGGGATCACAGTGTTCTTAGATCTGGGCTGGGGCGAGGTGATGACCAGTCGTCGACGGTGGAGGATGAGATGGGTTTGGTGGTGTGATGAATCGATGGGCAGACTGGTTTATGTTTGGACACTAGATTTGTCAAGGGCGTTTGGTGGGTTAGGTGGAGGAGAACTGAATCCAGCGGTCGACGTTGGATGATGAGATGGGTTTGGTGGTGCGATGAATCGATGGGCAGGCTGGTTTCTGTTTGGACACCAAATTAGTCAAGGGAGTTTGGTGGGTTAGGTGGAGGAGAACTGAATCCGACAACGACGACGTGGTATTGTGATGGCTCTGGTGTGGATCTTAGCTCTGGATTTAATCAAGGGAAGTGGATGATGGAGCCGCTCACTATACCTGGTGGCATTTGGTTCGGCTGCGACGGTGATCCATTAGGAAAGATCGGCGACTGACGGTGTTAGTGTGGGCTGATGCAGCTGCTGACGTGGGTCAATGTGTTTGGGCAGGGTGACCTCTATGTTGCTTTGGACTTGGAGACATGGACTGGGCAGCATGCCCAATTTGTGTAGTTTATTTTATTTTGGTAAATTTTTTTATCTTCTTAGTTTTAATTTGGATAATTGTTGGAATAAGTCGCTAGTTCCTTATGGTAGACGTAGGGTCATGCCCTAGTAGGTGCATGTTTCAGTTTTTGTTTCATTCTTTTTTCGTTATTTTGGATACTGGTGGGCTTTGTCCTGGTGGTTGCACGCAACATGCCATGTTTGCCCTAATGAGGTAACGAGTTTCTTGCTTTGTCAAATAGTCGCAGCCTCTTAGTGGCATGATGAAACTTAGGGTCACTGGAGGTAATCTCCAGTGGCATTATAGCCGGAAATTTGATACACATTGTAACATATGGCTTAATATGGGGGGTATTTTCTGATATGTCACCAAAATTGTAGAGCAAAAAGAGTAGCTAATGATGCACTCTTTGCTAAATGGTGTTTGTTAGAATGCATAGATTTTATAGACATGTCTAATTTGTTGTTAGGGTGTTCTTACAGTATAGGGTTTAGGCAATATGTGCTCCTCTTGTATTATGATGTTTCGTTAATGGTTATGGCGTGAGGGCTGTCGTTTTAGCTTTCTTTGTTTAAAAAAAGATGGATGAGATGTATTAATTGTAAAATAGTGTGTTAATAATTGTGCCATATTTATTTAGTATTAAAAAAACAAATAAATAGTAACAGCAAAATATAGAATGGTTACTTTGACCTACGTGATTTGAGTTTGATTACAAATAATAACACCAAAACTTCAAAGGGAAAGAAAAAGAAAAAATATTCTCCAATTATAAAAGGGACTAATGACCATTTACTACAAAAGCAGGAAAAAATGTCCACTAGATCTAAAAAAGTTTTCATGTGCCCATTCTAACTGTTATTAAAAAAATACATTTATACCCCTTTAACCCATTAATTCTTCACCTCTCCTTTCCGATCAGCGTCCTCTCTCTCATCAAGCCTACACCAAGCCCTCTTTCATCCTCTGCCGATTCTCTCTGGTCAACCCGAAAAAACCTCTCTCCGAGCCCTACATACCAAACCTGAAGCCACCAGTGCCCACCCCTTGCGACCGCTTCCTCAAAAGTAGCTTCTCATTCGATGTCGCCGATCAAGGCCGAGATTCAAAACTAGATCTGGTCGAGATTCATGGCCAGACGTCGAGCAAACCATGTGTTACGTAATAGGAGCTTTGTGGCTTCGACGACGCCACAACAATCTCTTTCTTCTTTGACATTAAGGACGGAGCACGAAGCCCGAGGTCAACGACGACGATCATATCCAGTCACCTTTGACATCTGACGATCATGATCTTCATCCGCAAGCTCCAGTTGTGTCTTACGCCAAAGATCCGAAGTTGATACACTGATGAGCCTAGTTTCGCCTTTGATTATTAGATTTCTTTGGTTTTACTTTTTTGGAAACATATTGGTATTCATGACTAGTTGATTGTGGGATTTGCTTTGATTATGCCTTTTCTATACATCTTATGTTGCCTCAAGATAGATTTGCTTAGATTATGTTTTGTATATTAGTCTTAGTCGTACTTGTGATATGTGTATTGATATTTACTAACTTTAGAAATAAGTTTACTACTCCTAGTAAACTTGGTTTTAGTGTTTTGAGTCTGTTTTTTGAGAACAGAAGTAAGTTTATTACTCATAGTAAACTTGGTAATGGTATTTTGAGTCTCGTTTTTTAAAACAGAAGTAAGTTTAATAGAAGCAGTAAACTTGGTTTTGGTGCTTTGTCTGGTTTTTTTTAAACAGAAATAAGTTTACTAGGGGTAGTAAACTTGAAATTGAATGTTTACTAGGGTCAGTAATTCCGGCCACGAGATTTTGATCACAAGAATCTGGCGATCAGTGACCGAAATCCGGCGACCGGTGACCGTAGTTCGACGGTAGGTGACCAAAGTCGATGAAGTTCCGGCCAACCCTTTCTCTCTTGCATTTTTTCTCTAAGCATATTTAAGGGGTATAATGATACTAAAATAATATAGGTTCTCAAAAGTGTCTTAAGAGTTTATATTTATTAGACACAAATTCTATTTTAAAAGTTTAAATAGTTAATATTTTAAAAAAATTGAAATAAAAAGTAAAGCGTCTGATTTTATAGTATTTGGACATTTTTGCTTATAAAATTGCTTCTCGACCCAAATAATCGAGAATTGCATATATGCTTTCGGTTGTGTCATAAACGCACCGCTCTCTCTCTGCAAAACCCTCATTGTGTAGTCTGCAATCGACCTTGGAATGGCGAACAGTAACCTTCCCCGGCGGATCATCAAGGTTCGCTTCGCGATCCCTCTCTTAATTTTCCCCTCCGATCACTCTACTACACACCTCTCTCAAAACCCTCATGTTCAAAGACTGTTTTTTCTTCCCCAATTTCATTCTGCACGCTTAAACTATAATTTATGCTCCGAAAGTTTCGGTCTTGTTAGGGTTTCTTCGCCCACCTTTGAATTTTCGATTTTGTGTTTGTTAATTTTTGCAGGAAACTCAGCGTCTTCTTAGTGAACCCGGTCAGTGCTTCAGTCTTTGAACTTTTGTGTAGCTCGAATGTTGAATTGAGCTTTTGATTAGTTTGTTTACTTGGGTTAGATGTAGTATAAATAATTGACCTTTTTTATCGGGATTATGACTTTGATTTACTGCTGTTTGATTTTACAGCTCCTGGAATTAGTGCTTCGCCGTCGGAAGATAATATGCGCTATTTCAATGTGATGATCCTTGGCCCGACTCAGTCTCCTTATGAAGGTATAAATCACTGGACATTATTTCTAGTGTGGAAATGTTGTGGTTTTATAATGAGATTTTGGGCTTATCATATGGTGTGTTCATAATTGCGACTATTAGGTGTAAACGCTTGATGGTAACTGTGAACTAGGGATCCTAGTGCATGTATTTATGATGGTGGAAATCTATTATCAGTTTTTTTTGTGTAATTGGGCTTTTGCATAAATGAATGTGGTTAATAAAGGAGAATGTCTTATCAAGTTGGAGCATTTCATTGAGCTCTGTAGAATGTAGTGATTAAGTATCACTAAGGTAGTCTTGCTTTGAGGTTTTCTCTTTACTCGTGTATGAAATAATTATCCTGTGCATAGATTTGTACTTTGATGTGGCAGTCTAGTTTGTGGTATCATTTTCGTTTTTTGGGCATATTCAACGCTCTTTCATTTTAGGTCAACTGTTACCGTAAAGCAAACGATTCAACTGTATTCAGATGTTATTTCCTTAGACCAAGTAGTGACTACATATTCTCATCATTTTGTTTCCCGTGGCGTATTAGGGATTGGAGGAACCTTATTTTGAAGTAGACCTAGAGTTTTATGTCGACCAATAGGAATACTTTTGGATGTCAGTCAGGAGGGATGGTTAGTGATTTCCCAGGTAGGCAGGCTAACGGGAAAGATGCTCTAGAAATCATATATGCTTCGGGAGTTATTTTATCACCCTGTGGAGAAGTGTATATCGTTGACGCGGTGAGAATTCAGAATTGTAGTCAGTTTATGTACCACTGATCTATCTCCTTTGAGTTTGTTAGCTTTTCAGAGTATGACAATGACTTGAGTAATAGTTCTATGGTTTATAGCCGGGTTGCAGATGATTGACGACAGCCTTTTGTTGCCATAATCTAAGTAAAAGGGCCAACAGATATGTGTATATTACTCTACATAAACTTACTTTTTATATCTTTATTAAGACGTCTACCTTTCTTTTGGGTTGAGCATGTGCGATAGAATGATGATAAGAGTATTGATAGCGTACTGATACTTTATGTTGATTACATATAGCAAGATTGTTTTATATTTTTAGTTGAGTTGTTCATGGTGTCAGTTTTACAACTGTGATATTTTTTATTGATTGGTTTCTTTCTGTCTGGAATATGATTGCAGACTTTTTGTTGTTGTATATTCACTTCTGAAATATATTTTTAGGTGGAGTTTTCAAGTTGGAACTATTTTTGCCTGAAGAATATCCAATGGCTGCTCCTAAGGTAATTTGGTTTGATGTCACTTTATCTGTGCCAGGCTATATTGCTTTCTTGAATGGTTGGTTCTGTGCAATTGTTGCTCATCCTTGGATGTATGATATGGTTTAAAAGATTCAGGGACAGTTAAATTGAATTTGAGTGAATAAACCTTCTAATTATGGCTTCACATGTGCTCTGTTGTTCTAATTTTTAAATGGAAGTTTTAGCTGGGTGTTTTCTCCATTTTTAGCATCTGTCCCTGGGCAATTTGATGGGAATGTTTCTACAGAAGTAGTATTGATTACTCTGTAAATATGAAGTCCTTAAAGTTCAGTGAAAATAGTATCTGGGATATGCATAGTTACTGACTTAGTTAAGTAAAAAATCTTGGGAGTGCAGATGCTGATGGTAACCCTTTCTATGTCTGGCATGCTTGCATTGGTGAAACCTCTACAGGGCTGAGCAGGATTGGATAGTTTACTAGCCCTTCTCTAGGATACCAACATGGTAGCACAACTATTAAAAGGCCACCTAGGCCAACTGAGTCATTGTTGTGATCTTGTGTGTTAATTTTACAAATGCATCCGGATGTTGTTTTGGCCTTGCAGTTCTAAACCATCTGTCATTTAAATTTTTCTAATGTTCATATTATATTGGATAAAATAGAAAGGATCAAGAAAGACCAGGCAGAACTCTGTAGCACCTTCCATATGAACATTTAATTCCACTATAAGTTGTGGCCAATAGCTAGATATTACACTTGTATTATATTTTCCACCTTTTTACTCTTAATCATGTTGTGTGGCACTCTTAATATTCTTCACTATCAAGAACTAATTTTTCTGGCTTGCAACAGGTTCGGTTTCTCACTAAAATTTACCATCCTAACATAGACAAGGTAGGCAACCTTTCTCATTTTGTTTCTCTCTCCCTTTTAAAGGATTCAGAATTAATGTATTGTGTACCATGCGTGCAATGCTTTACACAGCTGGGAAGGATATGCCTTGACATTTTGAAAGACAAGTGGAGTCCTGCTCTCCAGATACGTACTGTTCTTCTAAGGTATCATCATTTAATGTGCCTTAGTCTTTGAATTATGGTAAAGCTATTACCCGTTCAGATCATAGTCTCCATACGAAACATCTATTCGAATCACAAGCTCAAATTATTCTGACACACTTCGTTTAATATCTGTATAAGGTGCTTTCACAACAGTATCTAGTGTTTGGGTATATTTGTTGGAATTTCAAATTGGAACTGAATCATTGCCAACTGTTGGTATCTTTTCTGCTAGTATTCAAGCACTTTTGAGTGCGCCAAATCCTGATGATCCACTCTCGGAGAACATTGCTAAGCATTGGAAATCAAATGAGGCGGAAGCTGTTGAAACAGGTAGTCTTAATAACTTTTATCGTTTTACCACTCAACACACGCACACCTTTTTTTAGCAAAAACATTAGCTCTAGTTATACTGCTACCTAATGTCCTCTTTTTTTTGGTAATACTACCTAATGACTTCTTCACTAATCCCTGCAGCCAAGGAATGGACCCGTTTATATGCAAGTGGTGTGTGATGTGTTGGAAGTTTTCCTTACCACAAATAACCGTATTGCAGTGTATGCTATTCAACTTCATTGTTACATGAAAATTTGGAAGAATTGATGTTTCAAAATATTTTAAAATTCTCAAGCAATTACAGGCTGACAAGTGTTCTCATCATCTGATAGTTCTGTTAGCTCTGAACTTGTAAAATCAGCCAAGGTACTTTTGTCTCCGTTTCAAAATGACGGGGGACTATTGTGGTCATTTAACATATGGTATTAAGTAAACATTGTGAATAATTGTTCTCGAGTCTCAAATGTAATTATTCGATTTGAAGAAACATCCCCAATGTTTGTAGTTCCTATGCAATCGCTTTTCCAGATCAACTGGGCATTGAAAGACACCGTAAGTGCAAAGCAGCTCATCTGTGTTCATTGATTTAGCAGGGGTAATACGTACCCTGACCCTCGTTTGGCAAAGGTGTGTTGACGCTGGGAGCAGCCATGTAAGAACTACAACCTTTATAACCTGTTGGCCTTCTGATCAATGGTCATGTTTGGTTTCAATTCATTGCGAAATAAACATCATCAAACCTCAAGCTGCTATCGAGTTGTTCTTGATAAAGTTTTTCAGTTTCAGAGAACACTGATGATTTGATGAACACTTGTACGTAACATCCGCACCCTTTTTCTGTGTAAGCTCCACAAATGGTTAGGGAAGACGCAATTACCCAAGTCTGAAACCCCAGAAAAATGACGTGTTGTTGTTCCTGGTAGATGAGAATCCAGTCTGACGAAACTCGCTGCATGAGTTTTCACTGTTTGAGTAGGCCGTACTCGAAGCCAGGTTAAAAGCCTCACAGCCACGTAGAGCGGTCATCTCATCTGTGTGGTTTGTTTTGGATCTATCTATCATCTACCTGCTACCTTCAAATCTAATCCCTTGAGCATCTCACGTACTGTCTTTCAGTACCTCGATCCTCCCTTCTTTTGTTTTCTTGTTTCTGAGCAAACAATGATATTCGATTCTCTGTTTGTTTCACACCACATCATGCACTGGCCTCACCTGAGCAGTCATGACCATCCCCCTACCGGCCGTTTGACCGCCGGTGACGCACCGACTAGGGCAACTCAGTACAGACCCGTGTGAACGTGTTGGTCTTTCTTCTTTAAGGAACTGCATGGTCAATCAAACACAGCATCTTGGTTGACCATCTTCTCTTGACATTAGTTAGAATATAACGAGAGCTCAAGGAGTAGGTGCCTTAAAGTCGCATGGACAATTTCGTATTCTTGAGATTTGATTTGAGACATGGTGGTTCGATAATTAGCTTTTGAATTTCGTATACTAACCAAATATAAACCCTAAAGTAAAAAAGTGAAAACTACTATCTTTGTCTATGTGATTCATTCTCGTATTTTGTTACTTAGGTCATGTACATGTGCTTGTATCATATTATATGCTTGATTTGTACAAAATCTGATGAGTCATGATTTTAACTTTGACTTTCTTTTTTGAATGAAAACAACTCATTATTACAACCAATAATCTTTCACAATTTGATCTCGTCTCATTTACAAACGTGACTAAATAGTAACTTTTGATTTATACTACATTATATTTACTGTACATGAGTCGTATTAGAAATGTAATTATATCATAAATTTATATTTACCAATTGTATTTATTGTAATCTTTTATATAAACTTACATAGTAAGATAAATAATATTATTAACAAATCCATTCTCTTGTTATATTTTAAAGGGTATAAAGATTCAAGAAAATTTGTGTCTTTGTTTTATTTTTTTAATTCAAAGAGTTATAACCGTGTTAGGGTTTATTGACAATTTCATCTACATCATGTTTTTTTCGTCTTTTGCAGCTTGCTCTCAAGTCCAGGCTGCCCCTAGCAAGATCGACGACATCTTCCTTAAGGCATAAAACAAAACTACTTTTGAGCAACCAAGGATTGGCTTTTGCTGTCAGCCAAACACCGTCGTCGCTTGCCCAGAACCGCGACGTCTTCGTCATCAACACTAAAGACCAGGCCATCGTCGACTTCGGTTCATGCCACCGCCGCCTCTCCTTAATCCAGTTCAGGCTGCCTTCCATTTACTCCTGGTTGTCGTTGTCTTTGATCTGGATTTTCCATCAGACCCGCTTCGGTCTCCGATCAAAACCATTCTACCATCGCCGCTCCGCCCTCGTCATTCTCTCTAGAAGCTTCTACAAGTTTCCAGCGCTAGACCGCCGTCCTCCGCTCTCTTCTTTGAGTTCAGACTACCTCTGTATCTACAAATCAGATTTTTTCTTGCAGACCCGATCTCCGCCTTCCCATTCACCTTGTGCTCCTCCGACCGGCACCCATCGTCTTCCCATTTAGGTCGTCGTTGTCTTCCCCTCCAAAGCCTAGCCGCCACCATCTTCAACAAAGTCGTTTTTTTGTTATCTAGAAGCCGCCTCGTCTTTCCTTGGGTGTCCCGATCAATTTCATGTCCCAAGTTAATCTCCGCCACAGTCCCCGTAGAAAAATGGCCGATTTGTACATCAAAAATTTGAGTCATTGGGTGTTAGAGAAAGAACGTGAAAGTGTGTTTTGCATGTTCGAAACAATAAGGAGAATATGTGTTACAAATAAGCCATTAGGTTTCGCTCTCATCGATTTTTATGATAGTAGAGATGCTGATGATAGCATTCATCAATTAGATGCCTACAATGGCTGGAAGGTTGAGTTTTCGCACAACTTTATATGTGCGGTGAGACACGACTTCAATAATGGTTATACTTTTGTGACTAAAAAACCATAAGGAAGTGGTAAGATCCGTATTGATTTAAAAATCTCTAACTTTGTTGTTTCTGATGATTGAATTATTGATTTGGGTGCGACTGATCATATGATTTATGATGAATCTTATTTCACTAAGTTATCTTCCTCTCTAGTGTCATATGTCACTAATGGTAATGGTTATGCTTCATCTGTGTTAGGGAAATGATCGGTCTGTGTCGCTCCTACTTTAGAGCTACATGATGTTTTATATGCACCTGATTTGTCTCATTACTTGATTTCTGTTCCCCAATTGAATACTGAGTCTCGATATTCTGTAACCTTTTATCCCATGTATGTGATTTTTCAGGATCTTCTTACCATGGAGTTTGTCAGTCGAGGGTATTTAAGGGGCAAATTGTTTCATTTGGACTAAACATATGCAGGAGAGAAACCTAGAGCACAACCTCACACCACGTTGACTTCGAGTTCTATCCAGCTAAGTAAAATTTGGTTGTGGCATCGCCGCTTAGGGCATCCATCTTTCAGCCTTATGAAAAGTCTTTGTCTTCTTTATTTATTGGTTTTAATGAGTCTTCTTTTCGTTGTGGAACATGTGTCTTGGCCAATAGTCATCGTGCTACCTATTCTCCGAGTTTTACTAGTAGTGGTGTTCCTTTTGAAATAATTCATTATGATGTTTGGGGACCTTCCAGAGAGCCTACTATGTCGGGTATGAGATACTTTGTCTTGTTTGTAGATGATTGCACACGATTGTCATGGGTTGCTCTCCTTAAAACCAAAAATGAAGTTTTCCAACTTTTCAAGCTTTTCGTACTCTTGTTGATACACAATACAATAACACCATAAAAGTTCTTCGTTTAGACAATGGGGAGTATGTTATTTGTGCTTTCAAAAAGTTTTTCCAAACACATGGAATTATTCATCAGACTACATGTCCACAAACACCAGAGCAAAATGGAGTATCCGAAAGGAAAAATCGTCATCTCCTATAAATGGCTCGTGTCATTCTTTTTAGTTCTCATATACCTAAATATCTTTGGGGTCACTACCAGAATAAGTATCATAGCCGACGAAAAAAAAATTAACAGGCGGACGAAATTTTTTTTCGTCGGCTAAAGTCTATTTTAGCCGACGAAAAAAAATTTCGTCGCCTAAGTGAAATTTTCGTCGGCTAAAGTGTACTTTTAGCCGACGAAATGTTGTGTCGTCGGCTAAAATAGTTTTTTTCGTCGGCTATAGTCTGTGAACTATAGCCGACGAAATTTTAAAACTTTGGCCGACGATATATATAATTTCGTCGGCTAAAATGCTTTATATTTCCAGATCTAGACAGTAGCTGATTTGAAAGAAAAAACGGGAGAAAAAGTTTTGGGGTTGGCGAAATTGTTGGGTGTTGTCGAAATCTGTCCGAAATTAGTTTGTGGCGCTATATATAGGTACGTATATGTATATATCTTGTTTTTGAGTTGATTTAAGAGTTTTATTTTCGTTATGCACATTGATTTTGAGTTTTAATTAGAGTTGATTATATTGTGTTTTGAGTGTGATTGAGTTGATCGATTTGGGTTTGATAATATATATATATGAAGTTGTTGTTATATATATATTAATTTGATTATATTAATTAGTAATTATTATATATATGCATGTATATATATATATATATTAATTGTACGTTAACTGCAGATATAATATAAATTGAATGATTCGTAAATTTAATTAATTAGCGTTTATACATATATATTATGTTATTTTCTCAGGATATGGATAAGAGTTGGATTTCGCTTCCAAAATGGGACAAAAGATATGCTAAAGGAGTTGTTAGTTTTATTGAATATGTGATCAATAATGCTAAAGGGAATACAATTTTCTATTGTCCGTGCACTAATTGTCAGTGTCGCAGCGGTATGTATCAATTTCCAATTGACAAGGTTTGGCAGCACCTTCAAAGTAATGGGTTTTGGGAGAAGTACACATGTTGGATATATCACGGTGAAACATCATCAAGGGGTCCGCATGATCATGGGCAATTTTCTGAGACGGGCAGTACATCCAACGATCCAACAACGGCCTTCATCAACGATATGTTTCCTTATGAGAGGGGTGTATGCTCTGAAGGACCATATATGTCTGACCCGGTGCAGCCCTTCCCTAGAGTTGTTAACACTGCTGGTATTGACAGGTACAACAAACTACTTGCTTTCCAACAGACCCCTGTGTACCCCGGTTGTCAGAAAACGGTTCTTGAAAGTGTGATGGACGTTATGAAGATTAAAGTTGAGACAAAATCGACTGTGAAGGCTGTTGATGAGTATCTACAGTACACTGCTTCGATGCTGCCCCACGGTCATCGTCTTCCTACCACTCATCATAAGGTCCGATGTATACTGAAAGATCTTGGGCTTTCTTACATCAAGATCCATGCATGCAGATATGATTGTGTTCTCTTCTGGGGTAAAGATCCAGAAGGGAATGACCTTGGTGACCTTGACACATGTCCAGTATGTCAGAGTGACAGGTATAAGTTGACTCCTGCAGGCAATAGGAAACCTATGAAGGTACTTCGGTATTTTCCGTTGAGGGATAGGCTGGAACGGTTGTACATGTCATCACACACGGCCAAATCTATGAGATGACACGCTGATAGGGAATTGCAAGGCGAAGATACCCTTATACACCCTGCTGACGGGGAGGCCTGGAAGCATATAGACAGGGAGTTTCCTAATTTTGCGTCTGAGGTCCGAAATGTGAGGCTCAGGCTCTCATCCGACGGGTTCAATCCTTTTGGCAACATGAGTCTTCAATACAGTGTATGGCCGGTGATTTTGGTACCATACAATCTTCCTCCATGGATGTGCATGAAGAAGGAATACAATATGTTGAGTTTGTTGATTCCGGGACCCGGTTATCCAGGGAAGTGTCTCGATGTATATTTGAGACCCTTGATTGAAGAGCTTAAGTTTTTTTGGGACGTTGGTCATCCCACTTATGATAAGTTCATGCACGAGATGTTCCAGATGCATGCTATGGTTGTTGGTACCATTAGTGATTTTCCTGCTCGTGGGATGTTGTCGGGCAACGTTGTTAGGGGATACAAGGCTTGTCCAGAGTGCCTAAGCGATGAGGGGAGCAGTAGTCATTGCAACAAGATATGTAGATTGGGTCACCGTACTCTCCTTCCGTATGATCACGAATGGCGGTTCGATGACAAGGCATTTGATGGGACTGTAGAACTTGGTGTGCCTCCTAGAAGATGGACAGGGGAAGAAATTTTAGCAGTGCTTAATGAGTATGATTTTGGGCAGCTCAGCAATCATCCCAATATAGTGGCGGCAATACCTGACAGACCCGACAGGTATAAATTTTGGACACATAAGAGCATATTCTGGGAACTCCCATACTGGAGTAAGTTGTTGATCAGGCACTACCTAGATGTGATGCACATAGAAAAGAATGTGTGTGATAGTGTGGTGGGAACCGTGCTGAACTTGGAGGGAAAGACGAAAGACGGTCCGAAGGCACGCATTGATCTTAAAAAAATGGAGATACGAAGACATTTGTGGTTGAAAGAAGGGAAGAAAAAAATGCCTCAAGCTCCGTACACCGTGAAGCCTGAACAGAATAACGTAATTTTCAGGTGGTTGAGTTCTGTGAAGTATCCTTCAGGCTACGCAGGAAATATAGCCCGGTGTGTAAACATTCGGGACAATAAAATGTACGGGTTAAAGAGTCATGACTGTCATATTCTGCTACAACGTCTCTTCCCTATTTTCATTCGACCCTTCCTTCCCCGTCAGGTGGTGGAGCCGTTAGTAGCGTTGTCAAGATTCTTCCAGAAGTTATGCACAAGGGAAGTGACAAAATCTGATCTCCGGGAAATGCAACAGGACATTATTTATATCATGTGTAAATTTGAGAGAATATTTCCTCCAAATTTTTTTGACATCATGCCGCACCTGACGATCCATCTTCCCGAGCAATTGTTGCTTACCGGTCCAGTACACTGTACTTGGATGTATCCTATGGAAAGGTATGTTTTTTACACCTAATGTTTTTATTGTACATGTTCATTGTATAATCGTAACATATGACAACAAATTAATTTATTTACAGACAACTTGGAGACTACAAAGCTTATGTGGCTAACAAATCCGCTCCTGAAGGATGTATAGCAGAAGCATATATTGCGCACGAGTGCGTCACCTACATGAAGTTGTATCTAGGAGCATTAAAGGAAACTCCACAAACCATACCTGTTGATGAACCGGAGTTTAACCTTTCCATAGTCTCAAATGATGTTGAAGTTTATGGAATTTTACCAGAGTCCTACAAGTTGCAACCCCATGAGTTCGTCATAGCCCATTGGTGGGTATTGATTAACTGTTAAGAAGTTGAATACTGGAATGACATCCATCTACACTGTCCAGACATTCAAGGTGATCTCGACTACCACAACAAGGAGTTCGCGAACTATTTTGGCGATTGGGTATGTAATTCTTTAATTCTGTATGTTGCAAGTCTCCTTGATTGCATAATTATTCATATTTATAATACATTGAATCTTTGGTTGCAGATGAACCATATTCAATTTGATGGTCACCCAAATTGGTCTCACGAACTAAGACTTCTAGCTATGAAGCCGATAATGTCAAGAGTTTACCCGATGTGCAAGGTCAATGGCGTGCAATTTATATGTGAAATGAGAGACAACAGACGAAGAACACAGAATTCTGGGGTTATGGTGCATGGTGGCCGGAATGGAGTTGATTATTATGGTGTTCTTGATTCAGTGGTGGAACTCGTTTATGGGCAAGGCATGACCGTGCACCTGTTCAAGTGTAGATGGTTTGATACTAGAAGCTCGCAGAGCATGAAGATTGATCAGTACGGGATTTTATCGATGAACACTGGTACAAGCTGTTACGAAGATGACCCGTTTGTTTTTGCGACATCGGTGAAACAAGTGTTTTATCTTGATGACCTTGTTAAGGGTGACGCGTGGAAAGTAGTCAATCTTGTGCACCCTCGAAACATTTACCGGGCGGCTACACTTGGAGAGGCCGAAGACGAGGAAGAAAATGTTGCGTATCAAGAACACAGTGCAATAGGTATTCCTGACTCCTCTACAATTCGCCTTAATAATTTTAAACCGGGTCGTTCGGTTCGAATTCGTGATTTTGACGCTCGCCTTATTGATGTGGATCCAAATCAAGAAACAGACGACGACTCTTGTGATGTAGAAATGCATAGATTACCGGAAATTAATTCTGACACCGAAGAAGACTCATCGGATGATTTTGATTACGAGCCTTCTTAGTTATTTGAATTTGTAATACAATTTGATGTGTTTTATATGGTACAAGCTCTACAATTCATAATGTATCTTAATGTTGGTTATATATGTAGGAAATTGTTATGGGTACGGTTAAACCAACTGTTTTTTTTATATATTTGACTTAGCCGACGAAATACAACATGTTTCGTCGGCTAAAAGTATCTTACCCGACGAATACCCTAATATTTCGTCGGCTAAACCCTAAACCCTAACCCCTAAACCCTAAAGTATAGCCGACGAATACCCTAATATTTCGTCGGTTAAAGTTAAATGAGTAAAATAATAATTTTATACCGCTAGTTTCGTCTCCTCGATATGAAACTATTTGTAGTTGAAGGTCCGGACAGAATACGTAATTTAGGTGGCCAAATCACCGTTTGTTTGTGTTTAGGGGTTTGACCAACGGGATTGACCGTGCTGATCGAGCCCTTACGTGTGTCCGATGATGCTGAAATTTTACCCTCACACATGTTTCAACATAATGATGATATCTGGCGGTCGGTTTTTCGTTTCACAAGATGGATTGTCACGATCAAAATATGCCTACTAATGTTGTATAACTAATTTACTAAGTGTTAAGTAAATGTTCTGTTTTAAAAACAAACTATACGTAGATGCTTCAAACAAAAAAAAGTCGTGAGATAAGATATGACCGGAACGATGAAATATGTCTACGGTTGAAATTTCACGTAATTCCGATAAGTTTCGGTGCCAATACTTGCGGTCATTGCATTTTTTCTATTCGTTCGCCATAGAGGACGCCCTATCTCCGACGGTTATTTTTCTTATAAATTTTATACCGCTAGTTTCGTCTCCTCGATATGAAACTATTTGTAGTTGAAGGTCCGGACAGAATACGTAATTTAGGTGGTCAAATCACCGTTTGTTTGTGTTTTGGGGTTTGACCAACGGGATTGACCGTGCGGATTGAGCCCTTACGTGTGTCCGATGATGCTGAAATTTTACCCTCACACATGTTTCAACATAATGATGATATCTGACGGTCGGTTTTTCGTTTCACAAGATAAAACAAATAAATTGTGCATGAACTTACTAAATAATTATAAAATATACTTTAGCCGATGAAATTACTAACATTCGTAGTAATTTCGTCGGGTAAAAGTTGAACTATAGCCGACGAAATTACTAAAAAATTTCGTCGGCTATAGTTGGACTTTAGCCGACGAAATTAGGGTTTTGTCGTCGGCTAAAGTCCAACTATAGCCGACGAATTTTTTATTTCGTCGGCTATAGTTCTTCCTATATATTCGAACCCAGCGACAGAACCCCCACTTTCTCCACTTTCTCTTTCTCGGCCGGACGGTTTCTCCCTCTCCTCTCGATTTTCTTTCACCATTTTCGACGGTTTCCGGCCTCCACTCCGCCTCCCTCATCTCCCAAACCAATTAGGTATGCAATTTCATGTTTATATTGTATTATAGAACAAATTTTATTTGTTTTTTCAATATATTGCATTATATTGAATTGTGTTGAATTATATTGTGATAATGTTGAATTGTATTATGTTGTGATAATGTTGAATTATATTGGGTGTATTTACTGAATTTGGGTGTATATTTGGGTGTATTTGGGTGAATTTGGGTGTACTTTGGTGTATTTAGGTGTATTTGGGTGATATTTGGTGTATTTACTGAATTTGGGTGTATTTGGGTGAATTTGGGTGTACTTGGGTGTATTTAGGTGTATTTGGGTGTATATTTGGGTGTATTTGGGTGTATTTGATGATTTTTAATATATTTGGAAATTGAGTGTATTAAGTAAATTGGAAATTTTTAATATGGTTGGGTATATTAAAATATTGAATGGTATATTTAATATATTTGCGTATATTACAATATTAATTGGTATATAAAAAAAGGGCGAGGGGGTACTGAAAACCACTCCTGGGTTTCAGAAAAAAGGAGCCTCGACCAGCAGCAGAATGACTCAGCTTGAGGCGGAAGTTCAGATGTTACGGGAACAGCAAGCCGCCCAAGCAGCATATACTGCCAAGAGAGAGGCCGCCCAAGCAGCATATACTGCCGCGAGAGAGGCCGCCCAAGCAGCATATACTGCCGCTCTACAGGAGTACAATGTAGCAGTCTATGCCGCCCAGCAGACACAGCAGCAGCAGATGTTCCAGTACATGCAAGATTTTTTAGCTGCACAGCAGCAGGGACTTCCGCTTCCGCCCATGCCCACGCCTATTGTCTTATCTCAGCCGCCGCAACCTCCCCAACCTCCCCAACAACCTCATCCTGGAGCAGATATTGATTTAGACGATATCGACTTCATTTAGTTTTTTAAGTTTATGAACAATTATTTATTTAGTTTTTTAGGTTTATGAACAATTATTTATTTAGTTTTTTAGGTTTATGAACAAATATTAATTTACTTTTTAGGTTTATGAACAATTTATGAATTGCAAATTTAATGCAAAATGTTTATGTTACTTTAGATGGTGTGTTGTTGTTGGTTATGAAATTGTTTCTGTAATTTGCAGCTTGCTTGGATGGTAATGTATAAATTTTGTTTGGGTTTCTAGTATAAAAAGTACTATAGCTGACAAAATTTACCATATTTCGTCGGCTATGCTAGGTTTTTTTTTCCAACAACCTTTAGCCGACGAAATTTGCCATATTTCATCGGCTAAAAGTATCATAGCCGACGAAAGTGTGCTAATTTCGTCGGCTATTCTCTATTTAATTTTTAATTTTTAAAAACTTTAGCCGACGAAATATTAATATATCGTCGGCTAAGTGTTGGATTATAGCCGACGAATTTTTTATATGATTTCGTCGGCTAAGTTTTGGATTATAGCCGACGAATTTTTTATATGATTTCGTCGGCTAAGTTTTGGAGTATAGCCGACGACGGATTTTATTTCGTCGGCTATAAGCATAGCCGACGAATTATAGCTGACGACGTGTCGTCGGCTAAGGTTATAGCCGACGAAAATTGTGAACAGACCGACGAAAAAATTTCGTCGGCTAAAGTGCTTATCCTGGTAGTGGGTGATGTAGTACATGCTTCCGCTCATCTTATCAATCGTCTTTCACGTTGTGTTCTTCAAGAAAAGATTCCCTTTAAGATTCTTGCATCTCATGTTCTCATTCTCTCATTTCATAATCTTTCTGCCCGTGTTTTTAGTTGTGTTGCTTTTGTTCATGTTCCTAAAAACCAAAGGTATAAACTAGATGTCCGGGCGATTAAATGTGTGTTTGTTGGCTATGGAGGACATTAGAAAGGCTACAAATGTTACCATCCGCCCACCAGAAAGTATTATGTCACTATAAAATGTCATTTTTATATTTTGAATAGCTGTATCACGGTGAGGGAGAGAAATCAAAAGAAGTGAAAGGTGTCATACTTGCAGGAGATACATTGACGGGTCTAGTTGAGATCATTGTTCAGTCAATTTCTGAAGCAGAGGTTCATCCAGAAGCAGAGGTTCAGCGAGAAACAAAAGCACTGGTTTCAAGCACTGAAAATTTAATTGAAAACACAACTGCCCCTCCTGTCATTGCTCATACCCCTGATCCAAATCTCTCTAGTACTGAAGATCACTCATTTGAGGTATGTCTCCCTGGTGATACTAGTAATAGTGACTCTGATAGTGGTCAATATGTGTTGCCAAATAGGTCTGCTCGAGGTCAACCGCCCAAAATATATGAATATATTCTTCAAACTAAATCAAAGTACTCAGTACTTAATTACATGTCCACTAAGAGATTATCTAAGTCATATATGTATCATTTGTGAATCAAATATCTGTTGTATCAGTACCTAATAAAGTGCAGAATGCATTAGGAGATCCAAAGTGGAGGAAAACAATAGAAGAAGAGATTGAGACATTACAGAAGAATGATACATGGGAACTTGTTCTCAATTATACATGTTTACTATAAAACACAATGCATATGTATCCGTGAACCGGTATAAAGCACGTCTTGTTGTAAAGGGGTTTACTCAAACATATGACATAGATTATGATGAGACATTTGCTCATGTTGTCAAGATGAATACTATTCGTGTTCTATTTTTTTGTGGCTAGTTTAAATTGGCCACTTCGACAGTTTGATGTAAATAATGTGTTTCTTCATGAAGAGTTAGCTGAAGAGGTGTACATAAGTCTTCCACTGGGTATGTAGTTGCTTCTCCCGATGAAATTGTATATAAATTGAGAAAGTATTTGTATGGCCTCAAACAGTCACCTCGTGTGTGGTTTGAGAGATTTTTACAGTTCATGCGTAAGGTTGGTTACAAACAGAGAATTTTAGACCACACCTTGTTTCTTAAGCATCAACAAGAGAATGTAACAGTCTTAATTATTTATGTCAATGATATGGTAATCACTGACAATGATATTGTTGAGATGGACAGATTGTAGAGACAGTTAGCCTCTGAGTTTGAGATGATGGACTTGAGTGAACTCAAGTACACTTTAGGAATTGAGGTAGCTAGAGAGAGAGAAGGGATATATTTGTGCTAGAGAAAGTACATTCTTGATTTGTTGGCAGAGACATGCATGTTTGATTGCACACCTATTGGCACACTCATTAAGCAGAACCATCGTCTGACAAAGTAACCAGACCAGGACCTACTGATTGAGCTCGCTATCAGAGATTAATTGGACGCTTGATTTACTTAACTCATACTAGACCGAAAATTGCGTATTTTGTGAGTGTGGTTAGTCTGTTTATGCACAACCCGAGCGAGAGTCACGTGAATGTTGTTGTGAGTTTCTTAAGGTACTTAAAGTCAGCCCTAGAGTGAGGGGTAATATTTTCTAAACACAACAACATTCTTGATGTTTTTGGCTTCAAAAATGCAAATTAGGCTGGAAATATTACCGACAAGAGGTCTACATCAGGATACTTTACCTTTGTGGGAGGTAATTTGGTTACATGAAAGTGTAAGAAACAGAAGGTTGTGGCATGATCTAGTGTTGAGGGTGAGTACAGATATATGGCTCATGGAGTATGTGAATTGTTGTGGCCGAGAAATCTGTTACGTGATTGGGGTGTCAAATCCAAAAGTGTTATGCAGCTGTATTATGATAACAAGGCACCAATTGATATATCACATAATCTAGTGCAACATAATCGTACTAAGCATGTGGAGGTTGATCGTCACTTTATAAAAGAAGAGCTAGATGCCGATATCATTAGTTTTCCTTTTGTTCCTACTAAAGTGCAGCTTGCAGATATGCTCACTAAATGAATATCCAGAAAGGTGTTCTATGACTCACTAAGCAAGTTGGCATGGTTGATGTATATACGCCAACTTGAGTGAGAGTGTCAACATGAGTCATGTTAGAAACATAATTATATCGTAGATTTATACTAACCAATTGTATTCTTTATATTCTTTTATATAAACTTTCATAATGAGATGAATAATATTATTAGCAAATTCATTCTCTCATACCGTTATATTTGAGTTCTACTAGCGTAATTTGAAACGCTTTCTTCATCATTTCTTCCATTCTCTTTTCAAATCGTTCGCATTGATCATGTTATGTTCAAACCCTTCCAAGCCATTTCAGCCTCCTGTATGAACATGCAATTCGATCTTTCGACATACGAAAGTCATCTATTAACGGCAGACAATCACCTATCTTCTCAAATCTTGGACCACCAGTCTGAAGTTCCGTTTTGCTAGGTTGTTGATGATATTAGGGGGAGGGAGAAGGGTTCATTTTGGCGCCATGCCAATGAAGCTTTGTTTGAATATGGAAATGGTCAATGAGAAGAACTGAACTGAAGGTTTTAAGAAGTGGACAGGATGTAATTGAATTGATTTATTGCGACGGCAGCCCTCACAGACGTAGCCATCAGCCCAGATGGGGGACGGCGGTCGCCGTCAGCCAGGGTGGCTCTAGTACAGGCTGGACTATTGGGAGTTCATGATGCTCAATTTGGTTATATATGTAACTATGCGTATGCGAGTATGACTGAATGAGTTGGGGTACTTGTTTCCTTTAAATGTTCACAATAGGCATTGATCTCTTTTTCACAATCACTATTCAACAACCGATAGGTCACTAGTGGTTGGCAAGAGTAAAGAGTGTGGTCTCTTGCCCCTTTTCCTTGCTACAGGAATCTACACTTGGTTTGAAGCAAGAAGAGTATTGATTCCGTTCAATAGTTTCAACCATCAACTTCTTCCACTCCTTAATAACAAAACCAACAACCTTTTTTGTGTTTGACGAGTGAATTCTTGAGAATTTAAATAAAAATTTGAGTTTCGTAATTTCTAAGGGTCAATTCATTCGTTAGATATTGTTTGATATGAAATTTGAAATTTCGATGAATTTTTTTTGATTAGATATACAACTCAAATATTACAACTGCGTGAGTCAAACTCACGACCTCTCACTTACTACATGAGAGACTATGTCACTAGACCAAATGGTACTCGGCAATTTCGATGGAATTGAAAACGAAAGAATTTGTTATTTAAAATCCTTAATTGAAATTCCATCAAAATGTGTTATTTGCAAATTCTTTTGTAGAATCAATTTTTATTTTCAAACTAAGACTTTTTAAAATTTTAATTTTTATATTTCTTTCAAACTACTTAAAATATCACACTCTAGATACCAAATATACTTATTCAAACAATGAAGATTGCAATGAATGAAATTTCAGTTGATAGAAATCTAAATCTCATTATTTTTAAATTTTTCAAAAACTTAAAAAATTCTAATCCAAACGTGTGAAAAATTTAAAAAACTCTAATCCAAACGTAATAAACTGTAATGTTAAAAACATTTGCTTCCCCTCTCCCAATTCCCACCCATCTCTTCAAAAAAAATCCCACCCACATCGGACCATGTCTTGTCAACCATTCCCATTAAACAAAACCCTAGAATCTGATCTCCCCCTGGTCACTCCCCTTTGTTTACTTAACCTTTACAGAAAGAAACAACAGCAGAAACTTTGACGACACCGACCATGGTTCTCTACATGCCGGTATGTGCAACATGAAAAAAGTCACCATGTATAACTAAATTGGTGTTACGTTAACTCTGGTGGCTCGACTCTCCGATCTAGACAAGCAGAATTGCAAAATGCAGACAATTCTGCTTATAAGAATGTACGACCAAAACAAAACCATTACAAAAATCGTATATGGTGACTTCAAACTTACGATTGGTGATGTAGTTTGTGATTTGAAAAGATAGTCATAACACATAATGTAGTGTCTTATAGCTGTTTAACGAAAATGAAAGAACATTTTTGCATTGAGATGACAGCATTACCACGTTCGTAAATAGATGGTTGAAATCAACGGATTTCGCCTGTGACATGATACCCCTAAGGGTAAATTCATCCTATTATATATGAGATATATATGACTACTTAGACAATTTGATACATCATGTATAAAAGATAACAGTTTGGTACCTCAAGTACTACTTAGTTTTCTCATATGATATTTCAGACGATTTTTTCGTTACATATGAACATTTGACTTGCACATGTGTTTACTTTAATGGTTATTTTCATCATTCTACTAATAACATTCCAAATAAGACATTAATATATATTTTATTTTTCATTTCAAAATTTAATATTATTCTTAATCATCCATTATACATATTTGACATAAAAATAAAAACATACACTATTTGAATAATATATATATATATAAGGAAAAACCTATCACGATTAAAGAAGATATACAAAAAAATGATTAAAGGAAGTGAGAAATAATCTAAACCCTAAGAACGACTGCCTCATCTCTCTCAAACTCTCACTCGTCCGGTGGCCAATCTTGGTTGTGGTCAGCCTTTGGGCTTTGCGGAAGTCGAGCTTTGGCTGTCGGACGGGATATATATATTGTGGATTTTTTGCTCGAGGTTCAGGTGAAGGGATCTGCGACTTGTAGGCGTGTGCAAGACATCAAGGTCTGGTCGTTGTTACCTCTGAGTCAATTGCAGGTGATTCTTGATTATGGCGTCGAAAATGGAGCTGGTCGGATCGTGGCAGGTTGATGATGGTGGCGAGGCTTGTGTAGTCTTGCCGGTTATGGTTGAAAGGTCTCGTAAGATAGTGACGGTGCTTTGATGGGGGAGTCTGTGATACTTTGCAGTGGTCGATGAGGCAACGAGCTTGGTGGGTGAAAAGTGGCGGCGGTGTCAGGTAGAGTGGTGGTGGTGTAAGGTAGAGCGGTGTTAGGGTGTCGTTAGGGCTGGGTGAAAAACCCGAAGAAGGAAAAAACTCAGACCAGACCGGAGGGCCCACTGGGCCAAGCCGGGCTTTTTTCTAGGCTTGTGTTTTTTTAAGAGATGTGCAGACCGGGCTTTGTTGTGTACGGTCCAGGTCGGGCCTTGGAATTCTTAAGGGAAAAAGCTTGAGATATTGTGTTACATTCTTTGGAATATAGTCAACATACAACCCCCAAAACCTAAGTACCTAACTTAACTTTAATGAGTCTAATCGACACACTCACACTCAGCAGTCTCACATTTTCCTCTCTCAGACACACTCTCACTTCGGTCACTCGATTCTCTCTGTCTCTCACAGTTTCACTCTCATCCTCGATCTCTCGTCCAGTCGTCCTAGATCTCATCTAGTCATCATTGATCTCTCACTCTCATCCTCCATCTCATCCAGTCATCCTCGATCTCTCATTACATCGCCTCTGTCACTTGTCGAGGTTGACTCCTTGTCTCCGGTCCCCATTTGTGTCACCTTCGTCGAGTCTTAGTCTCGTTCACTGACTAGTCGTCGTCGACTCATAGTCTCGCCTCACAAGTCACAAGACACTACGGCGTAAGGGTATGATTCTTTCTCACTTCTCAGCTTCTCAATTCTTCCATTCTTTGTTTCAATCTTTAGATATGTTTTGATTTCAATTGTATTTGGTTTATGTTTGAGTTACCTTTGTCACATCCTGATTCTAGAATTATTTTACGGTTGGTTACTTTGGTCTCTTACCATTTGTAGTATCTGTTTTACCGTAAGGGGTCACAAAGTTGACTTTTCATTAATTCAAGAATTTGGAAAAACTTTCTTCATGAAAGTCATAAAGGACGTTGATACGAGTTTGTGGACACGTAGCACGCTCAAATCGAAGATCGTATGAAGGAGTTATGGTCTAAAAACGAGAAGTTACTATTCATAGTAAGAAGTATAAAAAGAAAACTTACCGGAAGTAGAAAGTAAAAAATCAGAACTTACCCAATCACTTTATCTCTCCTCTTTCCTAACCCAATCCGCTGCCCGATCTTCTCTCTGCCACCGCGCCGTCGTCGAGCCGCCATAGGTCGCCGTATCGGTCTCAAAATGACCATCTCTGAGTCTACTTCAATTCTAGATAACCTTTTCGACCTATCATGCCTTAGTTTGGGAGAAATTCCATGTTGAATGCCGAGTGTACAGTAGGAGTTCTAGATCAAAATTTTTCCTCCTCAGGCCACTAATTGGGGAGTTCTTTAAATGATTAGAATGAGTTTTAGGAGTACTACTCACCCTTAAAGTTTGGTGGATTGATTTGGAGTGTGGAGGGAGAATTGAAGATTTGAAATTTGAAATTTTCGTGTTTTTATATTTTCCTTCGATTGACCTAGTTAGATGCCGAATTGGCATTCAAGTTGAACTAGAAAGTTGTTCCAAATGATGAGACGAAGCTACTGTTACAATTTGGTAACGATTGGAGGTCGCGGTAATTTTGGCCAAAATTTCTGCCGGCGGCGGAGCTGGCGGCGGTGCTGCCACTTTTTGAGCGGTTTTTCATACCCATTAAATAGTATAAAATGAGGGGATTATATGGTTTAAATTTGATAATTTTTGGATGAGTTTTGGTTAGGTTTTGGAATTTTTCAAGTTTAGTATTATTGACGGATAATAAAATATTATTCCGGCCATCGATTATTGTCGGTTAAGGTTTAAGAATTATTTTAAGGAGTTATAAGTTATTTGTGAAGGTCGGGGATTTTTAGTTGACAATTTGAGAAGTGTGGTGACGATGAGCAAGTTGTACGCTCACAAATGTGTACACCTATATTATTTAATTATTATTCTAGCGTCTGGAAAATTAATATTAATTGTGAAACAGGACGCAAAGATGCTCGTGTTGTGGAGACTTCTCTTGGACGGAATTCAGGTTTTCGTTAGGCTAAGGCCTAAGTCTATGAGTGGACTTTTATTTTTAAATATAATGCATGTAATGGGTTTTTTTGAGTTTCTCTTTTATTTATGAAAATTTTCTCCTAGTTGATTTTTATGGTGATTTTGGGAAAATTTGAGAATTTATTAATTTTCAAATATAATTGAGTCGGGAAAGAGGTTCCTACCTTTTCCGCGGGTTTTAAATAATTTTCCTGAAATATGATTTTAAATCGTTTTCACCATTTTGTGTTACGGAGGGGGATGATATTTTTAAATGGAGAAACTTGGCTTTTGAATTTTAATGATTTAAAGTAAAGTCAGGGAACCGGTTTCAAATGCCTGGGAAAGTTTTAAATCCAATGTGTTTAGAGAAAAGTCATGGGTGTTTTGACTTGGAATTTTGATTTACTCACCACGAGGTTTTTAAGAATTTTCAAGTATATGTATATATGTATTGCTAGCTAGCATGGACCCTCTTTGGATAGAGATGGTACCCTCTCCGGATTGTAGCTGCTCAGACCCTCTTCAGTGGTAGCTAATCAGAAGGACCCTCCCGAATAGAGCCGGTCATGACCCTCTTCGGTGGTAGCTGGTCAGAAGGACCTTCACGAATAGAGTAGGTCAAGGGACCCTCTTCGATAGAGCAGGTCAAGAGACTCTCTCTGATAGAGCTGGTCAATAGACCCTCTCGTGGATTAGAGCTGATCAGTTGTTTTTCTCGTGGTCATGATGATATTATACCCACTTCTTTATTTATGGATTTGAGCCAAGAGAATCGTTATATATTTAATTTAATCGTTTTCTAATGGTTGCGTGCATAAGAATTTTTTTAGAAAATCAAATGAAGAGCATGAAAAGATATTTACATTTTCATATTTGATTTTTATCCACTCATTCTAATGTTTTTAAATGTTTTCCTCTGAGTCATTCGTTTTCAAATGCCCAGTGTTGTAGGGTTTCTGTGAGGAGGTCGCGCGTACTGAATTCAAGGTATAGTCAATTAATTAGTTGTTGCCATAAGTTTAATTTGGTATCACTTCCATGTAGATTGCTCTGATTACCCAAACTTAGATAGTTGAATAGGTTGTTGAAAAGTAGCTGTGATTTGGGGAGCATGATGGCTCAAGGAGTTGGGGGTTTATTTAAATTATTCATGGAAGTGCTGAGTTGGTTTGTAGAAAGGGTTGTCCATTTCAAGAGGGTTTCGGTAAGAAGTTTTCTTGAGATGGTCCCCGCATGATTTACTTCAGGTTAAAAGGGTTTAACTCGGGGTGTGTCCTGACAACCTTACTAGTCTCAGTGTTTATGCTCAATTGATAACACATTTAGATTTCAGTATTTATGTTGTTGATTATCTTACTGAATCTCTGTTTCGAATTTTCAATTTCAGTTTCTATGATGTTGTTGGTATATATTATGATGTTGTTGGTGTATATTGTGATGTTGTTAACTTGTTGGTGTTAGCTGATAACATGTATGTTGCTAGTTGAGTTGTTGTTACAGATTGATGTTGACCACCTCATCTTCATCATATGGCTGCTTTAGTTTTGATTCTGAGTGTTACAACTCATAAGATGAAATTGAAGAAGTACCTGCTGAGACTGGTAATGACATGATGGTAACATGATAGATTTGTTGATGTTATTGGGTAAAATTCTGTTGGGTTTGTAGATTTGTTGATGGTAACATGATAGATTGGCTTGCCATTGTGTCATAATGAAATAATGCTCTCGTTTCTTGTGATATAGCTTTTATTTACATTTGTTGATGTTATTCGGTAAAATGTTGTTGGGTTTGTAGATTTGTTGATGGTAACATGCTAGATTGACTTGTCATTGTGTCATTGTGTGTAGTACTGGTTAATAACTTATAAGGGTCAAGTTCCTACTGTTTTTAGTGTTCCAATTATTTCTCATGGTCTTCATGGATTAGCAGAAATTGAAATGAATTGTGTCTTACACTCCTACCTACAAGGTAAGTACTGAAGTGCATTCGAGAATGACAAGTTGAATTTGCCAAGTTGAAGTCAAGGGGTGCAATTATGCATTGAAGATTTGGAGAATCTACCCATCGATCCATTGAAAGGAGTCTGAGCTTTCATTTACTTTGGTTAATTTGGTTGGTTATGACTTTGTGCAAATCACGTCTATATTTAACAGAAAAGTTGACGAAATTAGCATATAAGAAAACTAAGTAATATTTGAAGCACCAAACTTTTATATTTTATACATGAGATACAAAATTATACAAGTAACCATACCTCGGATAACATAAAAGCAATTTACCCCTACCATACCTCAAATGCTAGAAATTTACCCTCGCCCCCAATCACTCATTTTCGAATTGACCAAACCAAAAGCAATCTCACTAACAATAACATCCGGGTGAATAAGAAATGAGACATCATCTGGAGACTTGATTGAAGTAGATTCAATGTGAGAAGAAGAAAAATAGAATATTGTTATATTGTTGAATGATAACTCTGATAACATATTCATGGTCATGATGATAATAATGTAACATATTCATAGACATCCTTCTTTCACAAACCCAGTACCCACCAGGCATCTAATCCCCTCCCATCTATTTTCTTTTGCATGTATCATCACATATATACATGTACAAATTCTCTTCTACAACCAGACAGCCCGCTCTCTCTCTCTCTCTCTCTAACCCACTCAAGGGTGAACTAAACAATTGTACATGGATTTTTTTTTGAACTGGGTATACAGTAACCAGGCCAGCCTACATTTTATATGAAGAGGCGAGAGAAGGAAGAAACCGGAACCAGAAAGCCATGAGGAATGAATGAATAAATGAAGGCTGAGAAAGAAACTAATGCTACTTCTCTGGAACCGAATGGCATTGGCTGGTAACTGAATTATTTGGTGATATTGATTATGGCACAAGTAGCTGGTAAATAGAGGGGGAGGCTGAATGGAAGGGGATGTCAGGAAGAGCTCCCTATCGAACTGGGGTGGGGAGGCAGCAAGAAAAATGCAAAATTACAGCAGAGATGAAGCAGAATTACAGTACAGTTTTCTAAGTTCTAAAAGCTATAATGCCTGATCGAGTGTTCTAACATTTCACGACAGGGGCAAACCATTTCCTTCACCCAGCTACCATTTTTGTATATCTTGAATGTTGATACAATCTTTACATTTTCAATGTTTGCAACTGCCGGGGTTTCTTCAATGTCAATCTGCATTGCATCACCATAACTTTTTATCCAATTATACAACAGCAAAAATAATGAGGCAGGCAAAGTGATATTTGCTTGAGGAAGTGTCTGTAACTTACCTTGAGGAAATTTATGGATGGATAGCGAGCACAGAGCGTGTCCACAAAAGGTGATATTTGCTTGCATAGCAAATCAGATGCTGCTTTGAAATGGACTACAGAGACACCTGGAACTATGAAACCTTTAAGCACTAGTACAATGATGCAAGTGTAAACATGAGTATGTGACAAGTGTGTAAAAATTTGAAGGCCTACCTGGTAAACATATTGCAGCTCTGAACTGCTCAAGACCCAATATTTCTTCTACTTCACCCCCAAACTTCATATTATGTACTTCCCCACAAGATTTTTTCAATGCAACTTGAGCATGAAACAATGATTCAGCAACTTCATTGTCATCAGGAAGCTCCCTCCTCAAAACCTCATAGTCTCTAACAGCATTCACCCATCTTTCAAGCTGTAATACGAAAAAGTCAAAGAAAATAAGCTGTGAATTTGTTTCAGAAAAAGAGAAATGCACGTACCACTTAGACATGTGATTTACCTTGCTGTTTGATGCAGCCCTCCGAAGAAGAGCTTTTGTGTAATTCGGTTTAATACATAGGGCCTGATTGCAGTCTTCAATGGAATGCTCCCACATCCCAAGCTTAAACCAACAAGCTGCTCTGTTGCAATATAGAACCGAGTTTGAAGGATCAAGCCTCAGACCATCTCCATACGCTAAGCATGCTTCGGTGAACCTTTCGGACTTGAAGAGATCATTGCCACGGGCACGAGCTCTCACCACCATTCGCACATTTTGAAGCAGTGACGCAATTTCAAGATTTCGGGGGTCAATCTTTCCAGCTTTCTCAGCAGCAGTAACTGCATTCTCAAACCTGCAATACATCCATCATCCATTCTCACTCACCACAAAGCTCATAACCATAGTAATTGGGATGAAGCTTAAATTAAAAAAAAAAAAATCAAACTCACCTTCCAAATGCCATCTCAATTTGTGCCAAGACAAAGTAAGTGTATGCTTCAGAAAGCATCCCAAAGAACTTAGATTGTGAGGAGTTGGTGTAAGTGTCTAATTTGGGTATGTTAGATAGGACTGATTCAGCATCATCAATATGGTGGAGCTTCAATTGTGCTTCCACTCTACACATAGAGAGCTGTAAATTCAATTTGAACAAGTTCAGCACTTGGTTATGCATCTCATGACAAAATCTAATACAATTCCAGTTGTCAAGATTTTAATAACCAATAGTTACCTGGGGAGAAAAGTCAGCTCCAGCAGCAATGGCAGAATCCTTTTCCCTCAATACACTTTTCCAATCTCCTACACGACGAGCATCTGTACATCTTTTAAGATGCTTCTCTACTACCTCTAATTTCCGTAACTCAGTCGCATCCGGCTGTAGCCCTGGAAAACATAGATGACTCCTGGCATTCTCGACCTGCCCTAACCTGTCATAACAATGAAATACACAGATATTAGCACCTAAAATTATACAGCAGGATTCAGATCCAAAGCAATCAAATCAAAACGAACAAACAAAGCTTTGAAAACCCCTCTAAAACCTCTATGCAAAGACAGCATAATGTGATATAGGAGCCTATAGTAAACTAGACTAAAACAAGCAAACCATCACGAACACACATCCAAGTCAAGAATCAAAACCCAAAACCGAAAACTAGTACAGCACAGTGAACCAGATCCAACAACCAAAAAAGTAGAGAAATTCTCAAACTAATCAACAACACGGACACTAACCCAGCACCAAACCAATATGAACCAACACATCTGCTTCGAAAAGACGAGAGCTTTAGCTCCCAACTCACCTAACAAACAAACACCCCAAACGGTGGTGAGCTCTGCCATAATTGGGATCCAACTTCACAGCCTCCTCACAGTCCTTCACTGCCTCCCCCAGCCGCCCCAGACCGGTCAACGCCGCAGCCCGGTTGCTCCGGTAAGCCGCATTTCCCGGAGACAATGCAATTGCCTTGTCATAAAAGCTCAAAGCCTCGGAAAATTTGCCCCTTCTGTAATGCTCATTCCCAGCTCTCTTGACCTCTTCCGGCTCCATCACTCTCTTCAAGTCCCCAACGCTAGTCCTCGAGCTCACCGCCTCCGTCTTGGCCGCCGCGCCGCCCCGCATTATACTCCCGTGGCCGTAGTAGCCCGTCCCGGAGCCCAAGACGTCGGTTCTGGAGCTCCGACTGGGCACCATACCCGCCTTGAGGATTTTCCCGGAGGGGCAAATGTTCCCGGTGGGGAGGACATTCGATCTCGGAGACGAGTTGACGGCGGCGGTGGAGGAGCTCTGACCCGAGTAGATTAACGGGTGGGTTGACCCGGAATTGGAATTGTTCCGGGTATTAGTGGGACCGCTGTCGCTGGACCCGGAGAGCTCGCCGGAGTGGCAATTGGTGGTGGTGGGACCCGAACAGTAATCGGACCTCTTGGCAACCCGGTTCCGACCTGAAACCGATCCGGATGAACTGGAGCTGCTGCTTGTGGCGGTGGCGAGTCCGCCGCTCTGGCGGGTCCGGAGCGGCGAAACCGGCGAGCCGAGATCGAGTTCTCGGAAATTGGGCTTGTTAGCCTCGCAACAACTCAGTGAGTCACGGAGCCGATTGGACAGCGAGTCGACAGGGTCCAAAATGGGCTTCCCGGAATACGACATTTCCGATAACAAACTCCGGCAAGAAACCCAAAAAAAAGGTCGAATCTTTTTTCAGTGGCTTTCAAAATTTGGAGATTTTCTCACAGAGAGTGAGGCAATGTGAGACCCAGTGAGGCCTTTACTCCAAGAACAATGATGGGTGCAAGAAAAAGAGAAACCCAAACCCAGAAGCAGCTGAAAAAGAGCAAGAGGCTGTGAGGAAGAAGAAGAAGACATTAAAGAAAGAGAGAGAGATTGAGAGAAAGAGCCGAGATGGAGATCTCGTGATATAAAAAAAGGAAGAAGGAAAGAATGAATGTGAAATTTAGAAAGAAAGAAGGGGAAGGAAAGAGAGAAGCTTTTATTTAATATGGGGTTTTTTGTTTTGTTCCTTCTTCTTCTTCGCCTCTTTTTCACCAGCTGCTTCACGAGATAGGGTTTAGTTTTCTTCTCTATTTCTTTTCTCTCTGCTTCGACTGTTCTACTACTTCTCTTCTCTTTTCTCTGTACTCTGGATTTTTATTACTTTCTTTCTTCATCTCGGGTCCTATAAATCTCCTTATTTTTTTTTTTCTTAAAACATCTATAACATCTCATATAAAACTAAAATAATTTCTATTTTAAAAAAAATATCATTTTTAGCTCCAATAACTCATGTAAAGAATTATATATAACACAAAAAGTGGGAAGAGAGAAACATATCCTCTAAATCTATAAAATTTTTACAAATTTGTATTTTCATATAAACTTTATTGCTTACCTTTTTGAATTCATTTTCTTCTCTAGAGAAATAACCAAATATCATTAAGTTAAAACAATTAACCAAATAATTAAGGTTTAATTTGAATGAATTTATATATTTTTATAAATTTATTAAATTATACAAAAAATATTTAATTTTGTGTATAAAATTAGAAAAGCGGTTAGTGTTTAACTCATTTTCTTATAAAGATTTTATAATTTTCTCATTTATAATATAGAATTAATATAAAAATAGTTGAAAATGCTTTGAGGGAAGAAAACGTTGCCCTACTACTCTACACTCTCCATTACCTTTTACAACAGTGACACCTTGACTCAACATTGATTTAGCCTAATTATGTGTTATAATCGTGCGATTAATTGCTACAACGCATTGTTACAAATTTATCTTTTGATTTTTTGCATTTTACCTCCCCTCTTTTTTATTTTTTGGGTCTGTTGTTTCAAATTTGACTCCATTTAATTCCCGTGTTCATCTCTTCGTTTGATACTGGATTTTCCACGAATATGCGTCATGTGGCACACTAGGAAGTAAAGTGCAAAGACTTGAATTTGATGAAGACAAAAATAACATCAAAAGGAAAAAAGAATACGTGAACCTGATAAACGACTAATGTGTATCCATTGAAATGAAAAAAACAAGTAAAAATATCGTTCTTTATGGAAAAATAGTCGTAAGGTCAGAGGCGAAACGTGTTTTCCATGCATGTTGTCTGTCAACAGTGTTCAATTTAGCAGTTTAGCGCCTAGTTCACAAAACAAATAAATATCCAATTAGTATCGACACAAAATACATTTTCACATTTGACCAGATTAAAATGACACACAAACAAAATGTCACATCCCGGACCATCTCCGCCGTAGCACGATATTGTCCGCTTTGGGCCCGCCGGCCCTCACGGTTTTGTTTCCAGGAGCTCTCAGAGCAACTTCCCAGGGGGTCACCCATCCTGGAATTTCTCTAAGCTTAGCAAGCTTAACTTCGGAGTTCCCATCCCCTCCGAAGCCACTGAGCTCCCAAAAGGCCTCGTGCTAGATGGGTGTCACCGATGTACATATATGGTACATCACCCTCTCCGTTGGTCGATGTGGGATGTTACATCCACCCCCCTTAGGGGCCCGACGTCCTCGTCGGCACACTCGCACCCCTCGGCAGAGTGGCTCTGATACCAATTGTCATATCCCGGACCATCTCCGCCGTAGCACGATATTGTCCGCTTTGGGCCCGCCGGCCCTCACGGTTTTGTTTCCAGGAGCTCTCAGAGCAACTTCCCAGGGGGTCACCCATCCTGGAATTTCTCTAAGCTTAGCAAGCTTAACTTCGGAGTTCCCATCCCCTCCGAAGCCACTGAGCTCCCAAAAGGTCTCGTGCTAGATGGGTGTCACCGATGTACATATATGGTACATCACCCTCTCCGTTGGTCGATGTGGGATGTTACATGCCCTCTACAACTTTCAAGAAGGAAGTTTTCCCAAATTCTTGACTTACCAAAAAGTCAACTTTACCATCATTGTACGGTTAAACGGTTACTTTAAATGGTAAAAGACCAAAGTAACCAACCGTAAAATAATTCTAGGATCGGGGTGTGACACAAAAAATTTATGAAGAATCTATGGCCTTCCTTTTTGAATAAAGGATTAGTGCGGATGTCCTCAAGCTTTCATTAATGAAACTGTCGAATACAAGGGGAGATATAAAAGTCTGAACCCCTGATTACGATGAAGTCATGAAATAATATCGAGGATACCTACAGAGTACATGTAGTCATGTATTCAAATAAGCACCTGCTAGCAAAGAATACTACTGCGACTCCATTTGCTTTGAAATAGTAATGACATAATGGAAAGATCATAATATCCAATAAAACAGCTTTTTTACTATGTTGCCACTGGAGAAACCCGACAACACTTAGTTTCATCCTGCCATTAGGAGGTTACACCCATTTGACCAAGCAAACAACATGTCGCCTACCCAGAACAGATAAGGCATCTAAAGTGCATAGACCGACACAAGGACCTTGGCACCCTATCAAATAGTGATAGAGTATTATTGGCGACAAAAAGCCGTTTAGAACTATAATTAAAATATAGTAAAACAAAATTACTAAATAAAATTGCAAAATAGAAAAATAGAATGGACCTAGGGTAGAACCCCAAGTCTATTCCATAATAGGTCCTGAAGAAGCCCAAGACTGTAACAAGGCCCAACGGGTCAAAGCATGGACCTCAGCCCAAGACGAGTCTTGCACAGGAAATCATGTTTCCACTGGTGCACCTATAACCCCGTCACTTTGCCGGTTTCAGATCTCGATCATTGTCGAGACACCGTCCGTAACCAAGGGTCGTCGTAACCTCTCCACCATCACAACCCCCAACCACAGCCGCCCAAAGAAAGAACATCCTCCGACCTCACCTACACACATAGAAACCCGATCCTAAACATGCAGCGATGAGTTTTCAGCAAGATCCGGGTGGACCCGACCATAAACCCACAATCTAGATCGGCCCAAACAATTAATACGTGTAGAAATATTCGGCTGGAATCGATCTGACACCACCATCGACCACGAAACCATCACCTGTGTCGCCGTTGACATCGACTGAAGCCAACAAAATTTTATCTCATTCAACCCCAATCATTCATCGGAGCAAACTAGCTTCTATACTAGCAGCCCATCTAGCCACACATGACGAACGTTGACGAGGCCAGGAGCCTGTGCCGCCGTCGTTGTGCAGCCAGACGAGCAGATGAGAAACACTCGACAAAGTATAAGGTTTTTTAGGCACGTTTTTAGGCGCGTTTTTAGGCCCTTTTGAGATCTATGGCCTTCCTTTGAGGCCGCTTAATAAGGAAATAATATTATCAATATTTTGTCGCATATGCTATAAGCAAATTTCTATTACTAGCTTATAAATACAAAAACATAAACTCGTTATCATAAATAAAATATCTAAACTTAATACAATAACAAAAACTTGTTATCATAAATACAATATCTAAACTTAAGTTTTCTTTTGAGCATCTACTATTCCAGTATGTTGTTAAAATTTCGCTTGATTTTTTGGTAAAAATATGTGCTTGTCATTTAAAGATCACTCCCTCGAATTAGGTAAATTTATATTTTTGTATGACGAAAAAGGCTAGGAATGTAAAAATGTGAACAAGCGGTCAGTTGATGTTTAAAGTTACTAGTTAATGGAGAGATGTTTATAGGTAGGACTATATGCACTTCGTACTAAACCATTGCAAAGTGACGTATTAGTTTTTGTCCAGTCGAATGTGCTCTTCAACCTAGGTTTGTATCTTGAAGCTGTGAAAGTGACTAAAAATATGTTAGTGAGCCGACTAGTTTATTAAGGTGTTTAACTGATAATTTTGAGGTCATGAATTCAAACCTTATTTTTTTAATCAAAGACAATTTTGTCATTCATAAACTAATGCAGAGGGTACAATACGAATCGATATGTTGTCATGCGTATAGATTCAAACCTCATAGACATATGTAAGGTGTGAATTATTTATATTTTTTTTTTTAAAAGTGACCAAGAAAATACATAATTAGAAAATTTCACATTTGCGTGATTTCTAGACCTAAGAAGACTACTTATTCTAGCTACCTAACCATCCACGCCTTTCATTTCCCTAATAAGACTTTTGATATTTAACTTCGTAGTCCGTACTAAAACAACGATTGTAATCTTCTAAAAACAATTCGATGTTCGGAGATTTTTCCCTCCAACTAGTGAGGCTCACCTCTTTTCTGTTAACGACGCGCTACCAAAATTGTTATTTCAAACAAAATGTCTGTACTCTAAAGAGCACATCAACATCTACACTTCTAGTTTCGACCTCGCCTAAGCGCAATCCGCCAGCTCCTCTCTTCTGCTCGCATTGCCTTTGTCGTCTTCATCAAGCTCGTTGTAAAATTCAAGAGTTTGTCAAACCACACTTGCACTCAAAAATGTGGATGTTGGAAAGTGATTACCCACTGAAGAATTTTCGTTGTTATATATGGCTCACACTTTTTTTTTGTCGGATCCATATTTAAATTTCATTGACATATATATGATAAGTGAGTTATTTTAAAAAAAAAATATTTAAAAAAAGTTGATGGCAGTCGACGGTGAAGTGAAAGTAAAAAACCGTAAAGAGCTTCTATCGTAGCCTCGCCATAATTGAAAGAGGAGGTTATGGTATAAGCTAACACCGTGTGTTTTTTCATTATCGGTCCCTTTTCACTCATATGGCGAAGCTGAAGCACCCAAGGGCCGAACGTTCATTAGCCCAAAATTGGTTTATGGAACGACCCTGTTTTGTTTTCATCAAACTACTGTATTGCGTGTTTAACCTTGATCAAATGGAGTCAATAACCTAACGACGAAGTCATCGAGCATCATGGGTTAGAAGTTTTCTCTCGACAACGTACATGAGCATCGATCCTAAAATAGTTGGTCAAAAAGTTCGATTTGTTTCTTTATTAATGCAAATCCAAAATTCAATCAATGTGTTTAAGAAGCGTGAAAATCATCAAAACTGAAGATCTTCTAGTCTTGGTTTTTACATTGTAATAACTTATCCATTCTGTCAACAAAATTGAAGTTGGTGCACCCACACTATTCCCATAGCAACAAATTTAGTGTTAGTTATTGTTTACACTAAATTCCACTGTAATAACCTTAACCCAGAGTGAATGGTCAAGATGAAATAATTAAAACCCGTAAAATTATTTCAAGTCAAAATTACAAATTGCTAGTGCAATTATTTCTCGATAATTGCATATATCAATGAGAGGGGTGTGAAACCATAATTAAAATTTAGAAGCACCCCAATAATGATGGGGAGAGGTTGAAGATCGAAATGGGTTGCGTTCCAGATTGTACGTAATAGTAATAGAATAGAAGAATAGGGTAATGGGGAGAAATGGTGCGAGGCTGTCATGGAAATACAAGTAATAACGTACAGATCCATCTGCAAGTGAGTTGTGATCCACTTATGTACGTGATGAAGAAGAAGAGACCTAGCTACAAGCTGGGTTTTGTTGGAGTTAGAATTTTACTTCTTTAAAAATTGGTTTTCTCTGACATGTCAGCATTAATAAGTCCAGTGCAACTTGATATTCGTGTTGAAAACCGAGTGCTACTCTCTCTTTATTCTTCTCAAGCATTGTGCTGCGGATGCCGATTTATCCACAAGCTGAATTCTTCTTTAGACCTAGCTGTTTCCAACCAGAATTTTTCACAAACTGCGTAGATGGTCAGGTCCTACTTAAACCGCTAAGGTTCGAGCAGAGAAAATATGTGTCAGAATATTTATTAAGGTAAACCTTAGTAATGTCGATGACATGTAGTTTTACCGACGGATCGGAAGGTTTGTTGATGGATCAACTCCTTGATGAGATAAGATTTCGTTGACGGATCAACAAGATACCAACGGATTGGTCTTTTCAAAAAACACCGGAGTGCCTTTTGGTGGTCGATACGCTCCGGAGAGATGTACGTAGATTTGTAGTTGTGTTTGCAAAGGGTTGTGTTTGATTGATTTGCTAATACCCTTCATGTCTGCTTCTCAACCCTTGTATAAGCCAAGGTTAAGTGATTTTCCTACATATCCAGGGCAAAAAAAATTTCCACATAGATATTCACTGAAATCTCTAGACTTGATTCTTAAGTAACTCATCAACGTTGCCTCTTACTTTACCCAAAGAAATCAGGATTAGAGAAAATGTTCATTTACTTCAAAATTTGACACCTTACTTCCCCTTCCAACATTTTTTTTAAAACATTGACCATTTGAACTTTAAAAAGAGAATTTGTGCCCATTAGGTCTAAACTCTTAAGATACTCTTAAGAATCTATATTATTTTAGTACAATTATACCCCTCACCCCTTAAATATGTTTAGAGAGAGAAAATGCAAGAGAGAAGAGTTGGCCGGAACCTCATCCACTCCGGTCACCTGCCGTCAGACTCTGGTCACCGGTCGCCGGAATTCGCTCGTCGGTGACCAAAATCATGTGGCCGAAATTACTGACTCTAGTAAACATTCAATTTCAAGTTTACTACCCCTAGTAAACTCACTTCTGTTTCCAAAAACCAGACTCAAAACACCAAAACCAAGTTTACTAGGAGTAGTAAACTTGCTTCTGTTCCTAAAAACCAGACTCAAAACATCAAAACCAAGTTAAACTTACTTATGTTCCTAAAAACCAAACTCAAAACACCAAAATCAAGTTTACTAGGAGATCAGTGTCAGACGTCAAGACTCAAAAAATCTGAAGGCGGAGGCAGAGATCGGAGGAGGTTGTGGTGCGTGGGAGAGGTCGAAGGCAGCTGTGGTGTGTGGCAGAGATCGGCGTGCTCAGCGTCGTCAAGTCTCCAGGAGAGAGAGAGAGAGAGAGAAAGTCTGCTTCGACGACTACGTCGTCTAGGAGAGACAACCTCTTCTGATCTGAAGGTTGTCGTGGTGCGGGTCGGAGATTGGTGAGCTATAGAAGATCGGAGCCTGGCTGCTTGGATCGATCTTGATGACCTCGACATCGACGTAGAGAGAGAGAGAGAGAGAGAGAAAAAAAAATTGAAAAGATTTTGTAGTGAATGATCATTAGTCCTAAGGATTATGTACAAGATAAAACCGTAATTTGCCGGTCCAAAAGGCTTTTCTAACCAAAATTGAAAATATATATTTTGGACCAAAATAGATTTAGGGCATAACTTAGACAAGTAAATCGTATTCGATCGATTGGTGCATTATAGTTTTCAAACCACAAACATCAAGAATGTTGTGAACCCACAAACATCAAGAATGTTGTTGTGTTTAGAAAACATTACTCCTTTTCCTGGAGCTGACTTCAAGTACCTTAAAATTCTCACGACAACATCCATGTGACTCTCGTTCGGGTTATACAGGAACTGACTCACAACATTCACTACATATGCAATATATGGTCTAGTATGGGTTAAATAAATCAAGTGCCCAACTAACATTTGATAGCGAGCTCTATCAGTAGGTAATTGGTCTGGGTACTCTGTCAGACGATAGTTTTGCTCAATGGGTGTGTCAATAGGTGTGCAATCCAAAATTCATGTCTATGTCAACCAATCAAAGATGTACTTTCTCTGGCACAAGTATATCAATTTTCTCCCCTAGTTACCTCAATTCCTAAGAAGTACTTGAGTTCACCCAAGTCCTTCATTTCAAACTCAGATGCTAGTTGTCTCTGCAATCTGTTCATCTCAACAATATCATTGTCAGTGATTACCATATCATCGACATAAATAATTAAGGCTGTTACATTCCCTTATTTATGTTTGAAGAATAAGGTGTGGTCTGAATTACTCTGTTTGTAACCAACATTACGCATGAAGTGCGAAAATCTCCCAAACCAAGCAATGGGTGACTATTTGAGACAGTACAAAGACTTTCTCAAATTTCATACAAATTCACTAGGAGAAGCAGCTACATACCCAAGTGGAAGACTCATGTACACCTCTTCAGCTAACTCTCTATGAAGAAACACATTCTTGACATCAAACTGTCGAAGTGGCCAAATTAAACTAGCCACAAAAAAAGTAGAACAAAAATAATATTCATCTTAGCAACAGGAGCAAATGTCTCATCATAATCTATGTCATATGTTTGAGTAAACCCCTTTACAATAAAATGTGTTTTGTATTCATCTTGGCAACAGGTGCTGCTGCTTCTGATGATGACTATCGCCACCGCCGATGTCTGTTTTGTAAATAGGGACCTTTGCTTTGCAACCGAATCAAAAGATTAGAGATCAACCCAAACACAAACAAAGAAAGGAATATGGCCAGCTGAGCTTTCATTGTTGATGCAACAAAGAAGAATCACTAGATCTAAAGTATATTGGGCTCGAAATCCTATCTCCTTAATTCAAGGAAGTCACACATGACTGCGATGGAAAACTGCTCAGCTTAGATTGAAAACGAAAAGATCGGCATCTAAATGAGGATCTGATATGTTTATGAGACTAGATTAGTGGTTTTTGAAATTGGGGATAAAACAAAAACAAAACCTAATAAATTGAAATGGCGGAAGCAAAAACTATGATCGACTAACAGAAGCCAAAAGGTAACAGATCGGCTACTGTGGCTCTAATACCATGATAACATTCATGGATTAATGACCTAAATGCAGAAATAAGAAAACAGTAAAATGAAAACGTTGAAACTGTAATGGACTACATTGTAAATTTCTTGAATATCTGAATAGTGTACATATTGACCACTATTAAAGTCACTATTACTAGTATCATAAGGGTGACATACCTCAAATGAGTGATGTTCGGTATCAGCGAGCTATGGATCAGGGGTATGATTAATTACACGAGGGGCAGTTGTGTCTTCAATTACATTTTCAGTGTTTGGAACTGGTGCTTCTGTTTCTCGCTGAACATCTTCTTCCGGATGAACCTCTACTTCAGAAATTGACCAAACAATTATCTCAACTAGACTCGTCAATGTATCTCCTGCAAGCGTGACTCTTTCAACTTCTTCTTATTTCCCCCCTCACTGTGATACAGCTCTTCAAAATATGAATTCTCACCCTGAAGAGAGCAGTATCAGATGAAGAAAAATAACTCATATCTTCAAAGAAAATGGAATCCATAGTGACATAATACTTTCTGGTGGGCAGATGGTAACCCTTATAGCCTTTTTGATGTCCTTCATAGCCAACAAACACACATTTAATCGTCCGGGCATCCAGCTTAGACATCTGGTTTTTAGGTTCATAAACAAAAGCAACATAACCAAAGACACGGGCAGGAAGATTATGAAATGAGGGAATGAGAACATGAGATGCAAGAACCTTAAAGAGAATCTTTCATTGAAGAACACTAGATGAAAGATGATTGATAAGATGAGTGGAAACATGTACCGCATCACCCTAAAGATATTTAGACTTATGAGCACTAAAAAGAATGGCACGAGCCATTTCAAGGAGATGACGCTTTTTTCTTTCAGGTACTCTGTTTTGCTCGGGTGTTTGTGGACATGTAGTCTGATGAATAATTCCATGTGTTTGAAAAAAATGTTTAAAATCACGATTAACATACTTCCCCTATTGTCTGAACGAAGAACTTTTATGATGCTATTGTATTGTGTATGAACAGGAGCACGAAAAGCTAGAAAGACTTCATCTTTGTTTTTCAAAAGAGCAATCAATGACAACCTTGTGCAATCATTAACAAACAATACAAAATACCTCATACCTGATACAGTAGACTCTCTAGAGGTTCCTAGACATCTGAATGAATTACTTCAAAAGAAACACTACTCCTAGAGAAACTAGGAGAATAAGTAGCACGATGACTCTTAGAGTCTTAGCTAGAACACATGTTTCATAATGTATAGTAGACTCATTCACACCAATAAACAAAGAAGACATGGATTTTTTCATAACACTAAATGATGGATGTCCTAAGCGGCGATGCCACAATTAAATTTCACTTAGCTGGATAGAGCTCGAGGTCAAAGTAGTGCGAGGATGTACTCCAGGTTTCTCTCCTGCATATGTCTGATCCAAGTGAAACAATCTGCCCCTCAAATACCCCTAACCGATAAGCTCCATGGTAAGAAGAAACTGAAATGTCACATACATGGGATAAAAGGTTACAGAACATCGAGACTCGGTATTCAACTGTGGAACAAAAATTAAGTGATGAGACTGGTTAGGTACATATAAAAAATTATGTAGCTCTAATGTAGGAGTAACACGGACCGACCCATTCCCTAACACAGGAAAAACCTCACCATTAGCATTAGTGGCATATGACACTAGAAGAGAAGACAACTAGGTGAAATAAAATTCATCATAAGTCATATGATCAGTGGCATCAGAATCAA
The DNA here is from genome assembly GCA_951800085.1 of Comarum palustre. Taxonomy (NCBI): domain Eukaryota; kingdom Viridiplantae; phylum Streptophyta; class Magnoliopsida; order Rosales; family Rosaceae; genus Comarum; species Comarum palustre. The sequence continues at coordinate 14,175,677 of OX637587.1, read as the reverse complement.
TAATCCAAGTATCAGAACCAACAAAATTATAGATTTTCAAAGCCATACTGATCTTACCACTTCCTCGTGGTTTTTTAGTCATAGAAATATTACTGTTATTGAACTTGTGCTTCACCGCACATATAGAGTTATGTGAAAGTTCAACCCTCTAATCATTGTGACAATCTAATTCACGAACAACATCCTCAACATCTCTATTAACATTAAAATCGATAAAAGCAAAACATGATGACCTCTTTACAACCCATATCCTCATTATAGTCCCAAATTTGAGGAACTCAATTTTGAGTTCTTCCTCTAAGACCCAAAAACTCAAATTTCTAATGTACACACGAGTCATTTTCTTTTCTTCTTCTAGTCACAAATATGTCGATCGGGTTAGATGAGCTGGAGCGGGTCAGGTCGGATCTGGATCGGGTCGAATTGGGCTGGATCTGCTAGGCGGGTCGGTTGGATCAGGAAGGCAACAGAAGAAAGCTGATATGAAGGACTTCTGCTGAACCTGTCGATGGTCTGGGAAGGAACGGCACTGGCTTGTTGTCGCGACGCTCGATGATCTGTAACTGGGCGTCTCGGATCCGGACCGGGTCGCGGGTCTTGATGGCCTTCAGCCAGTCGTGGCGGTCGCGGAGCTTGGTGAGGTCAGGGAAGAAGTCCCGCTCGATGACGGCCATGTAGGTGTCTTCGTCGAGGAACTTGGGGAAGACGGGTCTAGAGTTTTTGGGGCGGCGGCGGAGGAACAAAAAACGGAACTAGCTGCACAAGAAACAGACTGAAGACGAAGATACAGACAAATTAGACAAAACCCTAACCACGGGTTTCTCCAATGAATAAACAGAAGAATTGGATAAAACCCTACCAATGTGGTTTTACCACCTCAAATTAAAACAAAAACTAAAAAAGAGACAAAATTCTCTCAGATCTTTGCTCGGATATCAACTCAAATATAACGAAGATGAGATAATGAATTATCTGATATATTATTCATCTCACCAAGTAAGTTTATATAGGAGTTTATAAGAAATATAAATGGTAAGTACTAACTATAATAAATCAGAAATTACTCTACGACATAACTCCAACATATTCACATTCATATTTTGATTCACACTAACACCACTCTTACACTATACCTTACAAGGAAGCAGCACCCTTTTGTAAAACCCTAAACCCTGAAAAAAAGATCGATATGAATCTCGCTCGATCACAAGCGTGTTAAGCTCAAGTTTCGGTTGTACGTGTTGTAGAGTGATCGATCCTGTTAAGCTTGAGTTACGGTTGTACGTGTTGTAGACTTTAGTAATGTGATCGATCGACTCTATTCGTTTTAGAAGTGTAGTGATATAGAGATTATCGATTATCGATCAATAACTGAAGTATTGCTCGACTTATCTTGTAAATGATACAAGTGTTCTAACCAAAAACGACTAAACGAGTCGATCGAATATGCCATGTTTCATGTTTGGCGTGGCAGTTCACATATGACCGTGTTTCTTATACATGTACTCAAACCATGCACTAACTAGGAACTTCTTTTCGGATTCGGGCAGTTTTTGTGAGCCGTGCTACCTTCATCCGATCATCTTAATTGCAACAACAACCGGCCTCTCAGGTTAATTGAATTAAAACCTCTTTGGTAGTTTTGAACAAAACTGCTTTGACATGCAGTAGATGTGATTTTGCATGTAAAAGAACCTTCATATGAATCTCTATATATCTACGTGACTTGGGTTAGTAATTTTAAAGCCTCATCTGTCTAAAAGAACACCAGCAAGATAAGAAGTTAGTAATTAGTTTATATGTTTATTAAGAACACCCTTTGCTTCTCCCAATTCCATAATCATAAGTAAGAAAGGAATGATGCTTGGAGGCCTCCGCCTCTTCCGGAGTGACCTCGAAATTGCGAAACCTAGTTTTGTATGGCTGCGATATGCAGCTTTTCTTTAGCGGGGCTACTCGATCGTGTGTTCAATGAGGCGATGTGGCTGAGGTGAAGCTGAACAAAAAGCTGTGTTTGATCGTGATCGTGATGACAACAAAGGGAGATTGTTGAAATCTCAATGTGGCACAACAACCTTTGGGTAGTGGCGACAAGGTCGGTTTCGTGGTCGTCCCCTCAGATCGTGATGAGGACTGCGTTGGATTCATGTTTGATTGTCTGACAGGTGATGGCGATGGGATCTGATCCTTTTGTTTTTTGCTGGTACGGAGTGATTTGGCTGTTGTCTTGGTTGGACTGGCTGCTAGTACCGATGACTGAGTTAGTGGTGACCATATATAGCCGGACATGGGTTGGTCGGATCTGGTTCGCCGCCGAGATGGAGACAGTGAAGGATGATGGGTTTGGGCTGGTGATGGGTGGGTCGGGTTCACCTAGGCCTGCTCACCCAGCTGGTTTTCGACAGTGATGAGTCTGGACTCGTGCTTAATGGGCTACTATTGGGCTCTAGAGTGGGCTGCTTGCTAAAAGGGCCAGGTGAAATTGCAAGGTCCTCAAGTGATTTTGGGCTAGAGCTTGAGTCCAAGAGAGTTATGAGTCTTCAGAAAGAAGTTTTGATGATGCCGGTAGGGGTAGGAATAACGGTAACAAAGCCATCTTGATCATCATCAATACTATCGGAGATTGTCGACGAGTGATGATACAAATCTACTAGGGTTTGAGAATTGACTCAGGTTTTTAGGCATGGGTCCAGTCTCAAGCCCATCAAAAATCAAAATTGGAACTGGGTTCTTATACCTGATTTCAAACTGATTGTGGCTTAAGCCGCAGTTTGGATAACTTGGCAGACTAAGTAAGCTAACTGCAGTTAGATGGATTCATAAGGCTTGGAGTATCTCAATTCAGCGTCTTGACTCCAGTTTTTATCACTGTTCGAAAAAAACGGGTGCCTAGGTCGATTAGGCGGCGTCTAGGCGGAAAAACCAAGCATAAAGCTTAATTTTGATGCTGAGCGGACACATTAGGCGATGCCGATTAATTGGTAATTAAGCGGGGCGCCTAGCGATTAGGCTGTAATTAAATGGGATTAGACGTTGCAATTTTTTTAATATAAACCCTAAACAACCTAATGCTATTAAATCCTAAACAGCCTAATTATTTTTTTGTGTGCTTTTATTTGGATTTGTATTTTTGAGCTATTGTTTGATAACATTATTTTGAGACAATGTGTTTTGAATGTTTTGTTAACATTTCTTTATAATTTATATTATAATATACCATATAAATATATAAAATATAATCCTCCTAATTACCGCATAATCACTGATTAAACTTCGCCTAAACTGTTAGATGCTAGACAGTAGCTGCACCGCCTAATCCTGCATAACGCCTTTTTGAACCTTGGTTTTTATGTTTCTTTGGTATCTTGTTTGTATATAGTTTAATCATCTGCTAAGCTCACTTGAATAAGTGAGTTAATTGTCTAATGTAATAGTGTTTTAATGTTATTTTGGTCTGAGTTTATTAATGGATTTTTTTACTTTAAAAAAAATATCCATAATCATATGCACATCAGCACATCTTCTAGCATACTCATATATAAGATTAACTAAGATTAACCAATGAAGCTTACGTTAGAAGGGTAACTCATAGAAGTAATTCTCTCTCTCAATCGAAAAGGCTAAAAAGGTCGGGTGGTGCTAGCAGCTTAGCCCACCACCGGCAGTGGAGGACTTTGAGCTCTTCAAGGGTCCATGCATGGAAGCTAAGCTCCATAATGGTGGTTAATGGGAGAAGATGTCTCCCTTACGTGTCCCCAAAGATATTAAAGGATGTAAAGAAACGTCGTCTTCTATATTCCCCTCCGTACACACACAGAGACAGAGGTTTGGATTATATAGCCGGCCGGTCAGCAGCTAGTGAGAGTCATCGATCGGCAAAACCATGTTCCTACATTGAGTGGAGACTCATGGGGTATGTACTAGCTAGTCTTAATTATTGGTTAGAAAAACCGATGGAGTATAACGTGTCCCTACTGCTAGGGCATTTCGATCTTCACTTATGAATTCGGGGATGACAGCACTGTGGCAACAGGGTAGGGCAGGAGGCGGGGTATAGGGAGTATTTTATACACTATTGAAAGAAAAAAAACAGAAAAAGTAAACAGTGCACATATCTGATGGTAAAGAGATATTAGAACGGTATGGATTAGGTAGGTCACCGATAATGACGGTGCACCAAATAACTTTTGATGTTTATCTTCGTTTATTTGTTCCCCGTCTCCGATTCTATCTGTAATCTCCAACTTCCTGCCCTTAATTTTTTTTTCGAATACAAAAATGTTAGTCAAGTGACCATTCCGAATTTATTAAACAATTCAAGGTATGACCTCTTCTGAATAGATGTTTTTTGAAAGCTGGGAGTTCGTAATGCCTATGCAATGTTCGTCTCATTTATAGGCTAGCTAGCATGCTTTTATTAGACCAAATTAACTCATTAAAAAATAACTGAGGCTTCTTGTAGCCATTTTCATTTCTTAAAAAAACAAGGATTTTCATATCAATGGGGAAAATATGATGTTTTATGTTAGACCTCATTATTTAGCCCTTTAACTCTAGCCCGCCCTAAAACCCGTCTTAGCTTTTAAGGCTGAAGCCTTATCCGATCCTCAATTAGGGCGGGCCGACCCTAGCCATTCTCGAGTAGGGTAGGGTAAGGGTTAAGCAAATGAAATCCGGCTCTACCCTACGACCCTACCCTAATGAGCCATTTAGGGCCGAACCCGGCCCGACCCTAAAAGTCTGTCATTTAGGCCTTAATAATTTCTTATTTTTTGTATTGTTTTAATACGTTTCTTATTTTTAGATACAATACAACTAATTTTCTCTTTTGTAGTTGATTTGCTAGCTTTGTTCCTTTGATTTCCTTTTGTTTTGTTGATTAACGATTGTATTTTGATGATTTAGAGCATTAGTTCGTGAGATATATGAGTATAAACACTTAGTTTATAGATAGATGTCTTAAATTAAGTATAATGTGTATGCATACATGTTAAATATAACCTAAAAAATAAGGTTCATTACATATAATTCTAAAGCTAAATTGTGAGAAAAAAAATAACAAACTCATCTCAGCCCTGTTTAGCTCTATTTAAAGGGCCGGTCCTACCCGACCCTATTAGCCCTAACGAAATGGGCCGCTAGGGCGAGCTAGGGCTTACATATTCAAGCCTCGGCCCTATCCTACCCGACCCTAAATTTTGTTGATTTTGACCGAACTCTATCCTACCCTAAGCTCTAAAATTTAAGATCAGACCAGCCCTAATCCGAACCATGATGAGGCCAACTTTATGTTGTGCATTCCTTGAAGGAAAATGAAACTGAAATTGCATGCTGGCAGGGCACATGGAAATGAGTTACTTTGGTGTGACATTTGTTGATAATAGAGAAGTATGAGATGAAGTAAGCTAGTCAGCATCAATCCTACAAAGACTACAGTTTGTATGATGGATGGGGCTGTCGCTTCAACTACTGCTAATTTCCCAAGCCAATATGGCACTGCCACTGTCCATGTACTGTGACGCTGTGACAATCACAACAAAGCGGGAAGGGACAAACAAGGCATCTGAAATTCTGGATTTTGGCGCACAACAATGACAACATATCATTTGGAATTTCAGCTAGCTAAGTTCATTTCAGCGCTAAGTTCAGCTAGAAACCACAAAATAAAAAGGCCCTTCCCTCCCTCCTCTAGCTAAGTTCAGCTAGAAACCATACAAATTTTATTATCCTATCGCAGGTATGGAGGCTAGTATATATTGAACTGAGGCTGGTAATTAAGAATTTAATATGCGTGGTATCAATTAGACTGATAAGTAATCAGATATTCAACCTCAAACTAGAGAAGATAAGTTGCAACCCAATTGGAGAACCTTGAATGTCTAAACTCTAAAGCGTAAAAACGGAACGACTGATTGAATTGAGACTTGGTTAAACAAGTGTGTAATTCGTACATTTTATTAATGTTTTGTTTCTCTATCTTTAAGAGATCAGAACTTGAAGATAATATCATGTCAGCCCTAAAAACATTATGACACTAATTTTTACCTTCTAAATTTCAGATTCATGTTTGAGGGTGAATGGTTTTGAGACTTGGTTGGAAAACTAAGAGTTCCATCTTCCTTTGTTCTTGTACGTTATATATACCATCTTTAATTAAACCCACCCACACAGCACACAAAAGAATATGGGAAAAGTGATTTGTTCCCATGTATCAAACCATAATAGTCATCTAATTATAAATAAGAGATAAATGTATTTAGCATGGTTCTAAAAGGTCCTGTCTAGCACCGCCTAGTCCATGCCTAGACTCTAGGCTGCAACAAGCCGCCTCGCTTTTCTTCAAGGCTTTTGTGTCAGGCTGTGGGCAATTAGGCTGTCATCTAACCCGCTTAATCGCCGCCTAGCCGCCTAGGGTTCATAGCTCTCCGGCTAATTTTATTTACATTTGGTGGTGGGGCTGTTACATTGTGAGGAGCATGAGAGTATAAGAGTAAATAATGTTTTTAGAATTAGAAGTTTATGTGTTTATTATTGTTGTTGCTCACTTGTATATGAAGTTATGCTAAATTTTGGCTATAATCTATTTTATAAATATATCTAACAAGATTTATGTTGAATAATTTATCCATATTTGACTGTTTTCGAATATTGTAGTACATAATATATATAATTTTAATTAATAAATATGAAAAAAGTAAATCGTCTAATCTCCGCCTAGGGTGTCCAGGCGCTAGGCTATGGGGTGCCGCCCGCCTATCGCCTAGCGCCTTTTAGACCATTGGTATTTAGAGCACCGCTTCGAAGTACCAACAAGAGATTGTTAATTGACCTGGTCTTGTTAATCTTCCAATCTAATTGCTCACAGAACTCCGATCCAGCAGAATTATCATATCTATATATATAGGTGTGACTAGTGAGTTTCATTTAGGTATATTTGTATAAAAGAGAATTTTACAAATGGTACACCAAGTAAGAGCGACTGATAGTTTCTGCATACCAAGTTTCAAATCTAACATTTTGGTACAAGAAATTTGAAGTTCGACTCATTATCGGGTGCATGATATATTAACACCGTTAGTTTCACAGTCATCTAGCTAAATTTGAGAGATAATTTGGTCCCTCTTTCTCTCTCACTTTGAGCAACATCTCTCTATCTCCCTCTCAATCTGAACCACCTCTACAGTTCCAACCATTACCAATTTACCATCAATCCCCTCAAGAATGTATGTCGAAACCATCTAATCCTAATAAGTGGTGTGAGACGATATCTTGTTTATCTCATAGATGGTGGCGGCGAGGATGGAGTGCGCTAGGCGGATGTGGGGAAGAAGTGGTGGAGATGTCGCGACAACGACCTCGATGTGATTTAGAGAGAAGAGATCGTAGCAAACGACACTAGAAGAGAGAGAAAGGTTTTTTTTGCAAAACAAAAATTAGTTAGAGGAAAGTATTAAGCGGTTTTTTGACAAATTAATAATAACATAGAATTAACAACGTCATTGACATCTTGTACCGTTAGTGGGTCGAAATTTAAATTTCATGTACTAAAATACTAAATTTGAAACTCTGTATACACAAAATTATTAGTCACTCTTACTTAACGTATCATTCTTAAAATTTTCTCCTTATGTGTGAATAGCGAAGGAGTTGAATAATAGAGAAAGAGAGCAGCAAACCTAAAATGTGTTGGACTTCGCTTTCTCTCTCTCTCCTTCTCTATAAGAGTATGGAATACATCATCAAAATAATTTGAAGGATTAAAATTTTGCGAGACCTTTTAATCCTAGGAGTCAGAATCACCAAAATAATAACATGATCTAGAGAGATAGAGAGCTTCATTTTTGGATTTTTTTTGGCGAAACAGATGCAAATTTCATTGAATCAAACAGAGGTTACAAATCCTAGAAAAACTGGGTTGAAACAACCATCAACAACAATGAAACTTGAAAGAACAACACACACAACAAAAACAACAACAGGAATCGAACCAGACGAGTCGATCCAATCCATCCCAAATCCCTCGCAGCTGCAGTGAAGAAACCATAATAGCAGCTTTTTGTTGATCAAAACAGCTAGTCGCGTGGCCTTGAAAAACGAAGCTTCCGACACACAATTCTATCTTGTTTGAAAAGCTCCCATACCAGTTTCATATAAATTGAACCCAACAAACATATATCCAGATACAAAATTAGAGAACTCATACCTCAAACTTTCTCCAAATCGGAGAACATCTTCCACTACCGATTCAACAAGAAAATTTGGTTGATCATAAAGGGTGGTGAGATCCACAAGAGGATCGAACAAACAGTCACCCAAAAGGTCCTCAGCTTCTAGAAGCATCTCTGGATGCTTTTATAACGGGTAAACCTCGTTTTCATTTTTGGAATTGGGGATCAATTAAGCTGCCCAAGTTATCCAGAAGGCTGAACCTAAAATCTGATGGACAAGCACAAACAGATTAACATAAAGTAAAAAGTAGGAAACCTAATTTCCAACTGGGCTCACATAAAAGCCAGTGAAAGGAAACTAGCACTAATAAAACTACTGATGGACAGCCCCAAAGATACAGACCTACTCCAATATGGCAATCAAAACCCAGAGCACAAACCATATGAAATCCAACAACCAAAGAGAAGAAATCCCTCAAAACAGCTCCATACTTTCCAAGACATAGCAATGAATGTCGAAAGAGGACCAAGTACCAGGAAATAGAACGAGAACCACCCTGTTTTGGGGTTGGACTATCACTGATGTGGAAAGATGTGGGATTGATTGACAGTGAGAAAGAGAGAATTTAAAGGATGAGGAACAAGTTCCTCCCAATCTGGACAGAGCCAGGTAAGATCTGGACATAGCCAGTAATAACCACAAAGGGTACACAGAGGGGTACAAAACCACCACAAAAGGGGGAGATGAGAACAATAGCTTGCTGATACAAATGAAGAAAGGGCCTCCCCCTACCCTTACTCCCACAATCGAGATCCTTTCAGATCAAGATTTGAGCCAAAGAGAAGGGGGAGGGAGGTAAAAGATGACAATGCACGATTGTTTCTTTGCTTATTTTGTGATAAGAATCTGTTACGCACCTTCTTCTTCCTTGAAGACATATATGTTTTGTTCCTGAGATGGAAGAGTACGGATCACAATTTTGAAAGGATGAGCTGCACAGACATAGATTGATCACCGATTAATTAAAGAAAGTGAACATTTTCCTCACTAGGAGGCTTTTTGACATCGATCCCATTACAATTCATCATTACATGCTTCGATTCACGTCCTAAATGAACAACTACGTAAAATAGAAGTTGGAATTGGACCCATAATTTGGTTAAAAGGCCAAGTACGTTGTTCATGTGACAAGTTCTAAAAACCAATTCGCATGCACAAGTGATGAGTATTCTTTTGACACAAACCAAATTCTGGGTACCGACCAAAGTATCCAGTATAATCGACGACCATGCCCTTCGTCTCCAAAAAACTTGTTGGCTGAACTCCATAATCCTCTTACCAAAGCGAATAAGATTTCATATTACCAAAAAAAATTAACGCAATTCCTTTGTCGGTCTATATTTCGATTATTTCCTTAATGTATACTCAGGTTTGATGCCCGCGTCTTCTAGGCTCGATTGATTTGATTTTTTCTTTTTGAAATGACTCATGGTTGATATATTTTTATCTTAGTATGATAATACATAGTGCGGTTTTCGTTGGTTTGATTAGTTATTGTCTAATTTTTTGCTATTTGATTCAATTATTGTGCAATTTTGGCTATTTGATCAATTATGTGCAGTTTGACCACAAATGTAAATTTCATTTTAGAAGAAAGCTGAGTAATAATCAACAACGAAAATTTCAAAATTATATGTAGTAAGTTATAAATAAATATCAAAATTGACTTGTAAAAATGTAAAAAAATAGGTGCAAAACCGTCATTAATATTAGTATTATGAATATTATTAGTATCATTAATATTAGCATTATAAATAGAGTGCCTCTATTGCCACCGTACCCTACAATCTACTATGTTCACCCTACATACTCTTTACACCCGACTTATATATTTTTTATTCTAAGTTTACTTTGCACACCTATTTACAATACCTAAAATACCCTTTCGCCAATTTTACTTTGTTCACCCTATTTTTTTTAATATGTACTTTGTTCACACTGTTACATTCTCTTCTCACCCTGCGTATATAAATTTTAATTTTAAATTTACTTTGATCACCCATTTGTTATACACACAACAACACTCTTCCGAAATAAATAAGAAAATGAAGAAACTCATAAGATTAATGTCAATTATTCTGAAAGTATGAGTTTCATAGTAAGTAAAATCACCAACTAAACAAAAAAATCCCACAGTAAAGTACAAATCCGAATTGTAACCAAAAAAAGAAGGAAAGTATAAATCCGAATTACAGAACAAAGAAAACTCTCAAATTTAACAACTCATTGATATCAATCTGTATCAATCAAGATGCACAATGTTTATAAATGTATCCCTAGTAGCAATGCCCTCCATGTTCCTGAGTCTTTTGAACTGATCTATGCGTTGTTCATAAATACGATACAGATACCCATTATTAACTTGGTATCTATGCCATAGAGGAGTGATATGAGGTATTGGAGCAGATTGAGATATCAAATTCACCTACATGTATAAACTGTAATGTTAGTTTTGAATCAATAAAATGAACACAATAGATCAAAGTTTCTACATGTTCCTCACCTTAACAAAATGACAGCCAACATATTCAATTGCAAGTTCACCACCATCACAATAACCTCGGTATTCATTTTGACATTCATTTCTTTTATATAATGGTAGAAAGGCAACACACATGGTGGTAGATAAATGAATTACTGTCACATCATAACATGTGGCAATAATGTGACCCATATCAGGCATGGTCATCCAAAAGTCGGTAGGTGCACACCCATCAACAAAATAATCGAGGCAGTTCTCTAGCTCAGGAAACCGTTCAGATCCATAAATGTGGTCTTCATAGAATGTTCGGTTACCTCTAAGCTCATCTAATAAATGTTTACGTACCGTACGCCAATCATCATGACCAAACCCCATTGAGATAGCAACGACTCTATATCCACAATTTCCATCCATATAAACATCAGTGTGATTTGCAATGTATTGTTGATACATAGTAGGAAATAGTGTCGTATATTCATATGTCAATCTAGGTAGCACAATAGACTAAGTGTTGTTGGACACCTGAATAACATATCAATTTTTCAGTAGGCAATACGACTTTAAAGTAAATGATATTAAGTGAGTAAATGCATACCTTATTTTTTCTTTTATTAGATACTTGAGACTCTTTGGGCTTTGGTTGTTGTTGATTCTTTGAAACTTTTTTTGATTTTTTTATCTGAGACCCAACTATGAGATTAGATGATTGACTATCATGGGATGATAAGACACTCATATACTCAAGGGCAGAAGGTAAATGATGAGTGGATGTATCTTCTTTACGTGGACGACCTCGATTATTGGTCTTCACTTGTGGCTCTTTAAGAGACGTAGAACTTGGATTCATGATCTTCTCTAACTTCAGTAAATGCTGTTTTTATTCTCATAATTTTGTTTCTCAAACCACTCCTCCAATCTTATCATATGTGGTTTAACATGAATAACGCTTGATTTCCTGCTGCTGCACGTTGATGGGAGAATACTAAAATCTAACTTCCTCCAATGAGGATGAATACAACCAAGTGGGATGACATTGTTACTACTTTTGTACGAGGCAATCTCATGGGCAGATGGCAGCTGATGTGTACGTCGAATTGTACATTCACATGAATCATCATTTCTTTCACAATTGCCAATCATATATATTAAATCGTATTAGCATTATAATAAATAAAAGATGACTAATGATCGACTAATAAGAACAAAATATTACCTAACAAAATATTACCTGTTCAACTCGCAAATTATATTGTTTAATGCTGTGATAGATACAAAACCTCTTAACTCTCTCAACTCCTCATGCTTAGCAGAATGTTGGATAATGCAACGACACTTTTCAAATGATGCTTTAATATCAGTATGTTGCAACTCTATTAAAGTATGAATGTTGTCCCATGACAAATCAAAGTTAAGTTGGCTAGAACCAAGTTGTCGTTTTAGCTTCACATGTGTGCTTTCCGCCCTATAAAGAAAGAAATAAAAGTTAACAAGTCTATCAAGTATGTAAGTTATATGTACTTATTGAAACATTTAAATTACCTATTGGAAGTAGTGGTGTCAAAATGCATAAACTTGTTTGTCCATACTGTTACAAACTTTTCCTTGTGCACTAACCAAGTGTCCTTCAAATAGGAAATAGCATCTGGATATGATTTTCATCTAACTTCAAATGAGTTCAGCCTCTCTAGGTATTCCTCCTTAGTTTTGGAAGTAATCACAAACTGCCAAACATCATTAAACATCTTAAACATGTCTGTGGTTTCAAACATGTTGCTGCATTTGCAAACACCCCATTACTAATATGCCATGTACACAACATATGGTAGCTTGCAGGAAATATTTTACGTATGGCATTCATAAGCGCCAAGTCTCTATCTGTGACTATAACATGAGGAAGATCATCAATAAATAGCTCCTTCAACCTAGACAAAGTCCATGAATAATTATCTTCCTTCTCTGAATTAAGGTATGCAAATGCAACGGTGAATGTGATGTTAGTTGATGTCACCCCAACTATCTCCAAAAGTGGAAAACGATACCTATTGGTCTTATAGGTGCAGTCCATAATAATTACATGTGGGAATGACCATAAAATATCAACATTCATGGGATGAGTCTAAAACAAGTCTAATAAAACTTCATCAGGTCCAATACTTCTGTGATGCTCAATATAGTTATGATGAGATAATTTACTTGACAGTTGCTGTATTTGTGTTCTTCCGACCAAATCTTTTGTCCTGTATCTTTGTCTAGCATTGTATATTGTCTTTAATGTTGACACATTTAGCCCATCTCTATTCTTTATGGTGTTCAAAATTTGCTTCGGTCGCACAAAAGTCTTAGACATTTCCACTAAGAGATGATTTTCTTCTGGAGTCAACCTCCCTGCATAACTACGGAACGGAAGCCCCATGATTTAATACAGAACGGAAGCTTAATCACGATAGTCAGCAATGTTTCGTCAATCGTCGAAACCTTAATGAAAGATATGGCTAGAATCCATTAGTAAAATACAGGCACAAACCTAAACACAAGAGTTACTACTCTAATTTTTTGGGTTTTCTTATTGATAACTTCAATCCCTAGAATAAAATCTAGCAATGACCTTATTTAGGCATAGAAATAGACCTATTCATACTAGAACTAGGAACTTAAACCTAATACAATCAGAAAACATAATCTAGAATATACTATAATTTAAGAAACCTAATAAGATATGAAATACTAGATACTAAAGAATATTACTCCATATATGTATTCAGAATCTCAACCAAGATTTTGCTCGAGAATCCCGATATATCCAGAAGAGTAACTTACGATTAACACTGTCATTAAGAAGCATATTTGAATACTAATTTTGAATATTCAAATCATTCTTCTTAATGTGACGATACTTCTTCATGTTTGAAATTCTTTGTTGAGATTCCCTAGATTCTTGTCCTGTATCATGATTATGCACCCCACATACAACTTTCAATTTCCATTCATTTTCATCTCCAACATTCAATCCCCTCAATAAGAATAGACATCCACACTTTTTGGTACCAATGTTCCTCAGGCGTGGACGTTTCCCTGTTTTACTTTGAGAACCAATATTTGAATCATCAAAACGATTAAATTTCCTCGGCCTATACTTGCCACTTCTTTCACAGCCCCATGTTATCCGAGGTGTGTTTTGCCTCTTTCCAACACCGCCAGAATCAGACCTCATAATAACCACTACCAGATTATTTTGCATTGCTTGTGCATGTATCCAGTGAGTCAATACATCTTTGCTCTCAAATACCTATGTATATGATACATTATTGTTATGAACACGACAATATAACGTATAACTTTATAAATTTGAGATTACCTCATTAGCTGTGAATATGCTTGTAGAGTCTAATGGATAGTTTGATGAAACCCTGCTTGTCTTAACAGAGGCCTCACCCTACACGAAAGATGAGAAAAGAATGCAATCAGTATCTAGTATCTTTCAGTAGAATACCACTTCAACTTTCAAGTAAAGAATCATCTCAATATATAGTAAATCAATGAAGTATAACGTACACCGCTTAAATTTCAAACAATGAACTACAGGATGGTTTGTATTAATCGCAGGATTCCCATGTCAAATTACATAGATTAGAACTCCATCTTAATTTCAATATTAAAGTGAATAAGCTCATCTATTATCTACACCCCTGCATGATCTCATACATCAATACGTTAGCTGGTCTTGTATCAGTTCATCAATTCCATTGCCGCTCAAAACTCCTCGCCTTCTCCCCATCATGGCAAAGCACGCAATGACCACCTCACTGTAGTCTCAATTTTTATTATTATTTTTGGGTTTCTGTATCCAAATACGTATGTGAAAAGGACAGGTTGAATGTGATCTTCATTTTATATGTTGAAGGCATCGTCAAGAAAAAAAGGAAAAAAAATCGAATACAATAGAACGAAAGAGAACAGCTTTACCTGATCTTCTCGCTGCAGCAAGGTGTTTTCACAGGCCATAGAAACGATGGAAACCGATAGCTAGAAAAGTTATTAGGGTTATAATAAAAATTATTTACAAGCAAAACAAAAATGATAAGAAAAAAATTATAATTTACAATAACTTATTGTCTCTTACAGTAATTTTACATTAGGGTAATTTGATCTTTTAATAAATCAACATCTTGTAGGATGAACATAGTGAATTTTGGTCATTAATATTAGTATTATGAATATTATTAGTATCATTAATATTAGCATTATAAATATTATTATTATCATTAATATTATTGTTATTAAAAATGATTTTTCATGCAATTCAATTTTAAAAAAAAAATTAAAAAAATTATGAAAAACAAAAGTAGTGGCAAAAATATAATTATATTGAAAATCAGGGTAAAACTGTCAATTTAAAAATTGATGGGTTGGTTTGTAAAAATGTAGAGAAAGAGAGACAAAACTGTCATTTTACTGTTTCTTATAAAAAAGCAAAAGAGAGAGGGGCAAAACCGTCATTTTACTGTTCATAATATGAACAGTAAAAACAACTTTGCTTTATATATAGAGTGGGTTGATTTGTAAAAATGTAGAGAAAGAGAGACAAAACTATCATTTTACTGTTTACAACAGATGATATTATTTTTCTTTTCCTTTTCCTTTTCCTTTTGGTCAAGTGAATATATGCTATTGAATTTGTTTCGATAAGAACACTTAAAAACAGCTTTGCTTTATATATAGAGTGGGTTGGTTTGTAAAAATGTAAAGAAAAAGTTTACAAGAGATGATAATATTTTAAATATATGCTATTGAATTTGTTTGTATCTGTTTATTTTGGAATGGGGTCTTGGATGATAAGATAGCTATGATTCATCATTGGATAGTGATGCGTTTGGAGGGTACATAAGCTGCCTATATAATTATAGCATAACCCAGCAACTATAATTGAAATATATATACAACAATGTACACATTACAACTGGTCTCTCTTGTTGTCACCTCCTCAAGTTCTCTCTTGAGAAGGGGGCTCACTTTGGATTCCTGTTCTATGGGGAAAAAAGGACTGATAATTTAACCTCATGGCATGGCTTGGTAGTTTGGTTGTCCTCAACCTCATATTGTACACATTGGATTTCTTCACATACATCCATTTCCTAATCTATTTCTTTGTTGATATTCTTGTTCTATCTAGCTACCATAACCCTCCAAAATGAGGGTAATGTAAGTAGGCTATCTTATGGTATAATTTGTTCTTTGTGTGAAGTACGTATATTGTAACAATGACTAATGTAACGGCTCTTCGTTAATTTGTAGCACTTTTAAATACTTTGTAAAACAGTTTTTATACTTTGGATCACTACAAAACACTTCATTTTCTCGTTATACTCAAGAAGAAAAAATAAACAGAAACAATGCTGAGGAAAGCGTTTCAGAAGAAAACTTTACAAATGTGTATGCATCAGTCATCAGATTAATATTCTGGGAAAAACGGAAGGCTTTGGAGATATATGCAGAAGCATTATGGAAGTGATCGAGAGACAAGCGTAGTCCTCATTGAGGAATAGAAGAAGAGGGAGCAAGGCACGTGATGCCCATTTGGTACATGGGACTCCAGAGAATCCCAATTATATTGGCCACTATATAATGTTCTGGAAAGAGGAAAATTTAAACTTGAACATCTTGTAAAGCTGCCTTAATTGTAAAGGTGATGAGATTCCATCACTGTATTTTGTTTTCTTTTCTATGGAAATATATGAACTCGTTTAGTTGCTTCTTCATTTTCGTTTTAGTGGGGAGACTATTTGAGATCCAAATCTGCACTGGGTTGATTAAATTTATAAGCTAGCGAGTAAATCAACCTCGCAAAGTAGTATAATTTAGACCATCATCATCCTTCATCCCACTAAATGATGTCTTGCTCGGAATAATATACAGTTCATTAGTTCATATAAAACATGGTCTAATTAGTAAACTTGGTGCGATGTTCATAGTTCATGGTTTAATTTCATGTACTGGTTTTTCATTTCATTTCTAGACTACTGTGGCACCGGATATGACAACCTTAGTGGTTCGATCGACTGTACTAGCAAACCAGTGATCAGAGAAAACCAACAAAAGACTATATAGGATCAGTCGATCAGTCTTTAGTTTGCTATATCTAATTCACTATGTTCTATCTTGAATCATATATTCATATACTTGAGCTTGGCAATCTGTCATCTTGCACTCTCTTCTTCGATCTTCGCCCACAGTTGAGAGGAAACTAAAGGGTACATAATACAAGTACCAAACATGCTCATTCTCGGTTCCTCTAAATGCTTTAGTTCATAAAGTATTTATTTTTTGAAAAGAAAAAAAAATGATCACAAAGATATTAGTCATATTACAGAGAAATTAGACCGAAATAAACCAAGTTCTGCATTCAACAAATTTGTCATATGTTCAGAGCGATTTAGTTGTCAATGTTGGAGAATTTCATCTTCAACCAATGTTTCTTCGCATGCCATGAATATGGATGTGAGTGTACCATTTGCATTGGTTGATGAGATAGCTGATGCATCGCCAGCTAGCAGAGAAGTATGGTATACAACTTGGAAATCAGAATGTGAAATTTTGCAATGTAAAAATTGGTGATAATTTGTTGAAAACAATGGTTACTGAGATTCAAATGAATCAGGGTTGTGATTTGGATGTTATGGTCTTAAGGCAAGGTGTTCAATTCGACTTAATATTGACACCTAGAACATGACAAGGCAGGGATCTTCTAGGATGTCATTTCCATATTCTGTAAGCAGTTTTTATTTCCATATTTTGAATCCTAATGGCATCACTATACGATTCATATGGTATAGTTATGTTGGAGTTTGAAGGAAGCTAGCTCATCTCAGTGTTCCCTTCAATCACCTTAAAATCTACTCAAACACTCGAAGGCTCAAAGCATCAATGATTCAACAATCACCAACAACAAGAACAATAATATCAGAAACTGCTTTTAATCAATGTAGTAACTTGAACTTCACTGCCCAATTTTAAATTTACTTCAAGCTTTGTTATGAAGCTCCAATAATTTGGGTTGAAATGCCATCATTACTCATTCCACCAAATCTAGTATCTGGGTTTTATATCAAACAAAATGCATCCAAAGTTTAACAGTTAGATCTAGTTTTAAAAGCAAACAAACTAAACAACCGGACCATTTAAAAGCAAACAAGCTAAACAACCGGACCATGTTTTAAGTGGGACAAGGAAAGACTTTCATACGTGTATACATACCAACACCAACATAGCAAATGTTTGATATAACTTTGTCGAGGGGAGGTGATACATGGTGCATAGTTACATACTAGTTGGGAAGCAATGATGAAATACGCAGAGCTCCAGAACATGGATACCCAAACCACCAACAGAGACTTGAGATAAGGACACAGACTAGAAATCAACAATCATTGTTCTCATTCACATGAAATATGATGATTTTTTGGAACAAAAGATCAAAGGCATTCCTGGTGTTAAGCTTAGGATTATATTAAAAATTATATTCCTTGCAAGGGGTGAATCAAGTTTAGGATTTCCCATCCATCACATTATCACAATGATGTTAAACTCTCTCACCAGCTTTCAAGTAACCTTCAATTGTTGTAGAACTATCATGTGTATGAGCACGGTGACCATGAGTATTGCTGAGTAAAATTGAAGTAGGCAGTCACATAAACATAACTCAAATAACCACATAAAAGCCAAATATCCTGTATAATTCAATGATGCATAAGAATTCATGAGGACGGAAAGGGTCAGTGATTAACTAAATTCAGTTTTCCATTTCTCATTGGAACTACATGATGATAAATGTGGATCCCAGAAAGTTTTGAGAAACAAATTAGTATTACTACGAACAGTGAACATTATTCAACTCTTTTTTTTTCTTTTTCTTTCATAGAAACAAGACTATTACTACAAATAATGAGAGAATAGATGATCAATGAAGACACATTCATTAGGGAGGAGTGACTTATTTATGGAAGAGGTTATTTAGGGATGGAGGCAAGATGGACTGGACAGCTCCAGTAGGGAGGAGTGACTTACTAAAGGAAAATACAACTTTTGGTAAGGGAAGAAGGCCAGAATACTTTGGTAGGGGTGGGCAAATTCGGACCGGACCGGTTTTGAGCCCAAACCGTATCCGATCCGAATCAATCGGATTTGTAAAATCTGCATCCGAATCCGAAACTGAAATCCGGGTTATCCGAATTTCGGGTCATCCGAAAACCGGATCGGATCAGTTTCGGATTTCACCCGAATTTAGATAATTTCACTTTCAGTTTACAATTTCCAATTTCAAAATCCAACAGATACCAAACCTCAAAAACAATCCAATCATCAAATGTTCATCACCAACTTCAAATAGTAGATAACATACACATACACACCATAGTTAAGTTAATTTATTACAAACCTAAGCAAATTTAGTTGTCCCGAAATAAATTAAAGTTCATAACATGAAACTAATGAAAGTTTGAATTGAATTCAGACTCAGTCTCCTTCCACAGTTCCACTAGGAAACTGCAAATAACTGAGAACACTGTACCAGTGATGCGAACAAGAGTTTCTCTCCCAGAAAAATCAGTCACATGCTGTAATTAGAACACATCAATGACAGCAAACTCTGCAAATCAAGATGACAAATAGAATAAATAGCAAACTCTGCAATTAGAACACATCAATGACAGCAAACTCAGCAAACGCACAACAGCCACAACTTACAATGAAGGAGGCAAAGATGTGAGCGACAGCAGGTCCTCCTTGGGCTAAGAGTAACTACACAGCACAGGCGAGAGGCGAGATCGAGAGAGGCGAGAGAGGTGAGAGACAGAGAGGTGAGAGAGGCTCAGTCGCTCAGAGACGAGGAGAGAGAGGCGACTCAGGCGAGAGGCGAGATCGAGAGAGGAGAGAGAGGCTCAGAGGCGAGTCAAGATCGAGACGAGAGAGGAGAGAGGAGAGAGGCGACTCAGACGAGAGAGGTGACTTAGGCGACTCAGAGACGAGAGGCGACTCAGAGACGAGAGGCGACTCAGGCGACTCAGAGACTAGAGGCGACTCAGGCGAGAGAGGTGAGATCGAGAGAGGAGAGAGAGGCGAGAGAGGAGAGATCGAGAGAGGTGAGATCGAGAGAGGCGAGAGACTGAGAGGTGAGATCGAGAGAGGCGAGAGAGGCTCAGTCGCTCAGAGACGAGGAGAGAGAGGCGACTCAGGCGAGAGGCGAGATCGAGAGAGGAGAGAGAGACTCAGAGGCGAGTCAAGATCGAGACGAGAGAGGAGAGAGGAGAGAGGCGACTCAGACGAGAGAGGTGACTCAGGCGACTCAGAGACGAGAGGCGACTCAGAGACGAGAGGCGACTCAAAGACGAGAGGCGACTTAGGCGACTCAGGCGAGAGAGGTGAGATCGAGAGAGGAGAGAGAGTGGATTCTTGCGCTCAGAGAGGTGAGATGACTGAGATCGAGAGAGGAGAGAGAGGCTCAGAGGCGAGTCGAGATCGAGAGAGGCGAGAGAGGAGAGAGGGGCGATTAGGGTTTTTCGGTTTATATATATATTATATTAAAATATATATATATATATATTAAAAAAATTCGGTTTTTTCGGACCGGTTTTTAATCAAAACCGGAACCAATCCGGTTCAAACCGGATCGGATCGGTTTTACCTATTATTTGACCCGCTTTAAATGGATCGGTTATCCGGTCCGTTTTTTCGGATGATTTTTTCGGTTTTCGGTTGAAAATCGGATTTTTGCCCACCCCTATACTTTGGGGTTGGTGGGGGCTAACTGCAATTTGGGTGGTGGATGGAAATAAATAAGATTATATGAAACCCATACCAGGGTGGAGAAGGAAGCATGTGAGAGAGAATTAAGTTGGACATTCTCATGGTCTTCCACTTACGATTTTAAGGGATCTCTTCAATTATTCTGAACTGACAAGCAGTTGTAAAATGAGCCCCAAAGCCCAGTTTTGAGTGCCACTGTCCCTAGCTGCCCTCTTTAGCTTTATCAGATGGGCTACTAAGCCACTGTCCCTAGCTGCCCTCTTTAGCTTTATCAGGTGGGCTTCTTATCCACCTCCTTGTACATTGCTTTTTTGTTTAATAAAAGCTCCAAGTGGAGCCAAAGCAGAAGCCAAATTTGCCACACCATCAGTCTGTCTGCCCCATATACATGCTAAGATGGACCAACAATATTGCGCATAACTAAATTAATATTGAAACAAACAATATAATGCATGGAATGCTTGAAACAATAATACACTAGAGGTCTCAGCAAACGTAGGTTAAAATGTGATAATAAACTTGCCTGTTATTCCTAAGACCAACCAAACTTGCAACAACATCGGCTGAAAGAGCATAGAGTGGATCATAAGCATGGAAAAAGTATTCACTCCCCAGCAAATACCCTAGTGGCTCATACCTGCCAGAATTTTGATAGATCAGATGATTTAGATAACATTGCTATAGGAGAAAAAGAATAATAATTCAGGGGATCAGTAAACCCTTTCACATGGCATGTATGTGGTCTAATGGTCCTAATCACAATTCCCCAAATTGATTTTAAAAATAGAATAATGCCAAACAAAACTAACCATTTAAGCTTTGGGTTTGTAAAGACAGTCTTTTTTGCATGCATCTAAGATAAGTTTGAGAGTCATTTCTGAAGATCGATTTATTGATTTTATGGAGATGAAGCTATGTCATGTATTTTGGTTAAAATGCTTTGTCTATTTCTTGCAAAAAGTCATAAATTGTTTGTCAGTTGTGTGTGTATAAACTTGCATTTCACTTGCATTTATAGCATATATAACTTTAGGGGGAGTTTTAAGTTTCTTTGTCACTCGTTAATGAAATGTGGTTCGTCTAATTGGTAAGAAGACCTTTATCATTCCTAGACAAAAGGGGGAGAGATTGTGTTTAGGGGGAATTGATTGTGATTATTTATTTCACTTGCTCTTCACTTGGTTGTTTGCTGACAATGTTTCAGATTAGGTTTTTGTAACAAAAATGGGGTTAGATATTGAATATATATATATATATATTCACATAAATCTAATTTATAATTAAATAATAATTATAAATAATGAAATGATGAACATAAAAATAATTACTATGAACAACATTGGTTACCACACTTGATTCAAGAAGAAATGAAACTTATGAAAGCTGAATCACGTGTCTTGGAACACTTAGTACGCAGAACACCAAAATCGTATCATGTCTCCAAACTCAAACGAAAGATACGAAGAAAGTGATGAAGTTGAGTCGTGTGTTTCACACACTTTTTTTAAGACAAATCATGCCTCATCTACCTGTGCAAAAGGCTTGATACACTTGTCTCCCAGGATACAATGACTATTAGTGCTTTGGAGCTGCACGGCTGCCAAGAACACCCGACGAACTTGTAGTACCTTCAATCTATCACCAGAATGCTATAAACTAGAAAAAGAATAACTCTTTGAGAGGAGGATATGATTATCGAAAAGGTGTTTCGAATGATGTTGTTTTCAATTGTGTTTGGAACAAAGGAAGTGCCACTTATTTATACATGGGGGAAACCATCCACTACTTGAATTGCCATTAATTCTGGTTGATATGTTACAACCCTTAGCATTCCAACCTTTGACATTCTATACTACAACTTTTCACATTTTGTGTGGTTACAACTTTTCATATTAGTGAGGATACAACCTTTCACATTTTGTGAGATTACATCTTTTCACATTCTGTGAGGTTACATCCTTTCACATTATCTGAGGTTATAGCTTCTAGAATTCAATCATTCAATAGACTATAAAATGTCCATAACACATGATTTCAAGTAATTATTCATTTTTGGGTGACTATTTCTTATTCACCATGTAACCCATTTAAATTGGTTAAATAAAATTGTTATTTTCACTATTTTCCAACAATTCCCCACATGAATGAAATAGGCAACCAAAGACTCGATAAACTTGGTGATAAATTTCTACGGTCGAAACCTGCATAGGATAGGTAGATTTTACATTTTGAACCTTCATTTGTGAAAGTATGCTGACTTTACTAACTAAACAATAGACGCGATACCTTTGAACTATCCGTCATTTGTGTAAATGATAACATACCACACACATGAGTCTTCCTAGTACATACAATTATTACTTTTGTGCCCATTTTGGCCCTATACACGAGTCTAGTTTTGTAAGAGTTTGACAGGAATTGTGTCCTAAACAATTCCCTTAGAAGCGGCCACACTTCTATCTTACATAGGTGATTTCTTAATTAAGAGTAACCCGCATTACTTCGCTCGGATTTTCGACGCATAAGAATCATTAAAAACTTTCGCTTAACCTCATTCCTTACGGGCATCACTGTTTTCATCATAGGTATAGACATGAGAAAAATCCCCACAGTGATCTGACATGGTCTGTCGCATCCCGAAACCTTTACCGGCCCAAAATACGGTAGTAACCATCGTAATGCCGGTCTAATGAGCAATCAATAAGTCGATCTGATGTATTGACCACATACTAGGTCGAAACTACAAGGTTAGAGAAAATAAAACTAGAATTTACAATATTCTCTTTTTCTTCTTTTTCACAAGTAGAAACAGAATTTACAGCAGAAGTGCGGAAAATAGTGATAAAAATATGGGCCAACTTTGAAAACATGCGACAACACATAAAACATCTCACACACACGAAAAACATATAGAAGACAAACCAAGTGACATGAGACAACATTCAAGCCCAGTGTAAAATGAACACTAACTGTCACACCCCGAATCTTTTGAAGTTAATAAAAGTTACCTTTCACAGAGATTCACGAGTTACCGAGGGTTTTTAATTGTGATCGGTAATTTGATAAGTTATCGCTCGAGTTAATTTTTGAGTTTTTCTAAGTTCTCCAAATACCTGATTTGATGACTCGATGTTGTAGTACGTGTCAACACGAGTCTCCCGGTATTTTCGGAATATTTTTCGGAGCTTCGGTTTATTTTCTACGGATTTTTGAAGTTTCCGGTAACTTTTAATTATAATCCGGTAAATCAGTTTTTACCATTTAACCTTTTCACTTTTTACCTTCTTCCAATCTGAACCGTTGGATCCTTTCAAGATTGAATCTCAACCGTTGATTTTCCTATAAATAGGAGAACAGTTTTGACTCGGTCAAAACTGTCTCGGCTCGGTCAACCGAGCTCTCCCCGAGCTCTTGCCTCCTCCACTGTGCTCGCCCGGCGCCGGCGACTCCGGCCACTACACGCCGGCGGACCACCTCCATTCTTCTCCCCTCTTCCTCCTCTACTCCTCCATATCCTCAGCTCACCGAGACGGCGACCGTGCGAGGAGATCGGAGGTTACTGGCTCGGCGGTCAACGACTGTTTTCCGGCGATCCAGGCGGCGGTTCGGCGCGTGAGTGGTACATTCCTTCTTCTCTCCTCCTCCTCTTCCTTCTCCTTGCTTCTGATCGTTCGATGTGAGCCTTGCTCGAGAACTCCTCTTCCACTGTTACTCACTGTTTTCTGGGTTTAGACAGTGGGTTTCTCGATGAGGCTAGCAGCTCCGGCGACGGTCTTTTGAAGGACTCTGAGTGTTGTTGAGGCTCTGTAGATGATGGAGAAGGAATGGAGGTGGCTGGAGTGGGTGCCTGGGCTCGAGGCAGCAGGGCAGCGTGTTCAGTAATGGCGTACAGTAGGAGCAGGAGAGCAGAGGAAGCTGCTGGTGCCAGTGTGGAGGTGAGAGACAGATCTTCTGTGTTCTTGAGTAATTGTTGCTGTGTTCTACTTCTGTGATCATTGTGTTGGTGTTGTTTGATTTGTTGGTCTGGTATTGATGCTGATGTTGTTGGGTGTTGTTTTCGTTGCTTCATGTCGATAACTTGGTGACGAAGGAAACGGGGAAACTATGGCGAAATTCCGGCAAGTTACCGGAATCCGGCGAAGATACCGGTGATACCGTAAACCGGTAGAATGCCGAAGAGGTAGGAATCGAATCCTCGTTACTCGAGTCAAAAGTACGATTAATTCGTAATTTAGACATTTACGGAAAATTTGACGTAAGTAGGAAGTTTCCATTTTTGGGAAACTTCCCATTTTAAGGAAGACTTACCAATTTAGGAAACTTTCCATTTTGGGAAACTTTCCCTTTATGGAAGGTTACCAGTTATGAGTAAAGGTTAAATCGGTAAATCGACTCAAGGTTAACTGTACTGATTAATGTGACACGTTGGGTGTCCATAGTAATTCAACGAATTAATACGTGACACCCTAACGTCAAGTTAAAGTAATAAAGGAAAGTTCGGAAGCTGAGTCGGACTTCCGGTAAATTGAGTTAAGAGTCGATAAACGGGAAAGAAAGTTATAAAGGTTAAAGTGCTATAAGAAAGGAACTTGGTCAACATGTGGTCAAATAGGATTTCCTGGTCAAACTAGGAAAAGACCAAGTCAACTGTGGTATGACTAATGTGATGATTTGTTGTACAGTCTCTGGTCGGACGTGAGACGGGCTCGACTACGCGGGTAGTTCGAGAGTTTCGCTCGAGGAGCTTTCCGAGCGGGAAGAAGGTCGAAATAGTACTGTGAGTGGACATATTATTTTAAATAAATGCATGCCTTAATTATTGAGTTAATTGCATGGTGTTTATGATTGTTTCCGAAAATTATATCCATCTCGGGTTCTTGAACGTATTTACATTATTACTCAATTTTCTATTTCTTCCGAAAATGGTTATAGACGGTGAGGGCCGTCCTTCGAATGGAATTGAACCCGAGACTTCGTTGGAAATTGGTTTTATGCATATATGACAAGGAATTGTTTTAATTAATTGTTTTGGGAAGAGAATTTGATTAATGTATTGTTACGAATGTTTATTTTAAGGGTTGACCAATAAATATGCTAGCTAGAGTAGCGTGAGGGCGCTACTAGAGCTCTTAGCTCCGACCCTAGCCTGAGAGGTCAGGCAAACTACGTAGTGCACTATGAGGGTTGACCGTATCATTTTATTTAGAGCTCTTAGCTCCGACCCTAGTCTGAGTGGACAGACAAGCCTGAGAGGTCAGGTTGATATTTCAAGGGTTGACCGTATCATTTTATTTAGAGCTCTTAGCTCCGACCCTGGTCTGAGAGGACAGACAAGCCTGAGAGGTCAGGTTGATATTATAAGGGTTGACCGTATTATTTTATCTAGCTAGCATAGCGTAGCGTGAGGGCGCTACTAGAGCTCTTAGCTCCGACCCTAGTCTGAGAGGTCAGACTTATTATGTTTGGTGAACATTTCTCTTCCCATATTCCTTGCTGGTTTATCCTATCATGCATTTGCGGAAATTTAGTAATTGTGGGCATGCATAAATGATTTTTAAATTGATATACTTTTGGGAGAGCATTACAGGAAATGGAGCTTTTATATTTGATTTTCGTCCACTCACTCTAACAGTTTTTAAATGTTTCTCCCCTGGGCCTTTCGTTTTTAAATGCCCAGTGATGCAGGGTTCTTGAGAGGAGGTCGAGCGCGTACGAGAGTCGAGGCATAGTCGATCATTCCGTTGCTGCTTGAAATTCTTTGGGGTAATCATCTCTATAGACTGCTCTGACTAACCCGGTTTAGTTAGTTTAATAGGAAGGGTTGGCCATTTCAAGGGGGTTTCGGTAAGAAGTTCCCTTGAGGTGGTCCCCGCAGGATTTACTTCGGGTTAAAGGGGTTTAACCTGGGGTGGGTCCTGTCAATGGTATCAGAGCATTAGGTTATCGTTTCCTGTTACTACCTCATGTACTTGGTATCACTTAGCATCTATAGAGTGATGGTCCGACCGCGGCGGATCCATCGGCATTTTATGCTTTGGACGCTTAGTGTTTATTGAGGATATGAGTTAGTACTTCCTGATTGAGATATGGACCGAGTGGTCCTATAAACGATCGAATCTTCAAGACTATGCCTCCGTACGCCGACCTCAAAGAGAGTTCCTGTAAGGAACAAGGTAAGCTCGTTACGTCTTTATTTGATGAGTTCCCCAAGGATTGTGTTTAAAGGGATTTATTGAGATTTGAGTTGGGGATCGAGCTGTAAACTCACGTTGTTTAACGTTTGAGCATTATGTGTAAGTACTCGGTGGTGAAACAGTTAATTCACACCTGGGAGGCTGTCATGGTTGTTGACAGGGATGCTGTAGAAGCCTAAGACAAGGCTTTGGTGTTCGAGTTATGAGACTCTTAGCAGTGGAGAGTCGTACGAGTTAATGAAAGAGATTTCATCCTGCCAAACGCGATTGTTCAGAAAGGATGAATATTGAGTTTTGACGATTGTCACGACTTTGTTGAGGTTCGTCATTAGTGTGGTTTTGGAGAAACCAACAGACTTATGAAAGTGGAATGACTCAAGGAAAATGAGTGTAGTCATTTTGGGATCAATGGACTTGTCTCGGGTGACGAGTTCATGATGTGACACTGCTGGAAATGTTAAGGAAGTACAGGCTGGTTTGGTCCCTCGATGCTTTATGGGACATCCACTGAAACTAATGGCTTGGGTCACCTTTGGTGCTGACACTGTTGTCGTCAGTTACGACTAGATCCTCTTCGTTCCAGCCACCCATGATTGGGGTACTAGAAAGATTTGATTTGTTAGTGAGTCCAATCGTGATTTGAATTGTTGGTGACAATGGTCATTGGGCCATTTATCATGGAGGCAGAAATTATATCGTGTCACCAGATCTTGGGACTCATGTCAACCATAAGGTGAGTTATCCACCTGTGGTGAGAGTATTTTAATTAGTACACCTGTGGAGGGGTCTCCAGGTTGGCTGTGTTAGAGTTCGATTTTCAGATTGAGCGAGTGATACTAGTGGTAATTAAAGGTAAGTGGTTTCGGAATTTTAAGGAACATGTTGGAAGTGGCAACAAGCCACCGGGTCTCGGACCAAGGGTGCTTGGGGTATCGGAGATAGTGATGCGAGCCTTGATTGACTTTGTATTATTGTGGTGTAGGAACCCGTCGTTGTGCAGACGACATTGTTTCAACGGTTGAAGAAGTACATAGGTATACCCCACAGGAGTACGTGTACCCTCATTTATTGGGAAGTGGTAAGTTGAAATATGGGTAGCACATGCTGGTAAAACATAATTATGGTGTACAGCTGTGTGTGGTCAAAAATGACATCAGGTAAGTGACTAAGACTAGTGATGACATCATCTTAAGAATTTCTCATGAGAGTTCCATTTAGTGAGAACGGAGATTAGAGACGTTTGGTTGGAAGTTTCTGTACAAAACGTCCAGAAGATGGCCTAACCATTTAAGTATATGTCGGAAGTGGGTTATTGTTAGTGGCTCCGACTTTTATGATGGTTAGCGAGATTATTACATGTCGTTAGTAGGTGGCTGAGTGCATGTTGAGTTAGATGCACGGAAATGGTGAAGGGACAGTAGTGAGGCAAGGTTTACTGGGTCATTAATTTGAGCAAGAATGTTTATAGTTGCTCAATCTTGAACCTGCAGTCCCAGTCGTCCGTTATGACACTTGGTTTCTTCGAGGACGATTAACTGAGCTTGATGGCATGAGAATTTGTGCACTCACTGGCTGTGGTCTAATCTAGTATTATAACCGAAAGTGTACTTAGTCGTGTTTAGGGTTCATAAGTTACACTCACTGCAGTGACAGGAAATATTCTCAATCTTGATATGGGGAATAAGGATTAAGATCTGGGAGATCAATTATTGAGGTTAATTTAAGGAAATCCTAAGAGGATTAAAGTTTTGTTGGCGTTGCTATGGTCATTGGTCATTTGAGTAGTGACCCTACTTGTTAGGAATTTTTGACCTAACGGCAGTTTTTGGCGCCACGAGTGTAGAGTGGTAGCAAGAAAGGTCATTGGAGGTGACCCTCAAAATTGTCAACATTTTCGGTGAGTGTGAAAGCGGTGAAACTGAGGAAAGAGTTTCTTTGATGACTCAAAGGTGTTACGAGTCAAGGTTTTGGAAACCAAATTGTTACAAGGGTAGTAAAGTATGTTGCTAAGTTGTGCAACACTCCATCGGAAACCGTGGAGTGATTAAGCTACGTTCAGATTAAGTTATGATCTGAGAGGATGTTAACGTGTGGCAGTGGATCTTGTGATTTAAGATCTAGAGTGGTAAGCGATTGAGAATTTTGAATCTTACCGAATAGAGGTTGCGGTGGATGGTAAACCCGCAGCGCCTGGGGGACAGTTTTGTTAGAAACTGTCTAGTTGTACGAGTTGACTCTGTGATGTATACGTGCCCAGTGCGGTAATGGTATTTGTTATCTTGTGCCTCGTTAACTGGATGCTCGGTGATCAACATGGTTGTGTCTGGTGAAATTAATTCCCGATGCTTTGATCAGATGTTCCTTTGGGCGTGCACCAGTGGCACTAAATTCCATGTAGATGTCTGATCTGGTTAAATGTCCAAGTTGCTGGTTATTACCGGACGATGTGGTAATGGAGGCATCTGGGAATGGAATATACTTGTTGAGCGGGTAAGGCTCTGAATTTCTTTTAATGGTAAGTCTATTTCAGTACTGATGCGAATAATGTTTAATAGAAGTACAGTTATGGTTGGAGTGCGAGTTCTACATTATGCGTCATTCCAGGTTAAGGTAAGAGATCGGGAGGTCAGTGGTACCTCACCTATGAGTAGTACGTTGATGTATTACCAGTTGTAAAGTACGCGGTGACCTCACTAGTGATATTTGAGCTAGCGACTCTAAGGTTTGGATTGTGAGTAAAAGTCAGGAGTTGTGTGTCAGAATAGTTACGTGAGTGGTACGTAGTTTGACAAGTTGTCCTCATGCGAGGAGTAAGTAATGTTGAACCTCGATGTCAGGAGCTTTTGGACCTCCCTGCTGTAAAGGTTATGATTTTGGGAATACGCTAAAAGTCATGGCAACTCATGTCCTGTGTGTGCAAGTGGTTTGAGGAATGATAGAGTAAGGGAAGACAATTACTCTACAACAGGACAACTTGACAGCATGGTTTCTAGGAAGCGTAAACCAGAACAGGGGGCCTTGGTTTAAATGAGGTGATAGTTTGTGTGACACAAGTCGTCATAGTTTCCTCGTGGGCATGTTGTCATGGGTGTTGACCCCACGTCGTATAATGATATCGGAGGATTTAAATCCATTAATGACATCGGACCCTACTCCTCGGGCGTGGTAGTCATTTCCTGCAGAGGGAATGTGTTGAGATGATATCTAAAGTTTAAAGAAAGAATACGAGTATCCTTGAAGGAATTTTACTCGCGATAAGCGAGGTTGGTTGAATCAGAATGAGTATTAGCAGTATTGTGACGACGTCACTTGTGGTTGGTAAGGACAGTTGTTTGTGCTTAGTTGGCTAAACCAGGAGGGATAGGAGGTTGGTTACTGGTCGAAGTTGTTATGTTGATCGTAAAGGGCATGTGTTTAGAGTTTTGACAATGCTATTTGTGAGGCGTCTCGGATGAGTTCTCAGAAGGAAGTGATATTGGAGAGCAATATTATTATTTTAAGTGGTACTATCCCCCACTGTATTGGACTTTGAGTATTGAAATTTCGAGGACGAAATTTTTATAAGGTGGGGAGAATTGTCACACCCCGAATCTTTTGAAGTTAATAAAAGTTACCTTTCACAGAGATTCACGAGTTACCGAGGGTTTTTAATTGCGATCGGTAATTTGATAAGTTATCGCTCGAGTTAATTTTCGAGTTTTTCTAAGTTCTCCAAATACCTGATTTGATGACTCGATGTTGTAGTACGTGTCAACACGAGTCTCCCGGTATTTTCGGAATATTTTTCGGAGCTTCGGTTTATTTTCTACGGATTTTTGAAGTTTCCGGTAACTTTTAATTATAATCCGGTAAATCAGTTTTTACCATTTAACCTTTTCACTTTTTACCTTCTTCCAATCTGAACCGTTGGATCCTTTCAAGATTGAATCTCAACCGTTGATTTTCCTATAAATAGGAGAACAGTTTTGACTCGGTCAAAACTGTCTCGGCTCGGTCAACCGAGCTCTCCCCGAGCTCTTGCCTCCTCCACTGTGCTCGCCCGGCGCCGGCGACTCCGGCCACTACACGCCGGCGGACCACCTCCATTCTTCTCCCCTCTTCCTCCTCTACTCCTCCATATCCTCAGCTCACCGAGACGGCGACCGTGCGAGGAGATCGGAGGTTACTGGCTCGGCGGTCAACGACTGTTTTCCGGCGATCCAGGCGGCGGTTCGGCGCGTGAGTGGTACATTCCTTCTTCTCTCCTCCTCCTCTTCCTTCTCCTTGCTTCTGATCGTTCGATGTGAGCCTTGCTCGAGAACTCCTCTTCCACTGTTACTCACTGTTTTCTGGGTTTAGACAGTGGGTTTCTCGATGAGGCTAGCAGCTCCGGCGACGGTCTTTTGAAGGACTCTGAGTGTTGTTGAGGCTCTGTAGATGATGGAGAAGGAATGGAGGTGGCTGGAGTGGGTGCCTGGGCTCGAGGCAGCAGGGCAGCGTGTTCAGTAATGGCGTACAGTAGGAGCAGGAGAGCAGAGGAAGCTGCTGGTGCCAGTGTGGAGGTGAGAGACAGATCTTCTGTGTTCTTGAGTAATTGTTGCTGTGTTCTACTTCTGTGATCACTGTGTTGGTGTTGTTTGATTTGTTGGTCTGGTATTGATGCTGATGTTGTTGGGTGTTGTTTTCGTTGCTTCATGTCGATAACTTGGTGACGAAGGAAACGGGGAAACTATGGCGAAATTCCGGCAAGTTACCGGAATCCGGCGAAGATACCGGTGATACCGTAAACCGGTAGAATGCCGAAGAGGTAGGAATCGAATCCTCGTTACTCGAGTCAAAAGTACGATTAATTCGTAATTTAGACATTTACGGAAAATTTGACGTAAGTAGGAAGTTTCCATTTTTGGGAAACTTCCCATTTTAAGGAAGACTTACCAATTTAGGAAACTTTCCATTTTGGGAAACTTTCCCTTTATGGAAGGTTACCAGTTATGAGTAAAGGTTAAATCGGTAAATCGACTCAAGGTTAACTGTACTGATTAATGTGACACGTTGGGTGTCCATAGTAATTCAACGAATTAATACGTGACACCCTAACGTCAAGTTAAAGTAATAAAGGAAAGTTCGGAAGCTGAGTCGGACTTCCGGTAAATTGAGTTAAGAGTCGATAAACGGGAAAGAAAGTTATAAAGGTTAAAGTGCTATAAGAAAGGAACTTGGTCAACATGTGGTCAAATAGGATTTCCTGGTCAAACTAGGAAAAGACCAAGTCAACTGTGGTATGACTAATGTGATGATTTGTTGTACAGTCTCTGGTCGGACGTGAGACGGGCTCGACTACGCGGGTAGTTCGAGAGTTTCGCTCGAGGAGCTTTCCGAGCGGGAAGAAGGTCGAAATAGTACTGTGAGTGGACATATTATTTTAAATAAATGCATGCCTTAATTATTGAGTTAATTGCATGGTGTTTATGATTGTTTCCGAAAATTATATCCATCTCGGGTTCTTGAACGTATTTACATTATTACTCAATTTTCTATTTCTTCCGAAAATGGTTATAGACGGTGAGGGCCGTCCTTCGAATGGAATTGAACCCGAGACTTCGTTGGAAATTGGTTTTATGCATATATGACAAGGAATTGTTTTAATTAATTGTTTTGGGAAGAGAATTTGATTAATGTATTGTTACGAATGTTTATTTTAAGGGTTGACCAATAAATATGCTAGCTAGAGTAGCGTGAGGGCGCTACTAGAGCTCTTAGCTCCGACCCTAGCCTGAGAGGTCAGGCAAACTACGTAGTGCACTATGAGGGTTGACCGTATCATTTTATTTAGAGCTCTTAGCTCCGACCCTAGTCTGAGTGGACAGACAAGCCTGAGAGGTCAGGTTGATATTTCAAGGGTTGACCGTATCATTTTATTTAGAGCTCTTAGCTCCGACCCTGGTCTGAGAGGACAGACAAGCCTGAGAGGTCAGGTTGATATTATAAGGGTTGACCGTATTATTTTATCTAGCTAGCATAGCGTAGCGTGAGGGCGCTACTAGAGCTCTTAGCTCCGACCCTAGTCTGAGAGGTCAGACTTATTATGTTTGGTGAACATTTCTCTTCCCATATTCCTTGCTGGTTTATCCTATCATGCATTTGCGGAAATTTAGTAATTGTGGGCATGCATAAATGATTTTTAAATTGATATACTTTTGGGAGAGCATTACAGGAAATGGAGCTTTTATATTTGATTTTCGTCCACTCACTCTAACAGTTTTTAAATGTTTCTCCCCTGGGCCTTTCGTTTTTAAATGCCCAGTGATGCAGGGTTCTTGAGAGGAGGTCGAGCGCGTACGAGAGTCGAGGCATAGTCGATCATTCCGTTGCTGCTTGAAATTCTTTGGGGTAATCATCTCTATAGACTGCTCTGACTAACCCGGTTTAGTTAGTTTAATAGGAAGGGTTGGCCATTTCAAGGGGGTTTCGGTAAGAAGTTCCCTTGAGGTGGTCCCCGCAGGATTTACTTCGGGTTAAAGGGGTTTAACCTGGGGTGGGTCCTGTCACTAACAGTCACCTCAAATAAACTCAAACAGAAATGATGAGATCATGCCCCAAACTCCCATCTTGCTTGTCCCGTTTCAGCACACAGTACCTGTATCCACGAACTTATGTATGGGTGAGCACTCATCCTCGCTAACACAGATGGGATCGAAACCCAACCACGTTAGGGTTTGAAAAACCCTAAAGCGGGATATAATAAAGGGTGACGCCAAGAGTGTAAAATCCAAATAGATAAATATTCAAGAGAAAATACTCGAGAGGAGAGCATTAAACTTACAAGGGTTTTCTTTCCTCTTTAACATCTCCACTTCACAAAATTATAGATAAATAAACATGTAAAATGGTCTACCTAAAAACCAAATCAAATCCAATCTGAGGGTAAAAAAACCTTATAAAACTCTTAAAATACAATACTTTTTGCAAGAACCAGAAGGGCTTGCGAAACTATAGGACCCATTACAACAATATGTACAGAACAACCTTAAAAATTTACCTAGAAACAAACTAAAATCATTGCAACATGGAGACAAATCTTATTTGCAGATCCAAAAAGAAATGTCTTCTTAATAGGACAAATATATGAGACGAAAACTAAAATATATTGGGATGAAATGTAATTTTGTGATACATTCATCAATTTTGTGTTAAAAGTTATAAATGTTGAAGTGTGATGCATTTCTGGGTATGAGAAGAGTTAGAGAGATCTGATAAACCAAAGTTAAGAGTCAGAATATCAAAAGTCTAAATTACCCTCAAACAAATGAATAATGACACATCTCTTAACAACGTCACTAACGTTATAGTTATATAATGGTTTGGTCATCAACTTCGTGTACCAAAGTGTTTGTTTTGAAACTTGATGTATGAAATTTATTAATGGTCTTTAGTTGGGGTATTATTTGCAAAATTTTCTGTGTTCTCCTAAGAGAACCAAAGTTTGATTTGACATGAATTGTGGCTGTTTTGACTTGGAATGCTATGGAGTCTCCTTTATAATATTTTTGTCTGTCTTCAGATTCTTGTACCGATTGCTAATGGTACAGAGGAAATGAAAGCGATAATGATCATTGATATTCTACGAAAAGCCAAAGCACCCGTTGTAGTGGCCTCTGTTGAAGACAAGCTAGCAACTGTTGCTTCTCGCAAAGTTAAGCTGGAAGCAGATGTGCTCCTGGATGAAGCAGCCAAAAGTTCGTATGACCTAATAGTTTTGCCTGTAATTTAGTTTTTCTTGATGCCATTGCTCAATCAATACTGTTCACCAGTTGACTAGGTTAACTATATTCTCTATTTTTTCAGGGTGGAATTGGTGGTGCGCGCCCAAGCAGTCGCAAAATCAGAAACACTTGTGAATTGTTAAAAAAGCAAAGGGACTCAAATACGCCTTATGGAGCCATTTATGCTTCACCAGCTTTAGTCTTTGAACCCCATGGCTTACTAAAGGTATGCCCAATAACCTTTGCTGATATCTTTTTTATCGAAGGACCATTTCACTGAAACTTGATGAAGTCCATTAACATTTCCCAGAGCTGACTGCAGATCATCTAATGTGGTAGTATACTAGCTTGTTCTTACTGGTTAAGATATCCACCTGACCACTGTGTTTGTTTCCCTTATGCGTCATTTAACATCCTTTCTCTTGGAATCTGATATCCATGATAGTCATCCAATGTTGTTATTTAAAAACTTATACCTACCATCATCTCGACATCTATAAATGTGAATACTGAATAGAACAAATTTTTATTGTCAAGGTCTAAGAACACCCTCATTTGCCAGTGTTGCTGCATCCAGTTGTAGACTGTTTTTTCTCTTGTGCAAGGGAAAAAGGGCCACATCTTCAGACCAGAGTGAAATCGAAAATAGGGTATTGGTTGATGGTAACCTCATCACCAGCAGGGGGCCTGGAACCTCCATGGGGTTTGCTCTAGGAATAGTTGAGAAGTTTTTCGGCCGCGAAAAAGCAATAGAGCTTGCAAAAGTCATGGTTTTTGTTCGTCCATAAAACAATAGTCACGTAGAAAAGTGGAGAGTGGGATTCATGTCTACACGAATCCTTTTATATGTACTGCGGCTTTGTATATAAATAAACTGTAATGGACGGAGCTTTGAATCTTCTGATACTCCGACATTTACTTCTAATTTCACTGCCTACTTGAGAGTCAGGGCCGGCCTTAGGGCAGGTAATGCCCATGTACGGGATCCACAATTAAAAGGGTTTAATTTTTTTTTTATAAATTTTTTATAATTGAGGATGATAGTTATATTGTATATGATCAAAAATACTGAAAAAATAATTAAGGGATCATTTCTCTTCACTCAATCTTCTTTAATGATTGCTTCTTAATTATCTTTATTTACATTATTTTTTCTGTAAAATTTTCTTTACTTGGATAAGAGAACTTTTCTTTTCGTCATTTATTATCTTCTCTAATAAATTTATTTTCCTAATTGAGATATCATCTTCATTTGCGTCTCTTGTTCATTCTTATATCCTTAATCAAATGACACCATTATTTTCATAATTTCAATCTTCTTTTTTAGAAAAAAAATCTTAATAAAATGACACATTAGTCTTCGTTGTTCTTTAGGCGCTTGGATCCTTTCAAGTGCAGATTTTCGAGAGGTTGGCTTCGCTTGCTTGCTTTCTTCATTGCACGACGACAATCTTTCAAACATAGAAGCTCTACTAGGTGAGGCATCAAGGCGATTGAAAACCGAGCTCTGACTTGTTGGTCTATCAAAACGTTTAAATACTGAAACCCTGTCTGTTGATTCAGAGGCTATGCTTTGGGAACTTGGACATATGTGATCGAATGGTGAAGTACGAGACACCGATTGAGCTTCTGGCTCTTCATCTTTTACTTCCTCAACGCCGATATATTGCGTGCTTGCTTGAGTAGCTTTTCTTCTACCCGAGATCTTGATTGGCTTACTTGTCACAAATCCAAGACCTGCTCTAGCCAAATCAACAACACTTCCTCGCTCTCTTAATTTCTTTTGAGATTCATTAAGCTCATGGGCTTTCTCGCCGATAACTTGGTCACCTGCTTCGCCCGATGAACTGAAATCGAACCCAGCCTTAGCTAACAATTTGTAAGCATTGGGGTCAAACCCTTCATTCGTTCTTTCCTCAGGTAGAGGCCCATGCTCTATCTTACCTTGGACTGGTTTGACAAACCCCTTCAATGGTTGCTTGATAGGAGTTTGGTCATTCAATTTCGTTAATGGTAGTATCGACTCCTCCTTCAACAATTTTATGTCATCTTCTCCCAATCTCTAAGAGCTTTCTTGTTTCTTTGCTCCCACAAATGGGGATTCTCCCTTCTTGCGCTTTGACTGTGACTGTGGCACATAATGAAGAACTGGAGCAACTGGATTAGATTTCTCTTTTGTAGTTGATATTATAGCTTCAAATGTAGACTTATACGATTCTTCATTTCTCTCGCTTTGTGTGTCAAATTCCTTCTTCTTTACTTCCGTGGATTTTCCCGTAATGGGTACTTCGAACGGAATGACTTCTACTACCGACTCCTCATCTGCATAGAACTTAGCAT
This sequence comes from Comarum palustre, assembly GCA_951800085.1. Lineage (NCBI taxonomy): Eukaryota > Viridiplantae > Streptophyta > Magnoliopsida > Rosales > Rosaceae > Comarum > Comarum palustre. Next base: position 14,138,892 of record OX637587.1, on the reverse strand, counting down.
CGGTAAAGTATGATGATAAGTGCGTTTTACGCTATGTTTTTACCCTCATTTGTACCTTGTTTATTCCTTAGTAAGGTCGTTTTTACTTATTTTGAGTCAAAAGGGTTTTTCTGTAGAGCAATGGCTAAAATATCTATTTATACAGAAATTTGTACTTAAGTGTTGTAAAACCGATTTTGGATAAGACTTGGTTATTTCTCTTATGATTCACCATACCTTTACATTGTCATTTTTGATGAATTTGGTTTAATGTGTAGATGACATGTAAATGAGCATATGAGAACAAGAATCATGAAGATTGGATTCACGGAGGACAACAAAAGAAGTCATGGAAAAGAAGTACTCCGAAACATAAGATTTTGATCCGAGCAAAAATTTCCAGAAACCCTATATCAACTTCGGAAAATCATATCTAAAGATCCAGGAGGTATATATCTGAGGACGAGCCACATATCAATAGAAAGCTGTATGTGTCTAGTTTTCATATCTTCTGGAATCGCATCAATTGGAGTTTAGATGAAGGAGTTATGATCAAAACAATGGACGGAGCTCAAGCTGCAAAACTGGGCAGTTTCTGCCTAAATTGTCACACGAGTTTGGGAGGATGTTTCTTCACCAAAATTCTTTCCAAGCATGTCAAAGGACTTAAAAGAAGCTTAATGAAGTCATGGGAAGCTGCATAGAAGAAGAAGATTCGAAGAAGTCATCATGGCAGCCGAAACAACCAAGTATGGAGCTTTCCCGGTCAAACCGGGAAAGTCTGTCCCTACCGAGTTCTAGCAATGGATTCGGCTGCCTATGAGCCCAAGAACTTGTGTATGAGACCTACATGGATCCAATAACATGTAGAGGAGTCCAATAAATCAGAAATCCAAGGTCCAAGTCGAAATCCTTGTCCAAAGATGAAAGGAGGAAACCAAGTCCAAGAAGGATTCCAAGTCCAACAAAGGTTGTGTCTCCTTGAAGCTCCCGAATTCCCTAGGGTTTTGTTCGAAATTTTCTGTATAAATAGACATGTATAGCTCTTAGTTTAGTGTCTTCAACCTTTGTAATTTTTAGAGAGCCAAGCTCTACCCAAAAACCCTAAACACCAAAGTTACAAAAGCTGCCGCATTCCATGTCATTGCCGAGTTCATCCATCCTGTCACCAATCACCCTACTTTGGCCGAATTATCTCTAGGAGGTCTTAGGTATGGATCTATGTAAGCTTTTGTACACTTTAATGTTTTTGTCGAGATTCATAAGTATATATATTGTTTTTGTGGTTTTATGTTTCGAACATATGCATGAGTTCTTCTGTGTGATTTTTTTATGTGTTTGTTTAATAACATAACGATTAGTATGCATGCCTAGGTTGTGAATAAAAGAATAATTTGCTGTGTTTACATGATTAAAATACTTTATTTGATTAATTGTTTACCTGATCACGTAATCGAACCTGAGGGTAGTCTAGACGTCAGATGTTCCTAAGGGGAGAGTTTAATATGCCGTAGTAATCTAGGGTTGAGTTCACCGCGTCGGGTTCTCAATTGTAGTTGCTGCATAGGGTTGCTAGGGTAAGTGATTTACATGCTATTAGGATGAGTGACGTCATGCCTAGGATCATGTCTCCAACGACTCGTGAACGGTAAGTGTATTTCGTGTTAATGTGATGCGCGTCGTAAGCATTGAACGGGATGACACATAAACTTAGGATGATGCGCGTCGTAAGTTCTAAGTTACATGAGAAGTCATAAAAAGTTGGAATTAATTAAAGTATTTGAAAATTTAAACATTGCATCTTAATCTGTTTCATAATCTTACATGCTATTTAATCGGTGCTATGTGCTATTCTAAATGTTGCATGGTTGGATGATCACCTGTACATAAATTGTTTATTTCTTTATATGTTTCGCACCACTTTATAAATCTCCCATCAAATTTGTATATATGTATAGTGTATTTCTTTTTACTGACGTATGTTTTGCAGAATTTAATCCTTCCCTAGTGTCCCCGGCTAGAACGATACCCTACTTACTAATACTACACGATAGGGTTTATTATTGCACAGGTCATATTTTGACACGTCATATGACTCCGCTTCAGTGAATGGCTTGGAATCACCTACTTCTGTTTTCACACTTCCGCGATAAAATTTGAAGCATTGATGTAGCATCGAAGGCACAACTCCATTTTCGTGAATCCATGGTCATCCCAACAATAGGTTGTACGAAGTCTTCGAGTCAATCACATGGAACAAAGTGTTGGACTTCAATTCGCCAATAACCATGTCTAATCAGATCATTTCTATTGCTTTTTGTTCTCCTTGGTTGAAACCTTGGATCATGAGACGACTTTTAGACAACTCATTGACATTGATACCGAGCTTGGACATTGTCGATTTTGGCAAAATGTTTACCGCGGACCCTCCATCTATAAGCATGCGGTTCAACTTTTGTTCTCGCATATACCCTGTCATAAAAAGAGGTCTATCGTGCGGCTTAGAGCCCAACTGTAGATCTTCATTTGTGAAGTGAATGGCACCGCAGCACGCAACTAATGTCGCACATTCTTTGATGTCCGTGGTGTGTTTTCCCACATCAAGTAACAACTGTGACAATGCACATCTCGCTAACTTGGGCAGTTGCAACAAGTCAGAGAGGCTAAGTTTTAAAGGTAAGTCTTCCAACCGCTTCAACACCTCGTTTTCTTCTAACCCTTGATTCATTTTGACCGCACTTGTTTCAACCTTCTCAGAATCATGGGCACCTTTTTCATAACTTGTCACCATCGAACTCACTCTCATACTCGTTCGCGCCTTAGACATGGACTTGGTCGATAGGTTTTGATCGAGAGGCTTGTGCGCACAAGGATTGATCCATTTCATACTATTCGCCTCAGTCCTCACAAGTCATTGACGAATCTCATGTGGCTCTTCGCGGTTTAGCTGAATTACTGGTGGACTTGACAACATATTCTTGTGCGACTTTCTCCTGGTCACCAGTATCCATCCTTCATCATCACCTCATGAGTCGACTTCATGTGTAGCCTTGAGAATTGGGTTTGCATCTTGGACTAGCTTGACCTCCTTCAACTCGTTTCCCTTGCAAGGCTCATTTGTGAAATGGAATGACGCTTTCCTTGGCGTAAAAGGTGTCTCAAATGGTTCAAACAACCCAAATGATATGGTGGTGCAATTGACCTGAGCAACTTCATCAACATCTAGCTCAATTCTCCCTTTCCTGGTGAGGTTCATTATCAAGTCTTTTAGAACAAAGCATTTCTCAATCGGGTGGCTGATAATGCGATGATACTTGCAATACTTCGGGTCGTTGACTCGATTCATCTCTTCTGGACGTTTGCACTCTGGAAGTTCTATCTCTTTGTTTTCGAGCAAATCTTCCAACATACCTGCTACATCAGAATCTGGGAACGGGTAAGTCTTTCGCTCCAACTCTTTCAATGAGCGCTTCCTCCTATCGTAGCCTTGAGTTGGCTCTTCTTTTCTAACTTCTTTCTTGTCTCGTGTAGTGATTCGAACTGCAGCAACATTCACGATCATCGCCTCCTTCGTTGGTCGCGTCATCGCCTTGTCAACCTTGCTTCCAAAGACCTTATCTTTTCTTTGATATGTGAGAGGCTCCTTTCCTTTATGGCTAGCTAGGCTCAGCTCCATGTCATGCGCTCGAGTAGCCAACTCTTCAAATGTTTGAGGCTTGATTCCTTGCAGGATGTATAGCAAATCAAAGTGCATGCCTTGAATACACATCTCGACCGCAGATACTTCAGACAAGCGATCTTTACAATCAAGACTAAGTGAGCGCCACCTATTGATGAAGTCAACTGTCGGCTCATCTCTCCATTGCTTCGTGTTTGTAAGTTCCATCATGCTCACAGTACGTCTTGTACTATAGAAATGATTAAGAAAATCACGTTCTATCTGGTCCCAACTGTCGATAGACTCGGGTTCTAAATCAGTGTACCACTCGAAGACGTTGCCTTTCAGAGAGCGAACGAACTGCTTGGCAAGGTGGTCGCCTTCTGTCCCGGCATTGTTGCAAGTCTTAACAAAATGAGCCACATGCTGTTTCGGATTGCCCTTCCCCTCGAATTGTTGGAACTTTGGTGGTTGATATCCGAACGGCATCTTTAGGTTGTTGATCCTTTTGGTGTAGGGTTTGGAGTATGTGAGAGAATCACGAGAAGAACCTCCATATTGGGCTCTGATGGAGTTGGTGATGAAGTCCTGCAATTGTTGGAGGGACATGGATCCAAGTGAGCCACCCTCGTCTTTGTCATTATTTTTGGAACTTTCACCATCTTGATCCTTCTTCTCTTTTTGCAATCTTTTGAAGGAATTTTCTTCGTCTTGCTCTTGAAGTCTTCTCAAAATGTCAGCAATCTGCATATCTTTCTCCTCCACTGTTTTAGTGAGCTTCTCGACTGCTCCCATCAGTTGGCTTATTTGTTCTTCAACGGTGGATGCTTCGGCCATCATAACCTGCATGAGGACAAGGTGAGAAGAATCACTTGATGGCATGCCATAAATGTTGTTCTCATCCCCATTGGGACTTCCATGGTATGAGGCCGTGCTTGACTTGTCATCAGAGATAGGTGACGACGACCGTTCCCTGGCATTCATGGAGTTTCTCTCTCTTCACTTCGGGAAACATGTTTGCTTAGGCCCCCCATGGTGAGGATTGGTTAGCGAGGCTTCGAAGGCAAAGCCATGAACGTTGTCGGATGAGTCCTTGTCATGCTACGAGTAACATGACTCGAGGATTTGTTACTTGACTTCGAGGTCATTGATTTGGACTTCTTCATTATGATGACTTCGGTGTTCTTAGAGGCCATTGCTCAAACGAATTTGATTTTTTTTTCAGAGAAGGAGATGAGAGGCAAAGAGATCCCACCGGGCGTGCCAATTTTGTAAACACGAATTTATCTGCGCAAATGACAAAACAACACGTGTACAAAATAATATAATTTTATTGATGAATTTGCGGGTTACAAATCTTTGTGAACTCCTCTAATTCTATCTCCGAATTTGGATTTGACTCAAAGGTGACAAGATACTTGTTCTTGAGGTGGAAAAGTAGTCATGAGAATTGATCACGTGACGAGTGTTCGGATTTGATGAAGAACATGCTATTTAGGAGCTTGGTTGTTCTTCGGAATGGTTTTGAGACTTCTGAGCTCTTGGGAGCAATTTTCTCTCTCTGGTCCGAAGTCCTCCTCTTGATATGAGAGGGGGTATTTCTATTGTCGACACTCCTCCGTATATGACATGTAATGAAGGCGTCGAATGAATTTCATCCCTTATCGGTAATAATCAAATCAATCTATTTTGATTGATTGATAATTATCATAATTAAATCAAATTATCTTTAATTAATTCATTTAATTATTCTCGTTAAGGCATGATTGATCTGATTAAATATATGACTTTAATTCTGACAATCAATTTAATTTGATTGATAATTGATTGTCAGAATAATCTTTAATACTTGTTTTAGTCGGGATTCGACAACTCTATTGTTGACCGATCAATCACATGTCGCCACGTGTATTTTCGAAATCTTTTTGACTTTGTTGACTCACATGTCACGTATACGATTTATCGAGCCCGCCTGAAGTTTGAATATTCAACGATTTCATTTTCGTTAAATTTTATGTGTCTACACCTAGCTCCCCCGGTCAGTCAAGATTGATTTCATTGATCTCATCAAGCAGAAGGCCTGCATATACTTGTCTTCCCCTTCTAGGCTTCTGGCTATCACGGCCAATGCCAAGTTCTAACTAAATACGTATGAGGCTAGAAATTATCGACCAAAGAGATATCTCATATGCTCATAAACAGTGAATATCTAACGATTATTTATTGATAAATAACGATATTTTTACCAAAAAATTGTGATAGATATGTTTAGAAAGAATGAAATATCGACAAGTTCCTATTTTCTGTCCGATATTGCACGGCATGTCAAAGGAGAATAGTCATATGTTCATATATTGACTTCCATAAGAAAAAGGTACAGCTGACATATGTGATGACTACACAAATACTGTCACACCCATGCTAGATGAATATATTGTTTACATGATTACAACCAATACATTTTTGGAACCATTACATGATTACAACCAATACATTTTTGGAACCATAATTACAACCAGTAACCATATCTTCTGTTTTTATCAATAATTCATTTTTTATTCATTTTAACTAACTAAATCTGTTAACTAGTAAATTACAGAATTTATCTTTTATATTTTTTGCATGACATATTGAGTGTCAGTAATATTACAATATATAAATATTGACCCTTAGTAGTATTAAGAAACCACTATTGAATTCGTTATATTTTTTTTACAGTACTACTGAATGTTAGTAATATTATAATATATGAGTACTGATCTTCAATAGGACTAAATAACCATTGCGAAACTATTTTATATATGCATGTATACACACCTTTGAGATTTCTTACTACACTACTGAGTATCAATAACATTATAATATATACTACGAAAAGTTAGTAACATTATCCAATTTTTGACAATCACTAGCAATATCATCCATATAAATATATAAGAACTTACTCACGCAGTAGTTACTAACACTCACTATGATTACAAAAAATTATACATTAAAAGTTTGAAAGATAATGGAAGTTTTTCAAAGCTCTAATGCTACTCAACACAATAAATGAGTAACTATTGACCTTTAGTAATTTTCTACCATACTCAACACAATTAGTGCACCCTATACCACCACCTAGGATACTAATATGTCCCATCTCTTTTAAAAAAAATGGGAGAAGAACCTCTTCTTCTCAACCGTTACGAAATCTCAGACGAAGAGGAGTGCTCCTCCTCATCATGCCTATAGTAGACCATGCCGCCATACAGAATTGAATCCTCTGCCTATCGGAGCCCGCAAAAGTAACACATCTTCGATACATTTTAGACGATTTCGACGACGACTGTGTGGAAACCAACAACGATGATGACAGCAAGGAGGTCGTCCGTCGTCCGGTGAGGACGAGATTGCGACAGAGATTGGTTGGAGTTAGAGTCGACAAGTGAGGAGGAGGACGATGACGTCGTGAGAATCGTGCTGCAAATCTGGGGAGATTGAAACCGAATCTCTATGGCTCGTCGGCGAGGAGAGAGAGATCTGATTTCAGATATAATTTTGAGAAAAACGACAGTTAAACCCTCGTCGTTATTTACTAGAAGTCAACTTGTTACTGTAATTAGAGTTAGAAAAGTGTAGCTACTGGTAAGGTGAAGTTTCCTATCCAAAGATTCCACTTAGAATCAAAACTAGAGATGTGCATACTAAATGAGCCGATATTCAACTCCTTCCGCACTCCAACAAAAATTCATTTGTACATCAAAATGAAAGATGTTTTAAAGCAGAAAAGAAAAAGGAAAACATCTATGTTACCTAGCATCATTTGGCCTACAAGTGTGATCGAGCATGTTCTCTAATTTCGACGTACTTGTTGCTACATTCCACATTAAATTTGATAAAGAATAAAGCAAAAATTTGACGTAAAAATATACCGACTAATATTCTCAAAAGATTTAACGTCATAATCAAAGATGTTCAACAAATTAAATTAAGATGTTATTAGGACTCTTGTAACGTATCATGTCCGACTCAAGGTTACTACCACTGAAACTCGCAGCCTAAAAGTAAAGAGAAGTTTTAGATTTTGGCATAGAAACAAGAATCGAAGACATGTACTTTCTATTTTATTTTTCGAAAACACGTGTTTTTGGACTAAAATCTTGGTTAAAAACTCGCGTAGCAGAGGAAGCAGTTCAGCCAATTTAATTTTCATCTTCCTCGTCTGGACAGGCGAGTCAAGACCCTTATGTTACAAGTAGTTTCTACTCTCTCCCACATTTATGTTACAAGGTGTGGGCATAGTCAAGACCCTTCATCTTTGAATACCTCCCATCTTGGTTTTTACATCTACTTTATGTTTCTCTTTGGCTGCTGAGATAATGTAAGGAAAACCCAACACTCTTGACTTTTCATTCACACCGTTTTTGGAACCAAAGAAGTGATTATGGATCCTCAGAAACTCACCACAATTACGGTTTCATGTTCCTTGGAATCTCTGTTGGAAAGTTAGCAGAAACCCAGAGTTTAATTCTGGTTTGAAGAGGATTGGAGGTAAGAGTTGTCTAGAAACTTGTGGTGCTTCTTGTTTTCACTTGTAAGGTTTAGGATTTCATGTCTTATAACAATGATAGAGTTGGTTGTGTTTGCAGATAAATGTTTCAGAAATTACCTCTAGATACTCCTTATGTAAACTTATGGAAAAGACTTGTTCTTTGTTAGTGATTCTTGTCTTGAATCCATTAGTTTTCTTCAATTTCCCAAATAATGCAATTTTTTTTCTTTTTTTTTTCAAAATTTTCATTCAGCAACCTATGATCCCAACTCTAGCTATACCTGCCAGGCGCCAACTGTCATTGATTCATGAAATTTGGTTCTAGGCCTAAAATCTATTGGAAGTTTTGTGTTTTTTTTGTGTTTCTGCAAGCAGATTTTAGATGTTCCCATTTATGTTTTTGTAAAACCTGAAAATGCAGCAGATTTTGCCTAGTTTGAAGGGAGATTGTCAATGCAGTAAGGGTCCTCATGTCTCATTCCAGTTGGTTGGCAGAGCATGTAGAATAAAATAGCCACCTAGATATGTACTGTAGAGTTCATAAGCTATAGATCTCTGACTGTCGCTTCTTATTGAATTGATTGACAACTCACTGGTGCATTCCCCATCTGTCTCCTTACAAAACAGCGAGTTGTTGACAGGTTTTTGTTTGTGTACTCTCACAGGTTGAGGATTTTGATTGATCCGTGCTAGTTTTCGAAGTAAAAAAGAGGGCGATGACTTGTTTCTCTTGCTTGTTTAGCCAGAAGGCAGTTTCTTCTGTTAAACGGACTGTTGAAATTGATGAAGGTGAGATGCTGATGCCTTTAATCTGTTAGCTCAATTAGCTGCTGCGTCCCATTGTGCAATAGTGGGAAATTTTTTGTAAGTCAAACATGGATCTTCCAAAACCAAAACAGGTGCATTTTTCTATGCTTCACACTTTCATAATTTAAGTGTCATCTACTGATTCCGGACCACTTAGAAGTATGTGGCTCAAAGCCTATTATAGAAAGTTGCTGTCTTACCTATAAATCTTTTTCAATTTTATCTGCGAATGGCTTACCTTCCAAATCATGATAACTGTGGCCTTCTTACGGGATCATATGAACATGCAACAAAGACTGCTTTAGATTCGGGGGTTTGCTTTCTATTTACTATTTGGGTTAGGATGCGCCTTTTAGTCTGTTCTCTCATTTACTTTGTGTTACTGCACAAATTATGCATGAAGAGGACTTTGATACGTTACCTTTGATCATCTTATTTTAACAAAGTTTTCTAATGATGTCTTATTTTGTTTACTTTGTGTTACATGTCATTTACTTGCGCTGTGTTACCAAGTCTATAACTTAAATTGTCAAGCTTTTCGAGAAAAGGAAACTAATGTTCTATTTGAGGTTTTGCATTGCATTTCTATCCTACCGTAAAGGCTTCTAAATGGGATTGTATGGGTGCAGTTGTTTCAAGTATTTCGAATCTCAAACTGTACACTTACAAGGAACTGCAGAATGCCACTGAAAATTTCAGTGGCAAAAATAAAATTGGGGAGGGAGGCTTTGGCTCCGTATACAAGGTATTATCACAGAGAATGCTTTTGGTTATTACTTTTAAGGAATACTTGGTCAATACAACTCGATTGTCCTAAAAACTCTTTCATTGACTTTTACCTTTCCCACATTGTTGTGGTATGTGTTCGATCAGGGAACACTCAAGAATGGCTCTGTGGCAGCAATAAAGGTGTTGTCAGGAGATTCTAATCAGGGGTCGCGAGAATTTTTGACAGAAATTGAGGTTATTGCAAGTGTTAATCATGAGAACCTAGTTAAGCTATATGGTTGCTGTGCCGAAGGAAATCATAGGATATTGGTTTATGGCTATCTCGAGAATAATAGCCTTTCACAGACTCTTCTTGGTAAGTTCTTTGCTTGATTTTTACTTGAATTAATTGAATGTCTAGATGATAACTTAGTCCTCTGCACTTCATAGGTGGAAGCCAAAGTGGCATCCAATTTAGTTGGCAAAAAAGGTGTAAAATCTGCATTGGTATTGCAAGGGGGCTCGCGTACCTCCATGAGGATGTTCAACCCCATATTATTCACAGAGACATCAAAGCAAGCAATATTCTCCTTGATGAAGACCTTTCGCCCAAAATTTCAGATTTTGGTCTTGCAAAGGTGATTGCTCCCAACTTGACCCATGTTAGTACCCGTGTAGCTGGAACAGCGTAAGTTTGCTATTTCCAGTTCTACTCTGTTTATGTTTCCTGTGGAAGTCATGAAAGTAATTTATGTACACCACTCTGTAGGTTGTAAAGAAATGCTAGTTGTCCGAACATCAATGTAGCCTTCACCCTATGGTTTAAGTATTAGTATGGATGTCTGAAGATTGCATGATTGAATAATGATACAATTTTACTTTAATATCATGGTATTTCTGATTGTTAATGACTTGACTTCATGGTCTAGCTCTAAAAGTATTTTTTTTCTGTTCCAGTTTGGTTGTTTGTTTGGTTTTTTTCCCAAATTTTTTTTCTTAAATTACACATATTTGTTGACCTATTTGAGTTCCTGATTGATTTTGCAGAGGTTACTTAGCACCTGAATATGCCATACGAGGTCAAGTGACACGAAAAGCAGATATATATAGTTTTGGTGTTTTAGTCTTGGAAATTGTTAGTGGCAGGTGCAACACAAACAGACGTTTACCACCCAAAGAACAGTATCTCCTTGAAAGGGTATGCATTTTTGAAGCTGTAGTGTCATCAATAAGTATTTCCTCCTGTCACTAAATTAAATTATTTGGACTAGATTATAGCTTTTACTGGTTCGTTGTGGTAAGGAGGAAGTAATTCTTCTTGAAAGGGCATACTAATGATTTTAATGTTGTTAGTACTCAGTATAGCGTGCACATCCTTTATGCTTGAGCTGTTTTTAATAGTTATCCTTTTTGATTTTCTTGCATAATATATTTTAGCTTCATAACTTGGTGTCATCTCCAATTGAATATCCTACTGAGATATGTAATAGTTAGTAATTGGCAAATCAAAATATACTGATAACCCAGAGTTTCCACTAGGATCTTGAGAAAACTTATCGAAAGATTTTTTTTTGCTGTTTCAGGTATGGGAACTACATGAGAGAGGTCAGCTAGCGGAGTTGATCGATACTTCTTTAAATGAAGATTTAAATGTTGAGGAGGCTTGCAGATTCATGAAGATTGGTCTTCTTTGCACCCAAGACAAGCCTAAGCTCCGACCTACCATGTCTATGGTTGTTAAGATGCTGACAGGTGAGATAGACGTGGATGAAGAGAATATAGACAAACCTGGAATGCTTTCTGAGTTCATGGATCAGAGAGATACAGCTGAGGCTAAACACTCATCTTACTCACTATCACCTTCTGGGAGGGTTATCAATTCGTCATCTTTCTCAGAACAAGTCACTACTTCATTTGCTACCATGACCTTCAATTCTATATATGACCGAAGCAATTAGGATGGCGACGCATCTTTCTGGTACTGTATTCTTTGGTTAGGATCCTCATCTTAATTGTTGTTTACTTGTTTTGGAGACCAAGTGGCCATATCATTCTTTGCTTTCTCAAGCTATGAAATAGCCCTTCAACCATTTTGTAGGGTAATTCATGTAAAGTTTTATAATCACCTAGGCTGTAAAGAAAGTCCTGACTATATAAAGACCCATACATTCCTGTGTCCAAATCCAGGTATCATATATACTAAATAGACCTCTTTTTGATGAATTCTGTGTGCTAGAACTCAGATTGAACTTGAATGCATGTGCTCTCGGTGAAGGCTGAAAATATGAATCACAATATTGTGGAATTGAGGTACCAAACCCAGTAAATGGCTAGCTTTTTATATATGAAGATGTTATTGTAGTTGATCATCCTAAAAGAATATACAAAAGAATTGAAAACATGGACATTAACAGTTTGTATATCTCTATGAAAACTTTCTAGCTAGTTTCTATTTCTGTAGCATCTGTACCACAGTATGAGAAAACAAAGGACTCTATCCAACAATGAAACCCAGCATCATGGCCAAATTGCTCCATTTCTGTGCGTCTCTCAAATTCTGCTGTCTTAACAAGTCATCGCCATATAGATTGCATACTCCATCAATAATCTGAATGCACCTTCGTCCCTGCTCCCCTCCATACTCATTTATCATAAAGCACTCAAAAGGGTACTTGAAAAGGCTCGAGTAATGCATGAAAAGCCAGGAATAGTGAAGAGGAACAAGAAAATTACCTCCATATGTCGAATCGTCGCTTGATTCGTTGGATTTCCGTCTTGGACCTCCGCTCCAAACTCGATCGATCTCCCTCATCTTTGCTTCTCTGAGTGAATAGTGATAGGGGTTTTGAAGAGGAGAAGGAAATGAAGAGATTGGTGGTGATGCGCTGTCGAGAGTCACCGGCGTCAGGACTCAGGAGGAGATCGTTGGAGCTGGAGAGAGAGGGAAGAAGGTGTTGACCCGAAGTTGGGGTCTTCGACTTCAGTCAAAGACCTCAAGCCTTTTTATAGGCAAATGGATGGCTAAGATTTGATTTGGAAAAGATCCAACGGTTTAAATTTAATGAGGGATAAAAATACATGGTTAAATGGTAGAAATTACTTATTGAAATGGTAATTAATAATTATCAGAAACTTCAAAAATTCACAGAAAATAGACTGAAGCTCTGAAAAATAATCCGAACATGTCGGTGAGCTCGTCTCAACACGTACTATGACTTCACGTCTTAAAATATATTTTTCCTTGATTCAAGAAAAACTCGAAAATAAACTCGAGTGATAACTTATAAAGTCACCGGTCATAGTTAAAGGCTCTCGGTGACTCGTAAACCCTTGTAAAAATGTAACTTTTAGGTACGGGGTGTTACACTCTTTGCTAGACGTCGGCGCGGCCTCTCTTACCATGTCGAGACCCACATTGCCTTCCCCATTATTTTTAATCTAAAGGCAGCTCGTGTGCAGCTGCTGACAGCGTGCATAACATCGAGCGTGCACAGGCTCGTGTGCATAGTAACTAGTGTGCATATCATCGGCCAAATGGAGTGCATAGGCGCTCGCGCACATTAGCGGCCTAGTGGGGTGCACATGCACTTGTGCACAAGTTATGGGCACAGACAACGAGCACATGCAGCGTCCTAGTAGGGTGCATAATTGTGCACAACTACCAACAGCTGCCGACAACGTGCGCGCAGCTGTCGACCACCGTGAACATATTGATGACGCCTCAAACCTCTAAATGGGAGCGTGAGATATTTTAGATTTTGGCATCTAGGCTACTTAGCCTCGGGGTCAAAATATGTTGTGTAATCTTTTCCCATGAAAAGTTCCACAAATACCTAGAGAATATGTCTTAATGTCAAAACTTGAATGTACAGAATGTTATCTTGCTCTTACATACAAAACTAAACTGTTATGAGACTCGATAGATGTCACAAACCACTGCTTTATTGGTTTATCTTTCGGATTGATACAAATGACATGTGAAATAATATCTAACGTTGTCAAAACAAAACGGTTCGACACAAGCAATCCTTTAATAGAAACGAATGTTGTCAAACCAACGCGAATTGACATAAGCAACCCTTTAATAGAACTATAACCAACGTTAGATATCAGACAACGCGGATCCAGGAACGCTTTTAGTTCCAATATTTCCAATAGTTCCAAAATAGATGGGGGGAATGGATGAACCGATTTTATTCTGCTCGAGGTTAGTTGAACTTGAAATAACTGTAACATAAAAGTTTATTTGCTAGTCTGTCAAATATACTGTGTTTTATAAAAGTTGATGTAAATTTTCATGCTCAAATTCAGGCGTGTGCAGCAAGGATGCTCGCGGAATTCTATTGTGATTCGTTACACCGTGATATCATGAAACAAACAAAGCATATGATTGATTAAATTCACCATAAGACAATAACAAAGCTATTGCCACATGAAAAAGTAAACGAAAAACCAAGAACCCCAACGCTCACACCATCTCTCTCCCGCCTCACCTCCGCTCTCTATCGCAACGAGTCCGTTTAGATGAGATTGATAACCTTAATCTGGCGCATAAGTTCGATTTGATTACGGTGGATGCAAAAATTATAAGTTGGTGTCGCTGATCTGGATAAATTATACATTTACAGGTTTTGTTTCATATATCCATTTGGGTATAACTGTATGATTCATTTCACAATCAACTGCATGTATTGTATTTTTTTCATCAATTTGGAGAGAAACCCAAGATATTCAATCTTGAAGTCTCATATTATAGAAGTTCATAATCATTCAATAGATTTAAACTCAGTTGTAAGGACTAAATATATATAAGAGGTTGTCAAGTTGAAATTTCAGAATCTCATATCAATGAGGTTGCCCAGAAGGATGGAGACGGGATCGTTTTCTAGTTAGACTCCATGTGTTTGTTTTAATCTCAGCCCTCCATACTTCATAGAACAGATTCAATGGTTATTTTGTTATCCCTCATATAAGCACAAAAAAAGAAATCCCTTAATTGAAATATATATATATATATATATATATATATATCACGAAGAAATCTTCCATATATGGCTTTCCTTTGTTTGCGGCGGGTGGTATTTTTCTTTTCTTATAAAATACTAAGCCTTAATAAACAAGTGTGAAGAGATCTCAAGTTTACAATATAAGGGGGAACGCTATAATGACTGATGTCAGCAAAAACACTTGGTACATAACAAAATTAGTTTCATGAAAGACATGTTTAAAGTTAACAGAATCAAAACTAGTTGGTCGTAATCTTTCTAATGCCTTGAACTAATTTGGTCACATATCAAATTGACCATATATTCACCGCTTCAATTACTAGTTTGGAATCGCATTCCACTTTAATGATGACTCTATTTAATTTGTCATGCCATTGTCATAATAGATAGATGACTATATAACAAAATTATACATGTTAATGTCTAATAATGTATTTTTTTACCGTCAGAATAAACACTTAATTTGATAACAAAGCAAAAAGATCATTGCGCACAATTAAAACAGATGTCACACATGGTTATTAGTACAATCTTCGAAATGGAAACAACAGAATCTAAAAATCAAATAATTAAATAATCTTGGACCTAGAATGAGACCCAGGTTCAAGATGCACTAGATTCAGAACAAGCTCATGGTTTGGAGTAAGCTCACGCAGGCCCAACCCTCGATCGAAGGCCCAAAACAAATGAGCACAGCCATATCACAAACCAGTGCGTCGCTGATCAGACCCTGTCGCAACAAAGCCACCACAAGCCAGATCCAAGCCCTCTAAAGCGTAACTAATTTAACACGACACAACGCGACGTTACATGACATCGAGATCTAACTTTTTACTAGGATAAATTCATGAGAAGAAGAGCCGAAAGTGTCCAAGCATCCAACTTTGACAGCGGCCCATCACAGGATCTATATAAAATCTCGAGAGTAAAAACCTCCGGTAGCCGTCACTCCCAATCTTCATTTTCTCTTCCTCCTCCAAGGTTAGGGTTTATCTCTTCTCCGATGGACCTAACCAAGAAGCGCAGGCTCGAGAACGGCGTCCATTTGGACACCGACCCCTCCTCCGTCCCCAAACTCGACCGCGAAGACGCCCGCAAAATCCTCGAGCGATTCACCTCCGATCAGCTCATCGACGTCCTCCTCGACGCCCTCTCCCGCCACTCCGACGTCCTCGACGCCGTCCGATCAATCGCCGATCCCGACACAGCGCAGCGCAAGCTCTTCATCCGCGGCCTCGGCTGGGACACCACCACCGAGGGCCTCCGCAGCCTCTTCTCCGCCTACGGCGAGCTCGAAGAGGCTATCGTCATCCTCGACAAGAACACCGGAAAATCCAAAGGCTACGGCTTCGTCACCTTCAAGCACGTCGACGCCGCCTATCTCGCTCTCAAGGAGCCTAGTAAGAAGATCGACGGCCGCATGACCGTCACGCAGATCGCCGCCGCCGGCAACCAGGGCGGAGGCGGAGCCTCCAGTGCGTCGGTGAACCCGGTGGATGTGTCGCTTCGGAAGATTTATGTGGCCAATGTGCCGTATGAGATGGCGGCGGATAAGCTGCTGGCGCATTTTGCACAGTACGGCGAGGTCGAGGAGGGGCCGCTAGGGTTTGATAAGCAGACAGGGAAATGCAAGGGCTATGCTTTGTTTGTGTACAAGACTCCTGAGGCTGCGCAGAAGGCGCTTGTGGACCCGATTAAGAACATTGAGGGAAGGCAGTTGAATTGTAAATTCGCTAGCGACGGGAAGAAGCCCAAGATGGGCGGTGGTGCCGAGGGCGGTCAGGGTCTGGGGAGTGTAGGTGGACCGAATGCCCATGGTGATGGGATGGGAGCGGCTCCTCCCTCGTCGATACCTGGTTATGGCAGGCCGGGTGGGTTTGGTTATGGAGGGTTTTCGGGTGGGCAGCCTATGGGGCATCATCCTCTGGGAGGACCGGGGCTGTCGTCTTTGGGAAACCAGGGTCCGGGTAGTGGTGGATATGGTTCGGGATTGGGTGGTCCTTATAATTACGGTGGACCTGGTTCTACTGGATATGGTTTGGGTGGTGCTGGTGGGTTGGGTGGAGTTCCTGGTAGCGGCACTGGTACTGGGTCGTCTTTGTATGGACTGCCACCCAGCTCGGGTGGGTTGCCTTCTGGTAGGTATCCTGAGGGCGGACCCTATGGCCTGTCAGCATTTCAGAATCAAAATCACCAGCCAGGCACATCACCATTGCCAAGGGTTCCTCCAGGGGGAATGTATCCCAATGCACCTTATTACTGAGGTATGGTCATTGTTTTGTTATTTGACTCTCCTGCATTTGGTTGGTAGTTTTGGTTTTTGTTGCACTGCATCTTGTTGTTGATTTGCTTGGGGTTTGGTTGTTGATTTGCTGGTTTTGTGTTTGTGATAATTCACTTGTCTGTGAATGGGTTTTTGGATTCTTATTCAGATAACTGTTTTCTCTAGATGGATGGATGATGTTTTGGGCGTACCTAGTGCATCTTGAGTTCTTGTTTGTGAGAAAATTTAAAAAGGCTGAGAAGTCAGATTTGAGAATTATTAGGCATATGCTATGAGATTAGTATAATGTGGGCCAAAATGATTCTTGCTTACCCCCATGGTTTTTCTTTTTGTATTTTTTATGTGATCATTATATTATTGAAATTGGTGTTTGCATCTTCATCTCAGTAGTGTTTGAGTGTGTTGTGCCTTCTATGTTAATGGAATTTTGAATTAAAGGGTCAATGCTGTTAAATTAGTGGATAGTTTCTGGCTTTGGGGATTAAACTCAATTGTTGAAATTGTATGGATTGAGCTCTTGTTTCAAGTTCTTTTTTATGGCTAGTGGATCAGTCTTGTTCTTTCAGTTTCTCAATCTGCCATGTATGGTCATATTGGATCTGACATTTCTTAACAGCTCGTGAATGGGTCATAGTAATAGTCACACCAGATGGACCAGAGTTACTTCACTCATTTCAATAGAGTATCAAAAGGTCCATAATATGTTTTATTGGTTTACAAGCGTCAAAGGTTCCCTCACTTTTTAAAATTATATTGGTGATGTCTCTTTTAAAGCCTTCTATTATAATGTGTTTTGGAAGTGTAACTTGTATTTGACTGAAATGTCTCAATCAAAATTTTGATGTGTCACAACTTCATGGTTCTGTCCCTATCATTCTTGCAACCATTATTGCTGTTTTCCCTTTCTTGCTTTGCCAGCCAGTTTTCTTCTTTTTGCCACCTCAATGTTCAAAGTATTTGGTACTTCTTCCAATTTGTGTTTTCTTAGCTACTAGGAAAAACACAATATGTGTGTTGTGTTAATTATGTACTTCAAGTTAGGTGAACTCCGATTTGCATGGTTGTTGTGTTGAGCTGTTTTGTGTGGTTTATGGTTGAATTGAACGATGAATTGTGTTGATGAATATGTGATTCAGGTGTATGACCGCTTTTTGGAGCTGATGAATTGTTAGGTGAACTCTGATTTGCATGGTTGTTGTGTTGAGCTGTTTTGTGTGGTTTATGGTTGAATTGAACAATGAATTGAGTTGATGAATATGTGATTCAGGTGTATGACCGCTTGTTGGGAGCTGATGCTTTATGTGGTTCTGGTGATTTGCGTGATTGCAGAGTATATGCTCTCGTTTGATGATTGTAGTAGCTGTGCTTTTATCGCCACTTCCTCTGTTCATCTGCACCTTTTAAGATGTAGATCATTTGAGTTATGGTAGCCAGCGTGACTAAAGTAGATTAGTTTGTATTCTGTCAGGAACAGAAGTGTTGCTTGCTTTTTTAATACATTTTTATTTTATAAAGTTAGTTATTAGTTTAAATTTTCTTTTACAAAGAAAAAATCTGTATGGTGGTGGTTGCTATGGTATTGTACTCAAGCTTATGTTATCTTTTATGTGCCTTTTTTTATGGAGGATTTCAAGCTGGTTGCTTCTGGGTTTTACTATTGCTGTTATTGTTTCTAGACATGCGTAAGCATATAATCTTCATGGAATGGTGATGTGCTGGTGAGTTTATCTCTCCCTTTTCGGTGAAGACACCGTTTTCTTTTTAGGTCTCAACCCTGCTGCAGGGATTTTGCTAGTCTTGTATCGGCTGTATTGGGCTGAATATAGTGTCCATGACATTCGTCTTATGACTGGGTTGTTTGGAGTGGTCAGATTTTCTAGTTTATTGATCAACGTTAAATAAGTTGATGCAGATTCTTTCTGGTCTATGTTCAGTTCATTGAGCTTTTGATGGTTTTGTCGAAGGAGCTCAATTTTTTTGTTAACAGAAGATCATGAGTAAAATGGTGGGTAGTAGGTTTTGTTTAACTTCTCATAATCTGATTGGTGACGCTTGAAAAGCCCTGATTGTAATTGTAGGCTGTTTGATCTGTGTTGGTTCATGTGGTTCATGTGGGTAGTAGGTTTTTTTCATGTGGTGTTTCACTGTTTCATCTGCATTTGTCTAGTTGACCAAAAGGTTGTGATCCCAAATCTTGGTTCGCTTTTGTTGTCACGTCCTTGTGGGAAGGTGTTTGGTGGTCGTTTCATATGCATTTGTTTAGTAGAATGAAGGGTTTTGATCCCGTAATCTTGGTTCGCATCTATTGGCATGTACTTTTGGGAAGGTGTTTGGTGATAGTTTCATCTGCATTTGTTTATAGTACCGAAGGGTTGTGATCCCAAAATCTTGGTTCATGTTAACAGGCATGGCCCTGTGGGCTATTGGAATACTTGTTCTTTGCTTTCTGCTGTGTAGTTTGCTATTTATTTAGATGGTTTGAAGGATTGATTGAATTTGTGACTGGTTGTGGAATATTTGCAATTATTGAGGGCAGACTTAGTTTTCCTCGCATGGCTCCTATAGTAAAATGGCATAATGTTAAAGTAATACTGTGATTTTGACCAGACATGTGCATGACTGTGCAAGTGTGGTATCCTGTGTTCAATTGTGCAAATGTGGTCATATTTGGCCTGTAGTTTTTTCTTCTGGGTTTCTTTGGATCGAAGGATATTGGTTGTCTCCTTAACTTTGAATCATTATTGGCTTTCATACATGGGGTTCTGTACCTTAGTGATGATGGGATGTTATGATAATAATAGGAGAACCTTTGTGCTCATCTATGCATATGGTTAACCATCTCCCTGTAGTGGTGGAGTGGTCTACCACTGCATGGAACTAGACTGTCGCAGTGTATAGGCCAATTTCCCAGGGATTTCTTCTGTGTATTGCCGGTGATCATCCTTTCTGATCAGAATTGCATTCGGTGCAACAGAAACTAGTTTAAGTGTCTAACAGATGTTCACCCAAAGCCGTACAATTGTGGCTCTTTCAGTCATTTTGCCCCATTTGTACTCTGTCTTATTTTTGTTTTTGGGCGCCACGGGGTCATTGTGGAATATGCGGAGTCCCAAGCGGAGATGATATGTTATCTAGTGCACTTTAAAGCTGTCTAGGCAATACATTGGTTCCCTTTGACAAGTTGACGTAGAAGCATATGCAGTTGTATTCTCAAGCTCCAAAGCTTTATGTTAAAGTGAAAATGGTTGTACAGTGTCACTCTATAGTTGTGAATAATAAAGATGGTTTTGGGAACCATATGCTTTGTGATATCCTCCTTATCTTCTTTGTTCTCGGATTGCCTGTATTTAGTGAGAAAAGAGCATACCTATGAGGGCTGTGCCAATATTTCGTTCATACGTGAAGCATTTGCCTTGTAATAGGAAAACGGATCATCTTGGATTCTTGATGAGGAAACTGGAAGTACCATCTGAATTAGACAACCTGACTAACAATAACAAGCTTTCTCCAACCGTGTAATTTGAAGATTGCTTACACTTCTCATGTCATGATCGGTTGCACCTATTCATGATGTGTTTAATATGTATATATCAAATAAAGTCACATACACTATAATCTCGTTAAACGAATGTTCGATAAATTAAAAACCTTGTTTAAATAATAATTTTCTCATGTCTCCTACTTGGGATCAGTTCATATTAATAGGTTTCTCTCTAAATATATAAGATAATAATAATTTTTGATTCCTTTTAGGTCCAAGCGAATATATAAAGTAATAATTAATTAATTAATTAATTAATTAATTAATTAAAAATACTATAAAATATAATAATAATAGATAAATACATAAAAACATACAAAATAAGGAAAATTATAACAATCTTTACTTTCTTAATTTAGTTAGTCATAAAGTATCCATATATGGTTCTTTGTTTTTTTCTTGTATCTAAACCAAATTGAACCTCATCCTTAATTTTTTGTAAGACATGCACTAGATTAGTTACGTCTTTCTCATTTTGTAGCAAGTAATTATTCAAAGTTACCGTTGCCTGAAATGCCTATTTGGAAGAAACTTGTGGTAGTGCACAACTATCATCTGAATCATGTTCATCTTCAGTAGTCAAGTTCATGACTCCATTAATGATTTCTTCATCAGTAGGTGATTCCATCACCGTCTCATTTTCACTAGGATAATACAGAATATCCTCAACTTCCATCTCATTTCTATAACTAAGGCTAGAAATTGTTTCACGTAACTTGCGAATGCTTTCATCTGCACTAATAATGTTGAAATATTCTTAACAAGCTTCTATGTAGCTTTCTTTCTTCTCCATCTAATTAGAGTCATTTATAAACATTACATTGTCCTGAACTTGGAAAGTATATAAATGTAATACGACTACGAATCCAGCTAGAAATAGATAAGATAGTCAAACTAGACTAAGTTATATAATTCAACTAGGAATAACAACAAAACCCTCAATAAATGAATAGGAATAATAACAAAACTCTTGATAAAAAAATTAATCAAAATGCCACATATACCCAGTTTTTGGATGAAAAGTAGTCTTGTTTTTTCTGTTCGGAAAGAGCTGACGTGTAATTGGATTGTCTCTCACCAGATTCATTTTAGTTGGACTTGTGTTACTTTTCTTTGTCTAACAATAATAAACAAATAGACACACTTTACTTAAAACCCTGTCCCTTTCTTCCTAAACCTCTCTCTCTCTCTCTCTCTCTCTCCATGATCGCCTGAGCTCACCGGCGAATACCCTCTGCAACTCTCCGGTAACCCTCTTCTCCTCTCGGCCTCACTTTCCAGTCAAATTTCGAACCTCTTTTGTTTTTGTTTTGTCGAGTCAATTTAGAGTCTGATCTTTTTTCCCCTTGTCTTTTTCTTTTTTCAGAACTATAACAATCGTGTGTTTATACATAAGTAAGTTATGTCTGTATGAATCTCTGTACTCATGGAACAATGAAAGTTATCTTCTTTTGTTTGTTTGTTTTAGTTCTGCATGTCTTGCTGTTGGATTGACTGATGAGAATGCATATATATGAAAATTACGGTGAATTTTGTTGATCCCTGAAGTTGATTACTCGAAAAAAGAAAAAAAACCAATTCAGTATGACTGTTGCTCTTGGAGTTTGTGTCTTAAGTTCAGATAGATATGGGTTTTGCTTCAGACTTGTGTAGTTTATCTGGTGTACACAGTAGAAGCACTAGAAATACCAGTTTCAGCTGTCTTTGCTGGATTTAGGTGTTAAGGAATAGGCACATGCCTCTCGAGTAGTAGTAGTTTGAGAAAATATTGAAAATTGCAACAAGCAGGATGGTATTTTCTTGTTAGTAGTACAAAGTTGTATCAAGTAATTACATGAACATAGATGCTTACCTTGGTTGTATGAATATATCTCTTCTGTGTTCCTTAGAATGATGACCTCCCAATTATTTTTGCAGGTTGTCAAGACCCTGCTTTCCTGGTTCTGTGCATCTAATTTTATTACATCAAATCATACGTAGTGGTTCATACATTGATCTTGTCATGCACTTTTCCTGTGCCAGGTTTGCTTGCTTCTTTCTTTTTGTCTTGTTTTTATTCCTGAAGTTCTATTTGGTGATTGCTCTTGTCTTCTGTATTTACTGGGTCCTTCCCCTGACCTATATTGCAGTAATTTTTTTTGGCTATGCTATTGTAAACTTTTGCACACGTTTGTTTATTACTTGGCCAATTTCCTCTCTTTGACTCACTGTGACCTCAGGGTCCTAGTAGTTGTAAGATACGACTTAGTGACCTTGGTGTTTTAGAACTTAGAAATGGAGACATGCACTTGCCGTTTATTATATTATGCTACTCCTAAATCCATCTGTTTCAATACAATTGGTTTTGCACCCTCATGATATGTTTTACCATTATCCTTTCCCCCACTGCTTTTACATGTGCTTTATAGTTGACAGATTGTTTTCTTTTAATTTTGATTACATTGACTTTGAAGACTGGATTATGAGATCTTACTAGAGAGGTGCCAAACTAGATTATGCCTCCTTATGTCGTTGTTCAGTTACATTTTGTATCGGAAAGATTTGCACTTTTTCCTCATTGAACTGTGATGAATATTTCTCTGGGATGAATAATAAAGTTTTTTGAGTTAGAATGTCACTTTTATCTTCCTAGATAGAACATATGAGTGATCTGAAAATAATAAATATGTTTAATATGACAGGCTGTAGGTGATTTTCACCATTCATGATGGATTTAACATTCAAAGGTCCAAAATGGGTTGGAAATATTTACCAGAAGTTTGAAGCAATCTGCCATGAGGTGGATGATATTGTGAAGCAGGTAATAGAAAACGTATCCACAAGGAAAGATTTCTGGTGATGGCAGATTTCTGGTTTTCCACAAAGCGTTAATGGATGTTGTCAATAATTCTGATGATGTTAAATGTATTTTGTTCACAGGATACATTTAAATATGTGGAAAACCAGATGCAATCAGTGGGTAAAAATGTGAAGAAACTATGTTCTGATTTACTTCCTCCTTTAGGGCATCCTGTCAAAGATGTGGCTGAAGATGTGGCCAGTGAAACAGTTGCTACTGTTAGTACTAAGACAGGGAAAAGCTTGCAGGAAAATTCTGTAGACGCATCTGAGAAGCAAACACCTACAGAGCCCAATGATCCTGTGACTAGCGTTGGGGACCAACTTAGTTCTCTAAATTCTATGGATACTCATGTGGAGTCTGACTCAAACTTACGGATAGGAAAGGTTGAAGACATTACGACGAATGAAAATTGCACTGCAGATGATGATGAA
Source organism: Comarum palustre (assembly GCA_951800085.1). Taxonomy (NCBI): domain Eukaryota; kingdom Viridiplantae; phylum Streptophyta; class Magnoliopsida; order Rosales; family Rosaceae; genus Comarum; species Comarum palustre. The sequence goes on along the minus strand of OX637587.1, from coordinate 14,115,102 downwards.
ATAGCCAAACCAATTCTTTCAAAGTTAACGTCTCCTGGTGGGGAAGAATCTTTTCCAGAGTTGTCAGTTGGGGTATTTGTTCAAAGTAATCGTGGAAATAGACAGGCTGATTTGTCTGAGGTTGAAACCTCCACTGATGAATTGAATTTTGGCTCTGAGCAGAAATCAAGGCTTGATTACTTATTTGAAGAAGTTGAGTGTGTGTCAGGTGTTTCAACTGTAATGGTGTCCATGACAGACCCCCAAAAAATGGATCCTGAACACCAGCTGACTATTATCTCTAGTCAATATCACCTTTTAGACAAACTTAGTTCTGCAGCTTCCAAGGATACTCTCAAGGGCTCAGAATCAAACTCATGCTTGGCAAAGACTGATGGCACTTTGACAGTTGAAAGCTCAGATGTGAACAACGAAGAATTTTCCAGAAAAGTATATGCACCTGTATTGTTGGGCTCAAACTCTTCTGGTGTGGTAGAACACTTTACAAAGTCACCAATGGGGGTATTTGATCAGAGCAATGATGCAAATAGACATGCTGATTTGTCTAAAGGATGAACCTGAGACTTCAGCACATGAAGTGGCGTTTGAATCCCTGCAAAACTGGACTTTTTGGGACGATTATGTTGATAAAATTGGAAGCATTTCTGATGCTTTAAATTCCACTTCTGAAATGCCCTTTTCCGTTGTCTTGGTGGAGAATACTACAGAGGATGCTGGTCTTGCATCCTTCTGCAGATCCAATGCAGAGGAATCTCTTAGGAGCTCTGAAAGTTTACCTGAAAAGTTAACCCAGGAAGCAATGTTTTGTCATAACTCTATTGAGGGGGTCGGTTTTGTTTCTAAAATCTCTGATGCTGCGCATGAAACCTCAGCACATAGCTTGGAGTGTCAGCTAGACTCGAGTGCTTGGGATGACTTTGCTGATGTAACTGAGTGTGATTCTGCTGGTTCAAGTACAACTTCTGAGATGGTCCTCTCAGTTGTATCTGGGGATACTTCTATAGAAAAGATTGGTGTGACATCCTTCGACTGCTCCAATGCTAAACCACTTGGGCTCTCTGAAGATTCATCTCAAAAGGTATCCAGGGAAGCAATGCTATGCCATAACTCTATTGAGGCCGCTGGTTGTGTTTGTGATATGTCTGAGGTCATACATGGCACGACAGCACATGGTCTGGAGTTTAAATTCCAGCTAAGCTCACCAGTTTGGGATGAGTTTGCTGATGATAATCAATGTGTTGCTGGTCCATCAAAAGCTACTTCTGAAGTAGTTTGTTCAGTTGTCTCAGGAGAGAATGCTTCTCCTGAAATTGGAGTTCCGTCCTTCAGCGGTTCCAATGAAAATGAATTTCCTAGGTTCACTGGAAGTCCACCTCAAATGTTATCTGAGGAAGCTACGTTTAGTCATAGTTCTGGTGGGAAGGCTGGATGTGCTTCTGATAGCTCCAATGGATCCTCATTGTCAGCTCCAGCCCTAACTGTGTCCAGTAAGAATAAGGACACAGAAGGTCTACTTTCTTCATTCAGCAGTGTCCTATCAGTTGGTCAGTATTTCTTCCCCTAATTAGTTCTTGATTTCTTATATATGTATATTTGCTTCAAGTGCTTAATGGGTATTAATTAAACTCATATTTTACAGCAGAAGGCACTTCAAGAAGTAAGGAGGTCATGCCTCTCACGGTACCTTGTGGAAAACAGCAAGTCAAGATCTGCGAGTCCATTCAACATGAGGCTGCAATAACCTCTTCAGATACTGGTATGCAATTTAATGTACATGTGTTACTTCCATTTGTTTCCTCTGTCCTCTCTCACCCCTTAGACACCAAGGCCCAAATTCTGTTTCCTTCCTCTAACTTTGACGATAGTAACAACAATTGTTGTGTGATAACTAAATATGTTTCAATCTTGCTACTATCAAGCAACCTAGGTTTTATAGTTTGAGAAAAAAAATTTGTGGTCCATAACTCCATTTTTCCTTTTGGCTTTAGACTATAAGAGTGTTCCAGCAATGCCCCAATTTTATGAGAAAATTAGATAAAAACCCAAAATATCAAGTATGTTTTAATAGACACCCATCCATATGTTTATTTTCATTCTACACCCAAGACATTCAACTATTATTTTTGCTCTTTTTTTCTATATGTCTAATTTGCCCTTTTAGACATATAAATAGATATATTCAATCATGTATTTTACCTAACCCTTAAAAGTCAGGTATATTAGATATGATTTCTACAACTCATGTATATTACATCTAACTCGTACAAGTCAGGTATTTATGAGTTCAGGTAAATGATTAGGGTATAGGGTTTGGGGTATGGTTTAGGGTATAGGGTATATGTTATATGGTATAGGGTTAAGGGTTTAGAGTATGGTTTAGGGTTTAGGGTATTATGGTTTTAGGTTTAGGTCATATATGGTATAATATATTATACCTTTTGTAAAGATCGGTGAATGAATTCCTTCACCTAGATTTTTAATAAAAATTAAGAAAATTGCATGATTCTTGTCAATTGATTGAAAAATGTTAGTGTTACTAGAAAAACTCACTTGATTTTAGGAAAAAACATTACATAAATTACAGATATAGTTTAGGCTATATAATGATAAAAGAGGTAAATTAGCATAAACTATAAATTTTCTTATAGTGGCAATTTTTATAATTTTCAGAGAAAGCATGTTTTATTATCTTTCTTACATGATAACCTAATTAATAGGTATGGGTGTATTTTAAAGGAATATTGAAGTTGGGTTTAATCTAAAATGGGTGTGTAAATTTGGGTGTATAGTAAAATCCCCCCAATTTTATTCCTCCTTTCGCTTCTACTTCAAGCTGTCACATTCGTGAAACACCTACCTTGAGGAGGCCTAGATGCCAAAGATTTAAGAACTGCATCGCCCCAGTCAGTGCCTTTTATCTTTTGTTCTGCACCTAAAATTTGTCTTCGAGTATGACCATATGTAATCAAAGATCTCAAAAGGTATCAGATGCAAATACAAAGAGGAACCAAATATCTCAACCAGATAATAGAAAAGAAGGAAATATTACTGAATGGTTCTTAAAACAATAAAGTTGGGGCATATTAATTTGGTACTATGGCTTCACAGTTGTGTGCTCCTTGGGCTACTTTTGCATACTGGAAACTGATCCAACTATTTTAAAGCAGAAATTTCCCTTGTATTTGGTTTTTTTGATGTTTTAGATGTTACCTATTCTCTAATCTTGTAAACCGTTTGCAGGATGTTTGGATGAATCAAGTTCTGATATTGCTTACTGTCATATGGAAAGCATTTACTTGCATGATAAGGTGCAGATTCAGGAAAACTGTGTAAATGTAGAGGATAGTGTACTTCGTGCTATTTCTCACAGAGCAAGAAAACAAAGATCCTACAAGGTATACTCCACCTCTCCTTTGGTGATGTTATAATTAGTTAAAAGGAATTGCAATTTAGAAGTAGAAAACAGCACGCATCATTTTGCATTGGCATTTGAATTACTTAATATATGCTCCTGTATTCCTTCTAAAGAATTGTATATTTACTGGGGATTCTTCGTAAGAGTGGATAAGTCACATATCAGAACTGTCATAAGAATCAATGGCTTAGCAAACAAATCACATGTTCTGTTGGAGAAAGAAAATTAAGCTTGTGGTTTCTAGCAAGATGAGATTTACTAAGCCCATGTTGTGTGTCAATTACAGAAACAAATCCAGGATGCTTTTACATCAAAGAAGAGGTTGGTGAAGGAGTACGAACAGCTAGGGATTTGGTTTGGAGATGTTGGTTTAGAATCCAGCCAAGAAGCATACTCTTCCAAGGACAATTTTGGAACTCATCATGCAGGTGACTCTGAATGGGAGTTTCTCTAAGCAATATAATTTGTGTATGTAATTAAATGCAACTGTGGATTGGATAGGTTACAAGGCTGCTGACCTTTCAGATAAAACATGTCAGAAAATGAGAAAATGATCGAGTGATCAAGCCGACTAAATAGTGTTAGATGGGTTACTATTGGTTCTAAGAGAAATTTACATGTGATAAAAGAGGGACAAATTTTAATACAAGTGATATTGGATGGCTCACTCATTTTCTTCTTTTTTACATTACTACCACCAAACTCAACTGCTAACTTCAAGTTACAAAATGTTTTGATGACTTATCAACAAATGTGCATCTTTTCTGTACTCGGACAATTGTGTGATATTCAGAAATGTAACCTTCACTTTCAAATCTTGTAAAGTGTCGTCTATAATATCCATTATTTTGGTGTTGGAACCAGTACCCCAATATGAACCTTGAATTGGGTAGGTCTCATTATAGCAGTTTTCGTCACTGCCAGGCCTCCATTCCCAGTTCTTATGGGGAAAAAATCGTTATGTTTTGGTTTTGTTCTTTAATCTTTTGAAAGTGTTTGAATAAAACTCACCATAGATGTGTTGGAGACACTCATGAAGAACAGCTTTTGCCTTTCTGGGTTGATACTTGATTCTAACCATTCTGCCCAAGTTTGTAATGCCAGTTTATAAGCAGTAGTTACATTATATTCTTGGACATCATATGGAGATCCATATCTGAAGGAAACGACACATAAACATAGTTGAACACATGATTTTAGGTTGGGAATCTCATTCTCAGCTCAAGGTTCACTAATAATGGCCAGACCAAGTAGAGAAACGCGTTTTACTCACGTAGCATTGATTGTAGGCTTGTACAAACACCAAAATATCTACTCCTTCCCAATGCTTGCCATGCTTGGCTATGGAGTCAAGCTTCACCAGCTTTTTTGTACAGTATGCTTTGTTGCATGATCCGATATTGACTCCACAATAAATGGAGCCTCAATGGATGCATCAAACTCGTGGCAAAGAAAAAAACGAATGAAAACTAACCTAATGGTTTTGTCAAAAATCAAAAACGAAAATCTTACCAAGCTGTTAAGCTATCTGTTGCAGAATGTGCAGAATGTTTACCTTTGTTTGGGTCGAAATATATATTTCTAATTTTTAGTAGGAAAGCCTATTAGGCCGGCAACCGCGGTCGTATCTTGTGTATAATATTTTTTTCCTGTGGGTAAAGTAAGAGCTACTGTGGGTGGGTTACTTAAAAATCAAATCTCAAGATCTTAATGAAGATTTCTCTTTTCTTGGTTAAGGAAGGAAAATCTTTCAGCCTTGGAGTTGAAGAAAAATGAGAGCACTTAATCCTAACTCTATAAAAGGATTAAGGGTGGACATGAAGATGGATCAAATAATCAACTTACAAACACAACCCTTTGCAAACACAACTGCAAACACCTTGTACGTCTTTTTGGAGCGCACCCATCACCAAAGAAGTTCTCATCAGATTGAAAGGACCAATCCATTGGTATCCTACTAATCCTCAGTGAAATTTCATTCTCATAAAGAAGTTGATCCGTCAATAGTCTTTCTGATCTGTCGGTAAACTACTTGTCATCGACATACTAAGGTTTGCCTTAGTAAATATCTTGACACATATTTTCTCTGTTTGAGCCTTAGTGGTTTGAGTAAGACATTGTCATCTACATAGTTGACGAGAAATCCTAGTTGGTACCGAGACAAACTTCTTTGATTTTTTAGAATTAAATTCAGTTTAACCCCATGAAGTTTATGGACAACTTCATTTTAGTCTTTAAACTTTCAATTTCATCATAATACCCCTTAAGCTTTCCAAATTCAATCAGTCATGTCCAATTTAACAAATACCGTTTAACTTGCATGTGTGATTTTCTTATAAATAGCTATGGTAGTGTGGGGGGCCGGCGAGAGAAGTAATGTTTAAGAGGTGAATGAATATTATAACATTTGAAATTAAGGAAAGGATGATGAAGATTGCTCAGATATCATTAAGAGCAATTTGGAAAGATTTTATGGAGGAGAATCGAAGAAGAAAGAGCATTGTCGTGTGTGTTTTGTTTCTTAGAAATAAAATAACCCTTCTAGCCCTTTCAATGAGCCATATTAATAGACTTAACATCTAATTTGGACATAGTTTGTTAAATCGGGTACGACCGATTAAATTTGGAAAGTTTAAGGGACATTTTGATGAAATTGAAAGTTGAAGGACTAACATGAAGTTGCCCCTAAACTTCAATGAGGTAAATTGAATTTAATTCATTTTTTATCATGCTTTTCTAGTGTTGTCAATAGATGAAATGAAGTTACTTGTGGTGTTGATGTGGAATATTTAGGGTGAACGAAACAAAGTAGTTCATGAGGAGAGTGCTAGACCGCCGAGATTGATTTATGAACATGGAGAGTTACTTTGGGAAAATTTATGGGCATAACAACGCCGTTGTCAAACCAGTAAAGTCCAACAATCCTCACTGAGTTGCATGTGGTGTCCTCTTAATGCGGGTATGTTCAAAATAAATTGTGATGCCTCTGTGCTTGAAAATGGTAGATGTGTTGGTGCAGGAGCAAATAGAGTGGGAGAGTTGATTTGGGTTGTAGGGGAAAGGATCCCGGGACGTCTTAGTCCCAGGGCTGCTGAGTTTGCTACTTACAGTTATTATGGGATTAGAGGCTGCGATCCAAGAAGGATATATGGCTGGTAAAGAGCATTGAAATTGATTATTTGGAGGCTGTTCATTTAGTGAATGGGGCAGGGGACTGTTTTGCTCAAGAGAAAATGAAAATCTAGTGAAATTTTGCGAAAAGCAAAAACAATATAAAAAAGAAGGTCGAGAATGGAGATTTGAGTGAAAAAGAAAAAAAATATATAGAATGGACATCAAGATTGGATTTTCACGCTATCTGAAAAATAAAATAAAGAGAAATGAGATTGGAAGTCAAGTAAGTGAATAAGATGTGTAATGAGAAAAATGAAAATAGAAGTGAATTACATAAACAAGGCTATTTTAGAAATTTGAAAGGAGGTGTGGTGAACAAATGCTTTTATTTAAAAATAAAATAGAGGTGTATAGAGAATGGGATGTATAGTGAGCAAATATAGAGGTTCTAATAACCGCACTCATAATATAAAGTAGAGTGAAAATTTGTATAAGAGTATAAGAAAATATTTACTTGGTTGGGCTGTAACAATATATATCAAATCAAATCTAGGTTGGGCTAAATCACAAGTATCCTACAACATGCATACGACTCGGAATCTTGGAGAAGAAAGAGTGGCAAGTTTATGGTGGGAAAACTTGGAGAAGAAGTTGGATGATTTCGGTTAACCAGTTTATTGATCATCAAAACAATAAGCATGCAACGAACGACGCGAGATGACAGTGTTGTTTGTTCAGAGTTCTATAAGTAAATCATCTTAATCAGAAAATTATTTCCACATCATAATACAACTGTAGGGATAAAATGTTGACAAGAGTGTTGGTAGAAAGGGTTAGAATGCTGCTAGCTGAGATTGGTAGAGATAAAATTGGTAGAGATGTTATCGTTCATGTACCTAGAGGTGCTAACCGTGTTGCACATTCGGTGGCTCAGTGTCAGGACCCACCCCGGGTTAAACCCCTTTAACCTGAAGTAAATCCTGCGGGGACCACCTCAAGGGAACTTCTTACCGAAACCCCCTTGAAATGGCCAACCCTTCCTACAAAACTAGCTAAACTGGGTTAGTCAGAGCAGTCTACAAAGATGATTACCCTAAAGAATTTCAAGCAGCAACGGAATGATCGACTATGCCTCGACTCTCGTACGCGCTCGACCTCCTCTCAAGAACCCTGCATCACTGGGCATTTAAAAACGAAAGGCCCAGGGGAGAAACATTGAAAAACTGTTAGAGTGAGTGGACGAAAATCAAATATAAAACTCTATTTCCTTTAATGCTCTCCCAAAAATTTATTGATTTAAAAATCATTTAAACATGCCCACAAAATACTGAATTTCCCACAAATGCATGATAAGGTAAACAAATAAAGAATATAGGAAGAGAAATGTTCACAAAAATAATAAGTCTGACCTCTCAGACTAGGGTCGGAGCTAAGAGCTCTAGTGGCGCCATCACGCTATGCTAGCTAGATAAAATAATACGGTCAACCCTTATAATATCAACCTGACCTCTCAGGCTTGTCTGTCCACTCAGACCAGGGTCGGAGCTAAGAGCTCTAGATAAAGTGATAACGGTCAACCCTTATAATATCAACCTGACCTCTCAGGCTTGTCTGTCCACTCAGACCAGGGTCGGAGCTAAGAGCTCTAGATAAAATGATAATGGTCAACCCTCATAGTGCACTACGTAGTTTGCCTGACCTCTCAGGCTAGGGTCGGAGCTAAGAGCTCTAGTAGCGCCCTCACGCTACTCTAGCTAGCATATTCATTGGTCAACCCTTAATAAAAATTCATAACAATACTTTACTCAAATACTCTTCCCAAAACAAATAAGTAAAACCATTCCTCGTCACATAAATGCATAAATCCACTTTCCAACGAAGTCTCGGGTTCAATTCCATTCGAAGGACGGGTCATCCCAGTCTATAACCATTTTCGGAAAGAAATAGAAAATTTGAGTAATAATGGTAAATGCGTTCAAGCATAAAAGTCAATACCTCAAACATAGTAAAAATCTTTAACCGAGGTTCCCGCTAAACTTTATCCAAATCAAAACATTCAAGAACCCGAGAAAAATATAATTCTCAAAAACAATCATAAAAACCATGCAATTAAATCAATAATTAAGGCATGCATTCATTTAAAAATAATATGTCCACTCACAGTACTATTGCGACCTTCCCGCTCGGAAAGCTCCTCGAGCGAAACCCTCGAACTACCCGCGTAGTCGAGCCCGTCTCACGTCCGACCAGAGACTGTACAACAAATCATCATATTAGTCGTTCACAGTTAACTTGGTCTTTTCCTAGTTTGACCAGGAATTCCTATTTGACCACGTGTTGACCAAGTTCCTTTTTATGGTACTTTAACATTTTTGACTTTCTTTCCCGGTTATCGACTCTTAACTCAATTTACCGGAAGTCCGACTCAGCTTCCGAACTTTCCTTTATTACTTTAACTTGACGTTAGGGTGTCACGTATTAATTCGTTGAATTACTATGGACACCTAACGCGTCACATTAACCAATATATTTAACCTCGAGTCGATTACCGATTTAACATTTTCTCATAAATGGAAACCTTCCAAAAAGGGAAAGTCTCCCAAAATGGAAAGTTCCCTTAATGGAAACTTTCCCAAAATGGAAAGTTTCCCAATATGGCAAGTGTTCTTTAGCATGGAAAGTTTCCCAAAATGGAAACTTCCTATTTACGTCCAATTTTCCGTAAATATCCCGATTACGATTCAACTGACACTTCTTGACTCAAAGCTTAATTAGGATTCGATTCCTACCTCTTCGGCATTCTGCCGGTTTACTGTATTCCCGAAGCAGTCACCGAATTCCGGCAATTTTGCCGGAATTTCGCCATAACCTCTCCGTTTTCTTCTTTACCAAGTTATCGACACAAGCACCAAAAACAACAAGTTAACAACAACACTAATTCAACACAAAATGCACAACACAGTAGCTCTAGATTTCGGACTCACCCTCACAGTCAAACTGAGACTGCAACCCAGTAGTCTCCCCCAAGTTCCTCCCAACAGCTCCTCAACGTCTGGCCCTAGCTGCTGCCCAACACTTCGAGCAGCCTAGGAGCCATTGCTGCTGCAGTGTCCACACACACAGTCGCTGCTCCAACTTCCACCATCATGCTATAGGCTCCAGCAGAAACTCGGTGAGGCTCCCTAGGACACGACGGAGACGTCAAAGACTCCAAATACTCGACCGCCGGAAGTCTGCCCAAGAAACCCAGAAAACCCAAGAAACAGTAAATTGGGGCTTTTCAATTTGGAGATCAAAACAACCATTAAGGGACAAGGGAAGGAAGAAGAAGAAGAGAGGAACACGAAGACACCTACCACGCGCCAAAACGTTGCCTGAACGGCGAGTTCTCGCCGGAAAACAGTCGAGCCTTCCCCTAGCTCGATCTCCGGCTGTGGTGGATGTATGGTGGTTGTGGAGGCTAGGCTAGGTAGAGGAAGAGAAGAGGAAGAGAATGGGGGTGGTCCGCCGGCCTATGGTGGCCGGAGTCGCCGGCACCGGCGGAAAACAGTGGAGCGGAGAGAGAGAGGCTCGGGGGAGCCGTTGACCCGATTTTGGTTTTTGACCAAGTCAACCCAATAATTCCCTTTTTATACTTGAATGGACGGTCCAGATCAATTCCCCAAATGATCTGACGGTCCAGATTTAAAGCAGGTGAAAAGTAAAAAAAAGTTGAATGGTAAAACTCCTTTTTACCAGAATAGTAATCCCAAAATTACTATAAACTTCAGAAATTCACAGAAAATAGCCGGAAGCTCCGAAAAATATTCCGAAAATACCGGGAGACTCGTGTCGACACGTACTACAACATCGAGTCATAAATTCGGGTATTTGGAGTACTTTTAAAAACTCGAAAATTAACTCGAGCGATAACTTATCGAATTACCGATCGCAATTAAAAGTCCTCGGTAACTCGTGAATCTCTGTGAAAGGTAACTTTTATTAACTTCAAAAGATTCGGGGTGTGACAATTCTCCCCACCTTATAAAAATTTCGTCCTCGAAATTTCAATACTCAAAGTCCAATACAGTGGGGGATAGTACCACTTAAAATAAAATTGCTCTCCAATGCCAACTTCCAGTACTAACCAGAAGTCTAATGACATAGGATGTAAGGTAGTAAACTTATTCCCGTAACAAGAACATACGTGACACTAGGCATCCAATAACTCTACGGACACCCAACATATTCCTCAAACTCATGTAACCTTGTCACATGTCCCATCTAGCCAATGTAGCCCTCCTTCCTACGTGGATGATAACCTCCAATACTTTCTCTTTTTCTGACATCCGACCACTCTTCTCGGGTCAAAACTAAAGCATCTGAAGTCTTACCGTGAATCACAATGATTTTCTCTTGAATCATTGATCAACTGAATCACCGAATTCTTACTGTACTCCATCTCATTAATGAGGTGGAATACGACACTGCCTATGCTGATCCACCATCTGTAATCCTCGCGAAAATCACTATTGTTTTTCACCAAAGATTATAAATTCTGTCACACGCTGAAAACATCATTTGGCAACAATTCCCTGTTGCCTATATCAGATTATAACCATATCCTCATTTGAACTAGGCTCCCTGATCTGGTTTACGCTTTCTAGTAACCATTCTGTCAAGTTGTCCTGTTGTAGAGTAATTGTCATTCCTTGACCTATTCTTACTCAACCCACTTATACACACAGGACGTGAATTGCCATGAATTTTAGCGTAAAACCAAAACCATAGCCTTTAAATCAGGGAGATCCAAAAGCTCCTGACATCAAGATTCAACAATACTGACTCCTCGCGTGAAGACAATTGGTCAGACTACGTACCAATCACGTAACTATTCTGACACAAATCCTGACTTTTACTCACAATCCCAACATTAGAGTCGCTAGCTCAAATATCACTTTGTGGGGTTACAGCATACTTTGCAACTGGTAATACATACCCGTACCATTCATAGGTGAGGTGCCACTGACCTCCCTATCTCCTACCTTAGCCTGGAATGACGCATAGTGCAGAACTTGCACTTCAACCACCGTGCGTCTATTAAACATTATCCGCATCTCAATCTGGCATAGACTTACCATTAAAAGGATTCCAGAGCCTTACCCGCTCAACAAGTATATTCCATTCCCAGATGCCTCCATTACCACCTCGTCCGGTAATAACCAACAACCTTGGACATTTAACCAGATCGAACATCTTCCTATAATTTAGTGCCACTGGTGCACACCCAGAGTAACCCCGGATCCGAGCATAGGAAATTAATTCCGCACCGAACTTATCCACATTGACCACCGAGCATCCAGTTATTAAGGCACAATTCATCGAATGCCATCACCGCACTGGGCAAGTACACGCCACAGAGTCAACTCGTACTACTAGACAGTCTCTCACAAAACTGTCCCCCATGCTCTGCCAGTTTACCATCCACCGCAACCTCTATTCGGTAAGATTCAAAATTCTCAATCGCTTACCACTCCAGATCTTAAATTACAAGATCCACTGCCACACGTTAACATCCTCTCAGATCATAACTTAATCTGAACGTGGCTTAATCACTCCACGGTTTCCGATGGAGTGTTGCACAACTTAGCAACATACTTTACTACTCTTGTAATAAATTGGTTTCCAAAACCTTGACTCGTAGTACCTTTGAGTCATCAAAGAAACCCTTACCTAGTTCCACCGTATTTCATACTCCCCGAAATGTTGACAATTTCGAGAGTCACCTCTAGTGATTTCTCTTGCTACCAATCTACACTCGTGGCGTCAAGAATTGCCGCTAGGTCAATAATTCACAGTAAATAAGATCGCTACTCAAATGACCCATGACAATGTCAACAATTCTTTAATCCTCTCAGGATTCCATTAAATTAACACCAATAATTGATCTCCCAGATCTTAATCCTCCTTCCACAAATCAAATTGAGAATATTTCATATCACTGCAGTGGGTGTAACTTATGAACTCCAAACACGGTTAAGTACACCTTCATTTACAATACTTGATTAAACCACAACGAGTGAGTTCACAAATGCTCATGCCATCCAGCTCAGTTAATCGTCCTCGAAGAAACCAAGTGTCATAACGGACGACTTGGGTTGCAGGTTCAAGCTTGAGCAACTACAAACATTCTTGCTCAAATTATTGACCCAGTAAACCTTGCCTCACTGCTGTCCCATCACCACTTCCGTGCATTTACTCCGCATGCAATCAACCACCCACTAACAACATTTAACAATTTAACTAACCATCTCGAAAGTCGAAGCAACTTCAAGTAACTCACTTCCGACCCGTTCTTAAATAGTTTTAGGTTTAATAGTTTTAGGGTGGAATGTTTAATGTTTTTAGGGTGGAATGTTTCTCCTCAGTTTGTTCTTCTACGATCCAAGCCTAGTTCGGGTAAGGACCTACGTCGGAGATGGACATCTAGGCACCGTCGACGAGCATCACCAAGGGCTGTTGCATCTGGTTTTTGGGTGGATCTTGAATCCTAAGGCAGAGATGTTTCAGGTGTGGTTCATCTTCGAGTTGGGTTCCAATTTCATATGCTTTCTAGATATGCTGAACGGTGGAGATCCATTCCTTAGCGGCGACATCAAGATGTAGGTCACACTAGTTGGTCTCAGTGGCAGGTTGAACGGTCAACAACGTCGAAGGTTTGCTGGGAAGACTAGAGGTTTGGTCGGGGGCCTCTGTATGTGGGTTGTGTTACTGGGTTCTTGGGTCTACTTGGATAGTTCTTTATTTTCTTGCAATCATTTATTTTGTTTGTTTAGTGTTTGGATCTGCATGCTTCTCAGACCGTAAATAAGTCCTTACTCTATCGAGTTTGTTAGAAGTATGTCATAGATTCAGATAAGTATTGATTTTGATTAGTTGGTTCGTTGTTGCAAAAACCCAGAATTTTGCCGGCCGTTGGCCGATCATTTTATTAGCCTGCGTTGACATTGCAGGGAGGTCCAGGACAACGTACCTGTCCTAGTAATTGCTACTCATATTGGTCAAGTTAACTCAATCGGTTGTCCAATTCGACTCTCATTGGATTTATTGATATGTCAGTCTCTCATATTCAGGAAGAGGATATGTAGTTTGAAGCTAGTGGTATTTGATAGTAGTTGTAATCCTTTGTTGGGTATTGTGATTGTTTTGTAGTTGCAGTTTTATTGAATGAAGTTTCGTTTGATTAAAAAAAGTTAACAGTAATTATTATGTGAATTGAATAATGAATTGACGATAATGAGCAAAAAAGAGTACTAGATTCAGATATAGGTAGATAAGTGTGAGGATTAATAGTATCCACCATACCAAATATCAATATGAATTAATAGTATCCACCAAAGATGTGAGACCCCGACTTATTTTATTAATTTTCCACCACATCTAGGGTTTATTTACGACTTCTTTTCGATGCGTCGAGAATGCTCTAATATTTTAATATTAGAGCGAACGTCGCCACTTGCGTATGAGTATTTATGGAATGTTTTTCCGACACTCTACATATTTGTCCTGTTTTACGGACGTGATTTGAAAAATTATTTTCAAGTGTGTGTTTTACAGAAAACGTTTTTGAGTTTTTCGTTATTTTAAAAGTCGAAAGAGATCGTAGCCGTTGGATTCGTTCGACGAATCGTGACCGTTAAAAGGTTTTATAAAAACCTTTTTCTTTATCTCTCCCTTATCTCTTTCAATTTTCTCTTCTTTCCACTTTCTCTTCTTTCCTCTTTCTTCTCCCTTCCTCTTCGAGCAGAACTCACTCTCTCTCCTCGACGGAGACCGCCCCGGACAAGTCTCGCCGGCACACGTGCTGCCACACCCCCACCTCCAGCAGCTTCGCTTCGCCCTTGCGACCAAGCCTCGACCCATCATCGCTTGGAACCGTCGTCACGGACGCCCAACAGAGGAGGAGGAAGTTCGACAGAACTGCCCAGTCGAATGGTGCTCGAGATGGACTGGAGGAGTGCTGGGAGTTTCAAGGAAGCTTGTAGGAGTTGTCCAGAAGCTAAGAGAAGGAGGAAGGAAGATTGGAACGTCTCGTCAGAGAAGGTTGTCGGAGCTCTGTGTTTTCGACTTAGAGGTACAAAACCTTCTCTTTTCTCTTGATTTTTATATGGTTGTGTTGTTAGGATAATGTAGAACTTGTTTTTGCAAGTGTTGGGAGCTGGTTTGGTCGGAAAGCTTCGTTTTCCGACGAACCAGTCGACCAGTAAACATGGGGTAAAAACCATGGTTATTATCACGGTAGATTTACATTTTTATAGTTTTACTGTAAGGTGAATTGACCAAGATACCCCTATCAGTTTTCAATATTACAACCTGTCACTTTTACTGTTTTACTGTTTAACTTTTACAGTTTTACCTTAGTTACTATTTACCGGTTGACTTTGACTGTTTACAGTTTCATGGTTGATTTTTACTATTTATAGTTTGACCGGTTGACTTTTACTATTTTTACAAGGTGACCTTTGACTTTTACTATTCATTGATTGACTTTTGACCGTTGACTTTTACTATTCATGGTTGACTTTTGACTTTTACTGTTGAAGACCAATTTTTACGTTTTTACCGCTACGGTTAAATGATTTAAAGTTTTTATAAATTAAATAGGTGACGGAAAGACGTAAGTACCGAATGAGTAATAATTCCGATTCTCGCCCGGTTCGAGATTCGAGGCTCCAAATAATTAGACTCTAGTATCAGGAAAAAATAAACAGGAAGTTTGTCGAGTTTACCAAGTTTTGGTCAACTTTTACCAGCTCAGTAGACTTGGTCAATCCAGGAATGACTTGGTCAACCCTAAAGTCAACCTTTGACATTTCCTAGTCAAACTAGGAAAGTGTGTAGTTGACCATAGTATGACCGTTAAGTTTCTACTTTCGACTTGTTTGGTCGTTAACTTGTCTTTTGACGGATTTAGGATTTTGCCTACACACAGAGCTTGAGGACTGAGGCTTGGAGCATGAGGATTTCAGCTTCGTCATAACAAGTAGGGTGAGCTGCCCGCTAGGGTGAGCCTTAACTTCCGGGTTAGTGGCATTTTAATTTGTGTAGTGCTCTACTATATGAAAGTTATATGATGTTTGTTTGTGCATAGTCGATGCCTCGCGATATATGTTTTTTTACTTTATCGCTTCATAAAATGTTTTGAAAACCGAAGCTAGACACACATGTGATGTTTCGGATCGAAAAGTAGTACCGTTGTCCTGATTTCCGATGCTTGGCCTGAGAGTGACGGAACCTAGTGTTTTACCACGGTGTCGATGACCGTGAACCTCCAGAGGGGCAATGCCCTTTTTATTTTATTTTTCCGCTTACGCTCGTCTCGCACAGAGTTATGCGAGTCGTAAGTGTGGTGTTGTTATAAGTGATCTATTGGGCATTGGCTGTAAATGGACACTCTAGCTACTATGTGTCTTTGGGCGCATAGGTAGTTTGCCCTGGTTTGCTGTAAAGACAAACCCGGGATTCGACCGCCTAGATCCGTGAAGCCCTGCAGGCTGTTATATTACTTGAGCGCTTAGTCATATTGATGTTAGCATTGGCACATGGAAAAAGAATTTATTTAAATCTGCCTATGAAAACCAAATACAGTTTTTGGTTGTTGCATGTTTTACGAATTATTTAATCACCGGTGAAAGCTATATGTAGTATCTATCTAAGAGAACTACACCTTTGTTTTCAAACCCTATCTTGTTTGGGTTCGGCCCCTTTTGGGTTAACGAGGACGAGTGCTCACCTCTACTTTGCAGGTACCCGGTAGACTTGCTTTAGAAGAGATTGGATCGGTGACTAGGGACTTGACAGTCTGTGCTGTTTAGCATCAGTATTTCAGGATCACCCTGGAGGAGCTATTCATCATTCGTGGTACTTCAGCTGTTCGATCTCCGTGACTGTTGATGCAGACGCATTTGGCGCACCCTGACCTATCGAGCTTTTATCCACTTGTACTTTGCTCGATGACCCATGTTGTGTATCCACTGACTTGGACTTTCTACATGTATTATTTTCGGGTAAACTCGTGGTCCCTTTAGCGGGTTGCACGGTTCCAGAAATAGCGTACTTCCCTGTATTCCGAGTTTTCCTGTGCAAAGAACAAACACGTCAAAGAGGCGTCCCCGGGTTTACCGAGGGAAGCCACTCCGATGCATAAGTTAGACACTGTCAGCTAAGCATAAAACTCGGGAATAGTCAAGAAGTTTTATCGTACCTTTATGGGGAGGCATGTGCCGGTATTTATAGTAGCACCAAAGACAGCATTCCTGTCCCTTTCCAATGTGGGAGTAGTTTCCCTTGCTTTACTTAGCTTTATGGCGAATTGGGCCCAGACAAAGGGCCCAGAGTGGCTTCACATTTAATTGTAACCCGGTAAAGGTGAAATATTAGGTTCCACCTATAAACAAGTCCCCCAAGTCCTCAGTCAAGGGGTACGCTTGGGTGGGGACTTAAAATCTTTTCTTTACCGGGTTACAAAGTTTAGCAACCAAACCCGGGGTACCCAGTCCCCCAAGTCCGTACGCAAGCGGAACCCGCAGACATTCTTTACGTTGAGAATTCAAAATGACGTCTCCGGGTTGTAGTGGGGGGAAACTGAAAAGTTTTTCGGTTTTGTGAAGCGGCATGCGTGACACGTGTCGTTTCCCTCGAGAAACTGAAACGTCCCCTCAGTGCACGCCTCTAACTGTATAAATAGGGGTTGAAGGTGACAGTTTTGTCTCACCTCCAAACCCGATAAATTTGTCGTGCTTTTTGCTGTCGCTTTCTTTTGTCGCTGTTTCTTTTGATTCTCAATCTCAAATCGATCTCAAAAACCCCTTCAAATCCTCAAAAGTAAGGTACTGTTTCTTCTTCCCTCCTTTTGAGTGTTTTTTGGGACGATTTGTGTACTGTTTCTGGGTTCCCAGGAAGGTTTTCTGGGTTTCTGCGTTTCTGTGGGAATTTAGCTTTGTGGCGCCGGGTTTCCTGGGTTTTGTTGACGCCCCCGTGTTTTCTTGTTTTGCAGATGGCCAACGAAACAATGGACACTCACGTCCCCGAGTTTGCCTCCGTAACCTTCACTGATGGGACCGCTCTTGACCCTCCCGGGTACTCATTGACAGCGGAGGAGATCGTGGAGCTAAGGAGCAACTGGAAGATCCCCGAGTCTGTAGAAATACGGCCTTTAGAACCCGAGGACCAGTTCTTCGCTCCCGGGGATGGGTGGACGCTGTGCCACGAGTATCAGCTACGCTGCGGCCTGTCACTCCCGGTGAAGGTAGAGGTGCAGTACCTCTTGGCTGCGAGCAACTTCGCAATCGGGCAAGTTGGACCGAACATGTGGAGGCAGCTACTCGGGTTGTGCGTTATGTACAAGGTGTTGAAGCAGCAGATGCCGACCTATCACGAGTTACACGCCATGTACCGGGCCGAGTACTCCCGGAAGGCGGGTTTCAGCGGGACCATCCAACTGAAGTCCAAAGCGGTTTTCAAGAAGATCGTCGAGGACCTGCCAACCTCCGTGAGCCGGACCTGGAGGGAGAAAAGTTTCTTGATAAGAAACTTTCAAGACCCGGGATACGCGTTTCAAGTACCGTGTGACTTCCAGCCACTGATGAGTGAGTCCTTCTCTCTCCGGATTCTTCTTTCTTTTCTCTATCCCGGGTTATAATTATGTTGTTTGTGTTGCAGATGTCCCCGACATTCCTCTGGAGCCGGTGATGGAGAAGAGGATCCGGAGGATGCTGTGGGCTTTTCGGGGGCAAGACGACCGGAGTTCATACCGGCTTTGCAGGCTGTACGTGTACAGCAGGTGCCGGTTGATGGAGCTACCAGGTTTGTCCAGTGTCCTTTTAAATTTTTGTTGTCACATGGCATGCTCTTTGTGTAACAGGCTATGTTTTTGTTGCAGCTCTTCTTCCGATGGAGTTCACCAAACGGAAGAACCCGGGAATATATGACGGCTTTGAGGATAAAGCTGTATGGACCGGGATCCGGACGCAAGGGGCGGATGGTCTACTCTACGACATCAATCTGACCACAAAAGCGGCTCTTCTGCGCCCGGAAGCCGAGCAAGGGGAGCTTCAGCAGTTCCATGTTGATACCGTGCATTACAAGGAGGTTCCCGGGTACTTGGCTGAGGTTCTCGGACCAGAGGTTTATCAAGAGGAAGAGGAAACTGAAGGGAATCCCTCGGAGGCGGGTGAAAACCCGGTATTCGAAGAACCGGTGGCTCAATTTACCTTCGCCGATGAAGAGACTGAAGAACCGGTGATGAGCGCGGTGCCCTCATCTGTGCTCCCGGGTGAAGAGGAGTTGACTGAAGATGAGGCTGACGACGGGGGTGAAGAAGTTGTCGGTTTCGAAGGGGTGGCGAGTGAGAACCCTGAGGGGAGTGATGGGAGCGACGAAGTGCACGAAGTGGAACCCGTCCCCTCCCACAAACGCACCCGGGAGGCATCCAGCTCGGCAAGGTCCGAGAGGAAGAAGAGGAGGAAGGAGAGGAAAGAGAGGAGGGAGAGAAAGCAGCACCGGGACACTACTGAGATAATGGAGGAATTGGCGAGCGGGGGAATGGCGGACGTGGCCATCCAGAGGATGGTAGCGGACTTGAAGAATTGCGCCGCCGACTCTTATGTCCTGGAGCATGAGGACCCGTTGATCGTAGCCCGGAGGACGCAGGAGAAACTGATGCGGGTAAGTTTTTCTTCTTCCTTAACCCGTTCTCCCTTTTGTTTTTTTTATACTAACCCGTTATTTGTTTTATGTAGGCTGTCAGGTTGTCGTACTTGGCAACTGACCGGCTCATAAACGAAGGCATCCCCGAGAGAGAGAGAGTTCTCAAGGACGATCTCCGGGCGGCCCGGGACCAGGTGACTGCGAGCGAAGAATGCCTGGCTCGGGTCCGGGAAGAGGCAAGCGCATCGGCTGTTGCGTCGTGGGCGGAGTTGGCCAAGGCAGAAGAACAAATAGCAGACTTGGTGGCCAAGAACTCGGAGTTTGAGAGAGTCATCGAGGGTCACCGGGAGGACCGGTGTGCTCAAGACGCCGCCATTGCTCAGCTTACCCAACAGAATCAAGCGCTGCAGCAGCAAGTGACTTCTCTGGAGCAGCAGAAAGGAGAATTGGTGCAGTCTGTTTCCCGGGCCAGGGACTCTGCTGTCTCCGAGTTTCTGGCGAGCCCCGAGTTTGAGCTGAAGCTGCGGTCGGCAAGGGCTGAGGCTCGTGCCGAAATTGTTAGCGCCGGGATTCGCCAAGGCTGGCTCGACAAAGCCGGTTATGATGGTCACCAAGGTCATGTCAGACCCGATGAGGCTGCAGGCACCTCCCGGTCGACTCCTGCTGTGGCTGCAAACCTTAGGGCTCCTGCAAACCCGGTTCGAAGTCCCCCGGTTCGTTCTTCAGCAGCTCGGAGAGGTACATCCCGTGGCGGGATTGTCGGTGGTCCTCAAAACCGGCCACCGCTCCGTAGGGGACAGTTTATCATACGGCCCCGGGGTGGACGTGGCGGGTCGAGCGCCGGCGGGGGTAGCGGTTCTGCAGTGCCGTGAGCTGGATCTCCTGAGTTTGTTTTTGCTTTTGTAGTATAGTATGCATTTTCTAGCGGTTTGCTACTTTTGTAATTGACCTCTGAATGAAAGTTTGCAACTTTTCTTTTGCAGAATTCTTCCTGTCAAATAACACGGTAACCTGATGCATAGTATAAAAATTTACACATAATGCCGGTTGACATGTAAATAAAGATAGTGCCGCTAGGGTATACGGGTCCGTTAGGACTTTCATGGGCCGCTAAGGCCTCGCGGGAGAATGTCTTTCTATAACACGGGTTTTTTCCCTGTAAAATAACACGTTAAACTGATGCATAATCTGCAAGTGTTGGCAAAATTCACACATAGCGCCGGGTTGGCATGTTAACATTATAAAGTGAAAATAGGGCCGCTAAGGCGTTACGGGTCCGTTAGGACTTCCAAGGGCCTCCTGCCAAATAACACGGTAATCTGATGCAAAATATGCAAATGTTGACAAAATTTACACATGTAATGCCGGTTTTGCATGTGAATAAAAATAGGGTCGTTAAGGCTTCACGGGTCCGTTAGGACTTTCAAAGACTGAAATAAGGCCGTGAAAGGCTTGCAATACTTCAAGTTATGGAGATTACCAGAGATTATCGGAGATTGCCGAGTTTGACAGTGAAATAAAGCCGTTAAGGCTTGCAATATTTCACGTCATGTAGACCGGAGATTATCGGAGCTTGTCGAGTTTGACAGTGAAATAAGGCCGTTAAGGCTTGCAATATTTCACGTCATGTAGACCGGAGATTATCGGAGATTGACAGTGAAATAAGGCCGTTAAGGCTTGCAATATTTCACGTCATGTAGACCGGAGATTATCGGAGATTATCGGAGCTTGACAGTGAAATAAGGCCGTTAAGGCTTGCAATATTTCACGTCATGTAGACCGGAGATTATCGGAGATTGACAGTGAAATAAGGCCGTTAAGGCTTGCAATATTTCACGTCATGTAGACCGGAGATTATCGGAGCTTGTCGAGTTTTGACAGTGAAATAAGGCCGTTAAGGCTTGCAATATTTCACGTCATGTAGACCGGAGATTATCGGAGCTTGTCGAGTTTTGACAGTGAAATAAGGCCGTTAAGGCTTGCAATATTTCACGTCATATGGAGATCGCCTGCATTCACTCAACAAACTGATTGATAAACATAACCCGGTAGGGTTTTATGTGGGCCTGAAAAGGCTCTATATATAACATCAAAATATAATAAATTTGAACATTTGCAGATAACTCGGTACCTACTTGGGATGTACGCACTGTCAAAATTTCGCGGGTTTTCATAACCCGGAGGATTCCCTACTGGGTTTATTACCTTAGCAAGTCTGGCTGGCGTCCATTTGGTAAGCGTGAGGCCTTGAGTTCGACTCTCAACGAGAGCACCAATTGTTTCCGGGTAAACTCGTGGTCCCTTTAGCGGGTTGAACGGTTCCAGAAATAGCGTACTTCCCTGTATTCCGAGTTTTCCTGTGCAAAGAACAAACACGTCAAAGAGGCGTCCCCGGGTTTACCGAGGGAAGCCACTCCGATGCATAAGTTAGACACTGTCAGCTAAGCATAAAACTCGGGAATAGTCAAGAAGTTTTATCGTACCTTTATGGGGAGGCATGTGTCGGTATTTATAGTAGCACCAAAGATAGCATTCCTGTCCCTTTCCAATGTGGGAGTAGTTTCCCTTGCTTTACTTAGCTTTATGGCGAATTGGGCCCAGACAAAGGGCCCAGAGTGGCTTCACATTTAATTGTAACCCGGTAAAGGTGAAATATTAGGTTCCACCTATAAACATGTATCTTGTAGTCTAAGTCTTGTACGCTACCTTCCGCACTTGTATATAACTTTATTTATTCATTCATTTGCTCCTCATATCAATGTCATTTTATTTAAATTAGCCTTGTGGTTTCGGCCTAGTGGGTAGTCAATACGTCAGATGACGTATTGGTTATTCATTAGTCCGGGATCACGGCGGTTACTGTCGTGTTCTGGGGCAGAAAATAGTCCCGGGATGCGACAAAAGACCTACCAAATATCAATACGAAATGGCGATGTGTCTACCAAATTTATGCTCCTCTCTAAACAAGCAGGCAGAGTGGTTTTATCCGAATCTTCAAATCTGTAAATCTTTTCAATCCATTGCCCTACAGGTACAAAAAGAAATATCAACCGAATCAATAAAACTTTTTGACAATATTGTAAAGTTAATCTATATAAATTAACCTTCATAATCAATTAATCTTAAAATATATAGGTGAAATACCCTTTTGAAATAAAGGGCTGGTGCCCTCAAGCCTCGATTAATGAAACAATTGAATACAAGTGGGGACATAGAGTCTAATCCCATGATTACAAAGATCTGAAATAATATCAGAAACTTCTACAATACTCATGTACTCAAACAAGCACCAATTAGCAAAGAGTACTACTCTTATGACGCCTTTATTTGCTTTGATATGACGGTGACATCTGGTAAGAACAGTTGATATGTAACACGTTTACACATTCTAATATCCAATTCTAAAACAGCTTCCCAGCTATGTTGCCGTCGGGAGATAATTCCGGCGACACTCAGCTTCATCCTGCCACTAGGCGACAACGACCATTTGATGAAGCAAGAAACTCGCCGCATACCTAGAGCAGACAAGGCACATTGAGTGCACACATAAGCACAAGACCCGACTAGCCCCACACAACAACTGTATGGATTTATTACTCGCAAACAACGAAAACCAAAAAACCAAAAACAAAGTAAAAATAAAATCACAACTAAAACATGGCCCAATAGCTGAGCCCAAAGCTAAGAAACAAAGGGAAAGTCCAAGCTGACCAGAGAAGTCAAGCCCAAATCTAGCAGACCTTCGTCAAACCTGTCACGACGTCCTTTGTCGCCCAACCGTCGTTATCGAACTTCTACGCTGGCATCGTCACCTCTGCCGTCTAACCACCACCATCGGACTACATCGGGGACCCCACATTGGAAGTCTGACGCCACTGTAGACTGTGACCAACCAGCTCCCAAGTTAGCGACCCTGATCCTACCTCTAAAAGGCAGACCTGAACTAGCAGCCGATCGAGATCCGTCCGAGAGGGTCCGTCTGCTAGTCCTTTGTCGCCGAACAACCGCCTCATTCCCTCTCGACCCCAGACCAACGACGCATTTACAGTCCCCAAAACCTCGCCGTCTACGAGATCTGAAACCCATCCCTCTAGAGCACCAAACCACCTTTACCTCCATCCTTACGCCACCATCGACTACTGCCAAAGCCCGTCCAACGACAGCATCCATGGACGCACCGTCGGACGGTGGAAAAGGTTTTTCAAGGAAACCCTAGAACAAGAGAGAATTGGAGTTTCTGCCGCTTTATCTTTTGTTTCTTAGGTGAAATACCCTTATAACTCTTTAGATTTGCTAGTGCAGCCCAATACCACCTATCTGAAGAGAAGGAATCGCCCATTCATCATACAAGTAGTGGCCATTATCGATCCCATGCACCTCACCACGACAATACACTAATGCAATTGGACCTGAAAAAAGAATAGACCAGAGACCTCCTTACCTCAACCGCTGAGTAAATGGACCTGTCCACGGACACCAAAACCCGTCCGGTCGCACTCATGATGCATTGGCTAGTTTGGCGGCCAAGCCAGCGCAAAGGTGCAGCCGGACAGGTGTAATCCCTCCAAGCGTCACTCAAGTTTTGTCTAGGTTTTTTTCCTAATTAGTGATTTTGTTTTAGAAGATATTTGTTTTAGAGAAAATTATTAAAACAGTATTTGAACTTTGCTTCACTATTAACTTTGATATCTCATCTTTTCTATATATCAAAACCATATCTAAACTTTCAACCCCAACCTAATTTTGGTATCTAGATCCACTAACATAGTTAGCCTCGTTAACTTGTTAGGGGCAATTTTGTCCATTCAATCAATCCCGCCAATTTACACATAATCAAGTTGAAAATGAATCCAGCTGTTCGATTTTGATGCCATTGACAATTCAAATTAATCAAATTGTTGGATTTTAGCTCATAACCATATGATGTATCAATAATAATAAAAAACGGTCATATATGATGTAAACCTGTTATTGGATTGCCATTTACCAAATGAATCACAACTAAAAGCAATTGATACTCATAAGATGAGATAATTGATTCCATGTTTTTCAATGTATTACAATAGACATCATAACATCTCGATAATTAGTTTGAGTTCTAAGTTCGAGATAAGTTCAAAATAGGGTTCTAAAACATGAGACTAAACAAAAACCAAGATGCAGAACACCTTAAGATTCATAATCCCAACATGAACACCCAAAAACTGACTTTTCCACATAATGTCATCATTTCCGTGGTAATGGTTTCCTTTGAGTATTGACTTTGTCTCTCCTCTGTCTAGTACACTTAGATGATGAAGAATGTTTAGTATTCTGCATGACATAATACAAACCACAACTCAAAAACAAAACCACCACAACAAAACATAAGAAAGTGAAGTTTGATAAATAACATTGACTACCTGTGTTTGCTGGAGACCATTGTTTGATTGTTGTGACTGCATAGCAGGCAGAAAGCTAGGAGTTGGAATCCCCTCTTGATGAGCTTGAGGCTACACAGTAAGAGCTAGAACCTCCTCTTGAGTTTGAGGTTGCACACTAGGGGCTGAAACAATAACATGAGGCTGTACATTTGGGGCTGGAACCTCTTCTTGAGTTTTGGGTTGCTCATTGACATTGGGAACCTGACAATTCCAAATGCTTAGACAAATAATGCAAGTGTATTGATATCAACATTATGAAGCACATAATGAACAATTACACATATTATTATTATTATTATTATTATTATTATTTACTGGTTTTAGGTCTTCATTCAGTCCATTATAACACCGCTTAATACATTATCTTCATCCTCTAAACATACGCACCCATACCATTCAGTAATGAAATCCATTTTTTCTTTTTTATCAAACCATATACTGAACTGGGAATTACATTCTTGCTTGTGAAAGAGGAAGGCCGAAAAACTCAAGAAAAGTAGTTGAACGACTAAAGGTCATCAAATGTAAAAATTGTAATCATCATCTAACTCATCATTAGAAAAGAAAAGAAAAAATCAATAGTTGTTGGAAATTTAAGCCCTTTCACCAATCTGAACAATTCATACCCAATTTACCTTCATGGTAAAAAAATAAACAACTCATACACGATAGTAGCTGAGAATTGAAGGAACCAACTCTCATCCTCAATCTTTAATGCTAAGGCCTTTAACAATGGAGACATCATTGTCGACTTCTAAATAAAGAATTGCAGATTGAAACACATATAGACAGAAGCATTGAAACCCAAAAACAAAACAGATTTTCTTCCTCAATTAAATTCTTTTCTATAACAATCGAGTATAAAGATGACAAAAGTGAAAGCTTTTACAAAGAACTATTTGGCTTTACTTGAAGATGCAGCAGGGTTCCCAGTCAAACGAAAATATCTCCAATGAGTTTCCATGTCGGCAACACTTTCAGAATCAAATGTGGGTCTCTTCTTGTGTTGTTTTGTTCACTCATACAAACAAAAGTATCTCTGACTTGTGTTGAGATAGACTTGGAAAGTGATGGAGAGAACGCATATCTGATAATATGTTTTAGGGTAGAATGTTTTGTAGATCTGAGAATATGTTTTTTTGGTCTAATTGGGACAGAGCTCGTGGTGTTTTGGTGTATGATGTAGGGCTTTAAAAGGAATGGACGAAATTACCCCTGCTAACAAGTTAACGTGGCTGACTGCGTTAGTGGACCCAGATGCTAAAATTGGATTGGGGTTGAAAGTTCAGATATGGTTTTGATATATAGAAAAGATGAGATATGAAAGTTAATAGTGAAGCAAAGTTCAGATAGTCAGATACTGTTTTAGTAATTTTCTCTTTGTTTTCAATAGACTCGTGAATAGGTACAGTAACAACCACCTCTCTCTCTTACTTAGAGATGATTGATGCTCTTGTTTCTTTGTCCTCGTCCGACCAGACCCCTTCAGTATAAAGAAGTTAGCTTACTAGTTGGTCCTTGGTTATTATGTTATTTTTCTTGTCTTTAAGATGGTTATGGTTTTCGATCTTGAGATTTTTTAGCTTTTAGGTGATTTCACATAGTTCATTTTTCACATAAACGGACCGTGTTATGTAATTTCCTACTTCATTGATACTGACTATTTCTGACAGCAAGATACTGACTATTTCTGACAGCTTCTTTATAAATTCTCTATTATAGAGAAGCAAAAGTCAAATATTTGAATTAATTCTCTTTTCCAACTCACAGTTTTCCTATAAAAGAGACTTTATGTTCATTCCTCAAATTCTTCTATAAATTTATAAAGTTTGCTGCAAATCCATATTTGAGTTCTTTTCTCTTCACATTCTTCATTTTGGAGAAATTTTTAAAAAATATGTTGTAGTAAAACACCCAAAATATTCATTAAAAATGGAGAAAATCGAGAAACTGAGGAAGCTTTTTGGAGATGCTCTAAACCCTAAGAGCATCTTTAGCAGTATTGTTAAATCAATTTTTTTAAAAAAAAACATTTGTCAACTTTTAAGATGAATAAAAGATTCAGTAGAATGCTTAAAAATTTGCTAAAACCTAGAATTAGTAATTTGTCAATCTATTTAAGAATTTCTAGTGAGGTTTTTTTCTCCACATGTTCGTTTATTATTGTTTAAAAATATTTATCAAAACTTATATTTAGCAATGATGGCTGAATCTAAATGTTTATATCAATCATTAAATTTTATAAATATAGTTAAATTTAACAATAATTTTATTTATACAATATGCCTTTAAAAAAACAAAAGAAAGAAACAAGCGGATAGATTGACATTTTCTCAGAATCTATCTGCGTAAAATCCGTGAATCCCTACCAAACACAGTAAATCTAGAACACAGTAAATATCAACCCTTTTAAATACCGCACCACCACACTGAATAGTGAAGACTCAAGTTTTCTCACTCCCGAGGCAAAAGAACGTCAGAGAGAAAATGAGGCCGTCCATGTCGTTGATCAGATCCGTCAGCCGCGTCGCCCGCCGTGGCTACTCATCGGAGTCCGTCCCCCAGCGCAAGGTCGCCGTCCTCGGCGCCGCCGGCGGCATAGGCCAGCCCCTCGCTCTCCTCATGAAGCTCAACCCTCTCGTCTCCCAGCTCTCCCTCTACGATATCGCCGGCACCCCCGGCGTCGCCGCCGACGTCAGCCACATCAACACCAGATCTGAGGTACTGCTGCTCCTTGGTCTCTGAATTCGTGTCTGATTTGCTCCGTTCCGACGGGGTTCGATTGAATTTTGGTGTGTGGTTTTAGGTCAAGGGCTACGCTGGTGAGGAACAGCTTGCCGAGGCCTTGGAGGGATGCGACGTCGTGATTATCCCCGCCGGTGTGCCACGTAAGCCTGGAATGACCCGTGACGATCTCTTCAACATTAATGCTGGTATCGTCAAGTCTCTGACCGCCGCCATCGCCAAGTACTGTCCTCATGTGAGTATCTATCTCGGCTTGCGTTTTGTTTTCGGAATCTTTTGATTTGGTTTCTTTTTTGTGTGTGATTGAATTGGTTTTTGGCTAGGCGATTATCAATATGATTAGCAACCCTGTGAACTCTACAGTTCCAATCGCATCAGAGGTGTTGAAGAAGGCTGGGGTTTACGACGAGAAGAAGTTGTTTGGTGTGACTACTCTTGATGTGGTTAGGGCCAAGACTTTCTATGCTGGCAAGGCCGGTGTCCCTGTTGCTGGTATGTGTTCGAGAACTTCATTTCTTGTGTTCATGTTATTATCATATGTGATATTCGTGTAAAAGATCAATACTTGCCACCGGTAGATGTCTTAATTTTGGTGTATGTTAGATTGTAGAAGCTTGATTTATTTTGTAAAGCTTGTTTCCCTTGTTTACTTGCAATTGAATCATGGTGTTTCTTGTTGCAGAGGTTAATGTACCGGTTGTTGGTGGCCATGCTGGCATTACCATTCTCCCACTATTTTCTCAGGTGGGTATCACTTCAATACTTGGACTTTTTTCTTGGATTGAATGAAAGTTTGGAAGTGCTGCTCTGGCATCTACTTTGGTTTGTATTGACTATTGACGTGGCTAATTGTATGCTGTTTATTTGAATGTGTTGCAGGCTACCCCAACAGCCAATTTGTCTGATGATTATATCAAGGCTTTGACAAAGAGGACCCAGGACGGTGGGACAGAAGTCGTTGAAGCCAAAGCTGGAAAGGGATCTGCTACATTGTCTATGGCGTAAGTATTTAGATAAAACCATCTAATGTATATTTTGTGCTAGGTTGTCGGACATTTTGTTTTTGCAGTATGTAAATTTATGTGGTGGTTGTCTTTCTTATCCACATTAAAATGTTATGTCCTCATTCCTGTTAAAGTTTTGTCCCCAATACTGTTATATAGTGCTATAAGACTCCTGTCAGGTTGTATTGCATGGATTATGCTTCTTTTAGTTGTTGGAATAAGGAAAAGGAAATCTATGTTTTTCCCTATACTGACATGTCTTGTATGTTGCAGCTATGCTGGAGCTCTCTTTGCTGATGCTTGTCTTAAGGGACTCAACGGGGTCCCTGATGTTGTGGAATGTTCGTATGTGCAATCAAGCATCACTGAACTTCCTTTCTTTGCTTCCAAGGTTTGTGAGCTTGACAAACTGTGATTTCATTTATCTCTTATTGTTTCAATGCACAGGTACTTGACTTTACTGCTCACTTCTGTACTCAGTGTTGAGTTTGAGTATTACCATGTTTATTGGTATATCTTCAATTGCCACTATTTTGTAGTCAATAGGATGTCCCTTTATGGTATATTGGTCTCTACGTTCTAGGAACAGTAGTGTGAAAATGGCTTCGCCAACATGTGATTACTGTACCTTTCGGTTGATAAATGGGTGGCCCTTGATACCTGTCAACCATTTGTTTGTTTGCATGTGTCATTGTTGTTAAAAGCTTGTATCATCATGTCATGAATGTTTGTCCAGTTGAGTATATATTACAATGATTATTTGTTTGCAGGTGAGACTAGGGAAGAATGGTGTCGAGGAAGTTTTGGATTTGGGTCCTCTCTCAGACTTTGAAAAGGAAGGATTGGAACACTTGAAGCCTGAGCTGAAATCATCTATTGAGAAGGGTATCAAGTTCGCCAACCTGAGTTAGTGTAAAGTATGATCAATGCCTTGGGATGGGGTTATCTACCCATCCTTATACTCATCCAAATTTTGCATTTGTCATAGTAGTGTTGTACTTTCATTGCTGCCAGCAGCTCCGGCTTTGCTGTTTTTATTGGAGTAAGCTCTGATAGGACCAAACGTTGTGTCAATAATTCCCGCTGTCATGTTTAAGGGAGAGTTTACTCTGTTTGAACTTGATCGCAAATGATGAAGTGTTTAGTCATTTGACTGGATTTTGTAGATTCCAATTGAGATATAATGGGATCTGGGAGAGCCTCAAAGACTCCAATTCAATTTTTCAATGTGGTTTGGATGACAAAACTAATAGAAACACGTTTGCGTTGCTCTCAAAGCTCAAAAAAGAGTGGTTTGCCACAATCTGTAAATGAGATCAGCAAGCATCTCAAAACATCTCACAAACTATTGTAGACGACAACAAATGTTTGTGTGGGGTTTTCCAACCATTTGTTTGTGTGGGGTTTTTCACCACTCGGAATATATTCTCCATTGATGGTCTAGATAAGGACATGGATACATCGAGATCAACCTACTTCATGATGGAATATTATGAAGTTAACTAGACTGCTAAACAGTTTCATTTTCTTTCTAATTGCATAAGTGATAAATGGAAGAAAAAAGAAGCTAAAACTCCACGGCTCATGGCCCAACTCGGGTTGCGAAACGCACCGAGACAACCTCCCAAACAGAACTTATCAAAAGGTAGAATGAGGATCAATTTGTTAAAATCTAGAGATCTCTACCATATGCATCTCATCATTCTCATGTATTTGCGTTTATAAAGAAACCACAAAAATTGTAATTTGTATACAAAAATACATCAAGATTTCATAGGTCATACTAAGAAAAAAGAATTAATTACAAAACATCATCCGAATTATGATGCTATTTTCATTTTCATAACTAACTATCAAAAACTTACATTTGCATACCCTAAGTTTCATTTTGTTAGCATTTTGATATTCTGACCACTAACACCGTTAAAATTTGATAATACTCAAGGGCGTTTATGTCAATTCTCAATATCTTTGTAAATAAAATAAAAAATTGTATATTAATTTAAAAAATAATAATTTTCACCCAAATCGATTAATGGGTTATTATGATTACGGACTAAAATATCCACGATATCCTTGATATTTTCTCAAACTTTTGTTTTTACAAGCATCCATATTAATTTTCACATCTTTCCGATATTTTTAAAATTAATTTATTTGTGGCCAAATATACCAATTTTATATAAAATTTAATAAAAATCTCATGGATATTCGACTTTTTCTCAATATATCTATCGAGATCCTTTTTTTTTCAAACCACGTATATGTATTTTCATGATTGTCGATATTGTAGTCCTTGATTGTGATTGATTATTCTTATTGGTTTGCAATTTATCTAATTATAATGAATTCAGTTGTAATGTTTTAATTTATTTTATTTTTCTTAATTTGTAAGTCCAAAAATATACATACATACAAGAGTTCTACTAACTTTTATCACTATATTCATTGTTGCAAAACAAATATTTAATTTTAAACTTTTTTTTTGAATATTTTTGCTAAAGTGAATTATTCTATTTGTATTTGATAACCTCTAAAAATAAATTATTTTGTTAAAATATATGTAAAAATGATACATTTTGATAAAATGATGAAAATATCCTTCAATTTAAGGGTGTTCTTTAAAAAGTTTGATCTGAGGTTGCTTAAGATTTGGGTCCTATTTGGCGATAGGGTTGAATGAAATGATGGATACTCTCGTACTAGTGTTCAGGTCTTGTTCTTGGTAGCTGGACAGACGCCAAATAATATTTTGTTGGTGTGTTTTACCCGACCTTGGAATTCCAACAAGCTCAACACACTACCGCTATACGTACCCCAAAGCCTAAATGGAAGCCTGCAGAAATATCAAAGCTCAATGTTGATGGAGCTTTTGTACCACAAACTTGGTGGTGTGTTAAGAAACTCTGATTTTGAGAACGACTGCTCCCATCAACCATCCTCGAATCGCAGTGGTTGTTAGCTGTGTTAGGAAATTGCTAGTACGGCTGTTAAATTGTCCGAATTAAGCAAGTGAATGACACAGTCAGTTGAGAAGGGTTTTGGAATAAGTTTTTCTCCCAGGTCCTGTAATCAAGTAGCCCACAAGCTGGCTGATGTTGCATATGGAGCAGAGCAGACCGAGTTATGGCTTGCAACTGCTCCATTGTAAGTTAGTGATCTAGTTACACAAGAATGTAACCATTCCTTAATCTATTGAATAAAATCCAGTATTCCAAGAAAAAGAAACCACAGAGGCCTGCTTCAAATTCAAGACCATGGTAGAAGATTTGGCAACCAGAATGGAACTAATTTTTTATTGAAAAATAGACATTTTCCCCTACAATGCTACAGATCAATGCCAAACGTTTAACATCCTTCAAAACATAAACTAATATCCACAATGACAACCGCTAGATCACAAGTCATCGAGATGTAATGAGCACAAGGACAACTGTAGAGTTGAATTCAGCCTCCCAACTTTGGCTGCAAATATCCTTTGATAATAGCTCCCCAATCAAGAGTAAATTTCATTATGATGTGGAAATAGCGAGCACCAGTTGCAATAGTACTATCATGAAAATATTTCATGCCACCATAATATTGTGTTCAGGTTACATTGGAAGGGATTATCCTAATCCTAAACCTAGCCCATTTCCCCACCACCTTAATCCTAAAACTGTGCCACATTAACATATACCTATGGAGAACTCTGATTACAGGGCAGCTGTCAGATGGATCAACATGTACACACCATATCCCAGGCTGAACAAAAACTTCTCTAAGCTATACTGAGCTGTCAAAAATTATAAGAAAACTTGCATCAGACATCCACATAGGCTAGAGCTATACAAAATAAACTAGAGAACAACAGTATATTCATGCATGCATATCACTGATTTTTTTGGGATACAAACTTTGTTTGATAAGATTAATCTAGCATCATACAGATGACTATGAAAAGAGACTCTTAACTACAAAGTTCTATAACATTTCATCCAAAAATGTTGACTTCAGCACAAGCATTAAACATGGATGAAGCACAGAAGCCATCTTGATTCAAATATTGCAAGAGAATTTATGTAATGTTAACAAACCATTAGTATATCCTCCGAATTTAGAGGCATTACCATCATTTTAATTGGATATTGCAGAGGGAGTTATCTATAACCATCAAGGACGCACTTGGGGGGTGATTTTACACTCTAGAAATCTAACCAATTTGGCTTGATTAAACTATTATATGGAATAACTAGATTGAAATAGAATAAAATTAAGAAACCATATGGATTTCAGATGATTTTTTGTCTATTCAAAGTTCACATCTAGTCACTTTAAAAACAAAATATATATTAAGGTTTGACAGATTGCTCTTTTATGAAATAAAATAAATTTCGTATAGCCTTTATGTCAAACCCAAACTGTTTTTTGTTGTCATTTCAATTGAACGGATTCTGATCCCAAGAAAATATCATGTTGCACGAGCAGTCGTACCATACATAGAAAGATACCTATAAATATATATTATGTGCATTATAACTTTGAACAACTAAAAATGCACAGGCTCCTAGTTAGCATTGGCAACCAAAGGCGACAAGTTGGTGATCCCAACAGAGAAGGCATTCATATTTCTAAAATAATTTCATGATAATCAAAAAAGTTAAAAAGGTGGAGGGTTGGGTGCCACTACAAGAGTAAAGGATGAAAACATCACTACCTGCAAGTGGGATGGATGTACGCCAATATGAATGTTCGTCATATAAGTACAGCAAAAAAATATATATGACGAACAATATGGAACAGAGAAATATGAAATGAAGAAACAGTTCACGTTCTAAAGGAAGTAACAGTTAATTCTCCACTGTGACCCACAAGTTCTAAAATGCTTTAACGCATTTAAAATATTTAAGTACATATTATACATTATACTTATTTCCAGTAATCAACATGGCAAAAGCATAGAATATGAATTATACACACGTCAACACTTCTGACTGCTATTTCTGAATTTCGTATATATTAACAGGTGGCCAAAATGACAAGTTAAAAGGCTGAGAGGAGACGAAAAGGAACATGTTTATTTCCAAAATGACAACAGGCACATCACCAGGTCACTTATTTGATAAAACCTCCGCATTTTTATCATTTCCCTTTTTGGGGCTCGTGAAATCAAAGTTCAATAATGACTTGATGAGAAATTATGGAAGCAAAAAAGAACAGCATACCGCTAATGATATAAGGGCATGTTTACTAACCTGGAATGGAATTGAGAGTGGTGTAATTGATTCCGGAATAGATGAAATCTTGCGTTTACTAACATGTCAAGGTATTGGAATAGATGTGGGTACCACTTGCTTATCAGGAATCAATTCCTGATGAAACCCCTTATTTGATACCCAAGGGAAGAGATGGGTATCAAAATCAAGGTAATGGAATCAACTTTTTCTCTCTAAAATATCCTCACATAATTAATAATATTTCTAAATCACCCAACCCACAAAATGTATTATAATATTTTAAATTGGAGATATTTCTAAATTTTATTGTATTTATAATATTTCTAAATTACTCAACCCTAAATATGTGTGTATGTGTGTGTATATATATGTATATATATTATATTTTAGGGGTATTTTAAATTTATTTATTGCAGGGGTATTTTAGTAATCAAATTAGTTTTGATTATGATTCCATATGGTAAGTAAACAACATCAATCGTAATTAGTTTCATTACTGTTTTGATTCCTTATGGTAAGTAAACAGTAGAATGGTATTAAATATTGTGATACCGATTCTTGTTGATACCGATACTTGCTGATACCGATTCTTGTTGATAAGTTACATTCCAACTTAGTAAACGTGCCCTAAAAGTATCAATGTATCATATTCAATAGTTGATTCAACACCAAATGCATTTTGAAGCCTCAAAATCAAATAGACCATGGTCACACGCATAATGACCGGAAAATGGAAATACTCATTAACAAAGATGGTGCTACCTACCTTAACTAATCAATTCAAGTCCTAGGTCAACGATTTGAATATGATCCACTTCCAGAGGAGCTATCATTGTCCGAATCTGTACAGAACGTAACAACAAAATTATTATTTATCATCTTAAAGAGCACTATAATCTTACAAGTCTAGTAAAGCAAACTAATGATATTTACCACTTGAAGAGGATCCAGAATCACTGCTAGAACTACTTGATCCACTCACATTCTCACCTCGCTCTTCTCTTTGAACTGGGGACGGTGCGTTATCATTGTATTCAACTGCTAAACGACGCAAGTTTAGCCCAAATTGTTTGCAATAAGTATATTGTCATCAAGTTCCAGCAGTGGGCATAAATCAAAGTTCACTGGGGCTTTAAGAGTTAAATTTATTACCTGCTATGGGTTCATGTTGTGCCTCTACAGTGGCTTGTGCCACATTCTGCAAGTTCAAAAGATAAAGTCAAATAAGCCGTACAAACATAAAAAAGAAAAAAAAACAAAGAGGACTTCAATACTAAATGATTGATAAGCTTACCTCCTGCATAGCATAGTCAGGTTCTTCTACTGATAGAGGAGCAAGTTCAGCCTTTCTCTTATTTTTGGTCAAGCTCTTTTTGTAATTAGTCACAAACCTATCCAGTTCCCAAAGTGTTTCAGGATCAACACAGCCAATGTCCAATTCAATCTCATCGTCTTGTTGTAGAATCCCTTCACTCCTCTTTTTAACAATCTGGACAACATTAGCTAATTTCTCAGAAGGCAAAGCCTGAAGATCTGTGCTAAGTTTCTGCTTCTCCTCCAAATTCATATCCCTTTTGTTAGGGTCCTGAGCTTTTGGTTTCTTTGGAACCGGCTTTCTACCAGTATGACCAACACTTGCAGGTTTTAACTTGGGATCAATCGGCTTCGTCATAGATTCTGCTCTATCCAGAGTCCTCATCTCCAATGGTGGAGGGGAAGGATGAGGAAGAGGAGGAGGAACCTGAACCTTTCTTGAAATAGGGGTAGGCAATTCTGAATTATTACCCATTCCAAATCTCCTATTAATATTATGAGCAGAACCATGAACCTTTCTTGACATAGGGGTTGGCACTTCTAAATTATTACCCATTTCAACCCTCCTATTGATATTATACCGAGCAGGAGCTTCAACATTTCTTGAAACATGGGTTGGGAATTCTGAATCATTACCTATTTCAGCTCTCTTATTAAGATTATACTGATCCTCTATAGCCACCCATTTCTCTTCAAACAACTTCAACAATAAGGCTGCCATCACATGGACGTCCTGCTCTTTCGGGTTATACACCATGGCATTATTGAACGTAAGTCTCACATCCTCTGCAAACTCAGCAGCAGTCTTATACCAATTCTTGTCCAGCCTACTCTTCACCGTCCCCAAATCCATCGGATGCTTAACAATCTTATAATAATCAAGAAGGCCAAGCCCCTTAGCATCTACCGGCTTATTAAACACCCAGCCATGCTTATGCTTCATCAATTTCTCAAGCAAAGTATTACAACTCTTCAACAATCTACCCGAATTCTTATCCGACCCCAACAACAGCCCAATTTCACTCTTCCTAGACATATTCTTCTTACCCCCAGAAGGAGGTAGCTTCAAATTCCTAGAACTCTGATCTCCCTTCGGGGTTTTCCTCTTCTTTTTCTCCACACCCTCACCACTCCTATTCTCATTCTCCGCGTTACAAACACCTATACCCCTAAATGGCATTGTACTTCTATTATTATTATTATCTACCAAATTATGATCAAATTTCTGAGAAAAACCATACCCTTCAGTGAGCTCAGCCTCCTCCGCTTCGAGATTCCGCACCACGCTCCTCACTTGCTCCAGCTCACCTATCAGCTTCCACTTGATTCCGTTAATATCAGCCTTGGAGTTTAAGCAAATCCTCACCTTGTCGCCCACCTTCAAATACCCACGTGGCCCATTTCCGGGCTCGGCGAGCCCATTGTTCGAGGAATCAACCGACGCCGTTTCGCCTCGGAACTGCTGCATCAAGCTCTGCTGCTGCTCCGACGAGTGACGTATGACATGGTTGGGATTCTGGGCGTTCCGGGAATAGAATCTGTTGCTGGCTTCGTCTCCAACAAGTGGGCCCAAACCATTCTAGGTTAAAACCCTCAGAAACAACCCAAATGTGATAACTTTCTTCCCAAATTTGATGGCTTTGATCGAAATCGAAACTGGGTTAGAGTTTATGGGATAATCCCCTAAATTTATAACATTCCTAGGGTTTTGCTAACAAAAAATAACCCCTCAAGAACCCTGATTTTGCAATTGTGGGTTGCCCTGAAACTGAAATTGAATTAGAGGGTTTGGGGATTTTCGGAACGAGACTGCAACTTTAGTTCAATCAAGGATGAAGAAAGAAGCAAAGCTTTTGGTTTGAAAGTTTGGGGAAAACTGTGTCGAAGGCTAGGAGACGATGGTGAGGGGTGCTGCCTAGTGTCTGACTGATTGTGTGTCGTTTTGTTATCTAATGTGTCGTTTTGGGTCTTTGCTTGTGCAAAGGTCACGTCTTTTTTGGCCTAGTGAAGAAACAGAACCAAACTTCGGTGAAAAAACATTGAAGCAAAGAAAGCACTTGTGTCCTCTTATAACTTCTTTGAGCTTTTGTGTCAAGTTGAGATTTCATGTTACAAGTTCGAGGAGATCCGGCCTCAATGGCCTAAACCTGTAAAAGGACCACACTACTTTTAGCAATGGGATTGAAACACCAAACTTGCAAACGCTCTTCCTCTTCTAACTTCATACCTACTAGATTCTCAACTATTCTCACTTTGATTCTACTCTTTACTTCCTTGTTCCTCTTCCTTTCATCACTCAATCACACCCAAGAATCATTCTTTGGGGGTGATGAGAACACCCAATCCAGTGCTGATCATAGAGATCACTACTAGAAAAACTTTAACCGACAAAATAACCAAAAACAGACCGACGAAAAATTATTTCGTCGGCTAAGTTAAATTTTCGTCGGCTAAAGCGAAAAATTATTTCGTCAGCTAAACTAATTTTTCGTCGGCTATAGTATGGGAAATTTAGCCGATGAAATTAGGGTATTTCGTCAGCTAAAGTACCTTTTACTTACAAAATTGCACTACGGATATTTCGGTGTCTGATTGACTATTGTGATACCAATCTGGAAGCGGAACGGGCGTACGAGTCAAACTCATTGCTAAAGCCATGTTATATGGGCTTTTTTGGCCATCCGAGTTCGTTTAAGGCTTCAAAATGAAGTTTTTCTAAACACTTAACACACGAAAACGCTCATATCTACATCTATATGAGGTATTTTGGTCGAACCTTCAACACAACAAACTCTCACCATGATAAGACGTAACTGTCCATCTAACAAGGTTGAGACATTTACCCCTCGATGATAGAGCTCCCCATACGGACAAATAATGGTAAATAGTAGGCATGTTGTGATTCCGGTCATCAAAATTCATAAACAAAAATACGACCATCAGATATCATCAATATGTTGAAATATGTCTATGGTAAAAAATTCAACTTGATCTGATAAATTTAAGAGCTTCATCCGGATGGTCAATCTCGTAAGTCAAACCCCAAAATAGTATTGACCACAACTATTGGCACCGAGACTTTACCAGAATTATGTGATTTTTCGACCGTAGACGTATTTCACCATTCTGGTCATATCTTATTTCACGACTTTTTTGCGTTTGAAGTTTCTACGTAGAGTTTGTTTTTGAAACGGAACATTTATTTAAAATTTAGTAAACAAGTTATACAACATTAGTAGGCATGTTGTGATTCCGATGATCAAAGTTGAGAAACAAAAATCCGACCGTTTGATATGATCATTATGTCGAAATATGTCTATAGAAAAAAATTCAACTTGATCCGAAAAACGTTAAGGGCTCGATCCTTACGGTCAATCTTGTAAGTCAAATATCTTAACGCATAGAAACGGTTATTTGACCATCTAAATTACGAATTTTGCCCGGACCTTCAACTGAAAATAGTTTTAAATTGATGAAACGGAACCAGTGGTATAAAATTTTTATAAAAAATAACCACAAGAGATAGGGCCTTTAGGGAGAAAGAATGGAAAATTACGTTAACCGTAACTATTGACACCGAGACTTTACCGGAATTACATGATTTTTTAACCGTAGACGTATTTCACCATTCCGGTCATATCTTATTTCACGACTTTTTTTTCGTTTGAAGCTTCTACGTATAAGATTTAGGATTTTAGCCGACGAAATTAGGGTAATTCATCGGCTAAAGTTAAATAAATAACTATAGCCGAAGAAATTATGGTAATCCGTCGGTTAAAGTTAAATAAATAACTATAGCCGTCAAAATTAGGGTAATTCATCGGCTAAAGTTAATTCAAAATTTTTGACGAGGATTTTGAAAATTTTAAATTTTTTCCGACTAAAATTTTGAACTTTAGCCGACGACATTAGGGTATTTCATCTGCTAAAGTTCAAAATTTTCTATATCTTTCATTTTCTCTTCCTCCTCCTCTTCATCTTCCTTCCTCCTCCTCATCCGCGGCAATAACTCCTCATCCTCCTCCTCCTCCTTCCTTCTGCTCCTCTAGATCCTTCTCCTTCTCCTCTCCCTCTCCTCTCCTAGCCTTCTCCTCCTCCTCCTCCCCTCCTCTCTTCTCCTCCTCTTCCTCCTCTTCTTCTCCACTTCCTCTTCTTCGTCTCTTCCTCCTCCTCTTCTTCTTCTTCTTCTTCTCCTTCACCACCGGTGTAAAAAAGAAAAAAAAAAAAAAATTATCAAAAATATAAGAAATAAAAAAGAAAAAGAAATAAAATAATAAAATAACTATAGCCGACGAATTTTATTAAAATTCATCGACTAAAGTTAAATAAAAAATAAAAAAATAAAAATATAACTATAGCCGACGAATCTTAATAAAATTCGTCGGCTAAAGTTAAATAAAAAAATAAAAAAATAACTATAGCGAAGAATTTTATTAAAATTCGTCTGCTAAAGTTAAATAAATAAATAAATAAAAATAAATTAAATAAATTACTATAGCCGATGAAATTTAATAAAATTTCTTCGGCTAAGGTCTAAAAATTCGTCGGCTAAAGTTCGGATTTTAAGCGACGAAATTTTTTTTCATCGACAAAATAAATGACTTTAGCTGACGATGAATAGTAATTTCGTCGGCTAAAGTAGTTGTTCTGGTAGTGGATGCTAAATTCCCATGGAACAAACTCTGTTTCGGTCCCACATTCGAGAAGCTCAAGCTAGCCGTCTTCTCCAAAACATGGCCAGTTGGTGCAGACCCGGGTGGTATGGAGCGCCATGCTTCCACAGTGTACCAAGCGCTTGCTGCAAAGGGTCATGAGGTTCATGTCTTCATTGTGCCTTCAGATAAGAAGCCTGATTGGGACATGCATGAAGGTAACCTGCATGTTTACTTTTCGGCAAATGATCATGGTAAGGTTGACTGTTCACTAGCATTTGAAATTTTCAATGAAGTTAACTCGGATGGGGCATTTGACTATGTGCACACCGAGAGTGTTGCGTTGCCTTATTGGCGCACGAAGAGGATGCCTAATGTGGCTGTCACTTGGCATGAGATATCATATGAAACAATGCACTCTAAGTTACTGCAACAACTCCTGACTGACCCAAATGGAAATATTCTAGAGCCCATGCCAGAGCTGCAAGAAGTACTGCCAAAGCTCGTTGAGGAGATTCGGTTAACGTTCTTTAAGAAATATAAGCAGCATATATGCATAAGCAAGAGTGCTGGTGAGGTTCTAGTCAACATATATCAGATCCCACAGAGAAATGTGCATGTTATACATAATGGGGTTGATGAGACGGAATTTTTGCCGGACCCTGATGTGGGTGCAAGGTTCCGAGAAAAACATGGTATATACCTGCCAATGTCATCCACTTCTTTACATAGCCTTTTCTTCAATTGTGAAGCTCTACCCTGGCGTGTTTTTGCTTGTTGCAGGGTCAGGTAGTTGGAGAAGAATGAATTAGGCACAAACGTGAAGGTTCTAGGAACATTGGAGCTATCTAATTTTTACAATGCTCTTGATGTGTTCGTGAACCCCACGTTGAGGCCCCAAGGGCTCGGTCTAACATTGATTGAAGCAATGCAAAGTGGGAAGACAGTTCTAACTCCTAACTATCCGAGCATTTTGTTGGGACAGTGTTGATGGATGAAGAATTTGGATACACTTTCTCACTCAATGTCGAGTCTTTTGTTGAGGCTTTAGAGTTGGCAATAAAATATGGGCCTAATGTGCTGAAGAGGAAAGGTGTGGCTTGCAACTAAGATGGCATCGGCTTATGAGCGCTTCTTTCTGTGCATGAAGAACCCAAAATACTGTCAGTACCCTCTTTCCACTAGTTGTTAGAAGTTAGCTTTCTTTTTTGTGTTGAATTAGTTAGAAGTCAAGTCTTTGGTACATGTATAATTCTATATTTATACAATTTTTAATATTATAAATTTAGGTATGTATCATCTGATTTACTTACATAGTCAAATAATGTTTTGCCTTGGCAATCTTATGTATCTGTTCCTTCACAATTGTAATTTAAAATTATGTAACACACAGTCAGATTATCCGGATAATAATTACAGAACTACTAATGCTAATTGATTTGGAGGTTTTAGAAACTGAAAGCATGACATTAGAGCACCATTTCAGTTAGTAATGCATTGAAATGTTTACTTTTTTTCGGGATGTTTGTTAATTAGGCTGTCACATATCCTCCTGATAATGATCGATATTCGATATATAGCCAAAGGTTTCTACTTTCTACTCTGACGGTGTCATTCTGTACATACTGCAGACTATGAAAACATCTAGTCGCTAGTAATGCATAGGCTTAGCGTTGTCTTGTACTTAGGATTATGCCTGCAACATATTCAGTAAATCTAGCTTCGACATTTCATGAGTGCTTATATTGTGTTAGCGTGTGTGTGTGTAACGTACTATATATTCATGATGTAGATAACTAGGCAGTACATTGCCAATCCTAGACTTTTAACCAAAACAATGCAGTCTTTATTGAGAAAGTTACGAAAACAGCAAGATCATGCTAGACATAAGAGTCTAGATTTAGCAATACTACAATTTCCCACGTTAGTACAGATCAACTTGACACGTATAGGTAGAAGCGTAGACCTTATTAAGTTCTCCAAGGAACCGATCAAAACAAGTCTCCCTCTTGAGAAAACCCTAGGACCCACCTCCTTTTCTTGGTTTCTTTCTCCGTCCGGTGACGTGTCCTAGCGACGCTGTCGTCGGACGAGATCCTTTATTTGGCGCCTATCTTGGTTGCAGCCAGTGTTGGTAGTGATACCTAAGGCCTGAGATCCAGGTTAAGGATGGTGAGAGGGGTTTGTGTTGGTCGGAAGCACGTTTAGGATCGATGGTGGAGGAGAGTGGTGAGGGGAGGTTGTCGGCGGCCTACACCTCTCTGTAGAGCCATGGCTCGTCGGAGCAGAGGGTCGCATGATAGAAAGCTGAGATTGGAGATCTCTCTAGTATGGGGAGATCGATCTGATTTGAGTACGACTGTCAAGACGCACCTCGGGTTAACCCCTTTAACCCGAAGTAAATCCTGTGAGGACCTTCTTACCGAAACCCCCTTAAAATGGACAACCCTTCCTACGAACAAACTCAGCACTTTCATGAATAATTTAAAATCAACCCCCAACTTTCGGAGCCATCCTGCTCCCCAAACCGCAACTACGCTTCACAAAAAGTAAACTAAACTAAGTTGGGGTAATCAGAGCAAATCTATATAGATGAGATACCCAAGTAAAATTGCTAGCGTTAGCAGATTAGTTGGCTATGACTCGTCTTCTATATGCACGACCTCTTCTCAGCATCCCTGCAACACTGGGCATTTGAAAACGAAGGGTCCAGGGAAAAAAAATTTAAAAATAGGATGTTAGAGTGAGTGGACAAAAACAATATCTAAGCGTGTGAAAATAATCAATTTATGTCCTCCCATTGAATTTCTAGAAAAATCCATATGCATGCCTCAGGGTGAAAATCAACAAACACCAACTCTAGCCTTGCTAGATAAAATATTAAAAATGTGATCATATACGTAACTAGCCTCGCTAGTTAATACCATGTAGTAAAGTGAGCCTCGTTCAAACACATGACCACCCATGTATATCCAAACCGGGCTACGACAGTTGCGCCTCGCGCTCACGTCGCGCTCATAATGGCGACAGTAATGGGCAACGTTATGATGACAGAGTATACTCTCGATAAGAATATATTGTATAATAATGATTTGACTCTGTGTGTGTGTATATATATATATATACTCATACGGGGCTACAACGCTTGCACCTCGCGCTCACGTCGCGCTAATAATGGCGGCCGTTAAATATTTACTATAACATTATGGCGGAGTATACTCTCCGTATGAATATAATAGATTTTCATCACAACACGTATATAAAGAAAATATGGATATGCATGTGACCAAATAATCCACCAATGAAAATCCCATAATCTTCAAATCAAAAGAAATACCGGATAAAAATGGATAGTAAGATATCCAGTAAATTAGAAAATCTCAAAAGAGGAACGATGCATAAAAATAAATTTAAAACAAACATTCACTCACAGTACTTAATATGACCTCTTCATTGCTCGGAATGCCCCTCGAGCGTTATCTCGAAATATCTACAAGGTTGAGTCCAAACGC
This sequence comes from Comarum palustre, assembly GCA_951800085.1. Classification (NCBI taxonomy): domain Eukaryota; kingdom Viridiplantae; phylum Streptophyta; class Magnoliopsida; order Rosales; family Rosaceae; genus Comarum; species Comarum palustre. Next base: position 14,072,020 of record OX637587.1, on the reverse strand, counting down.
ACGTTCGACCATTGACTGTAAAATTAATCCGACATATCAGTCTTTAATACTGTTGACTCGTACCCAAAATGGAAAGTTTCCCAACTTAGTAGGTTTCCAAAAATAGAAAGTTTCCTAAAATGGAAAGATTCTAATTACGGTTAGTTTTCGTTTTAGTACGTTTCCTTATGCGTAACTTTCTGATTTCGACTCTTAACTCGACTAAACGAAAACAATACACTTCCTAAGGAGTCGATGACTAGCTCTTTGGTGTTTCAGCCAGTTTCATTGCCTCGTTGGAATCGTCACCGGATTCCGGCAACTTGCTGAAATTTCATCAGAGTTTCCCCGTTTTCTTCGTCTCTAAGTTATCGATATGTACAACAAAATAACAACATATCAACCACAAATCAACATCACAACAACAAATTCAACAACACTGTAATTACACATTTGATCAAGAACAAACACAGGAGCTCCAGAACTCCAACTCACCTTCTGCTTGTGCTCCCCAAATTGAGATTCCAGTAGCAGCCTCCCTGCTGCCTGTCTCCACGCTGCTTCGATCACCACCTCCACCACGTCAGCTCCACCAGCCCCTCCACCTCTGCTCGTCACTGACTCGAGCACAGTAGCTCCTCACTGTCCAAACTCATCCACCAGGACCCCCTCTGCCTCTTACAACCCTGCCTTAGCCCCAGTTATCAAATTCTAGCCTCGCCTGAGCTTGAGAAGCTCACCAGAAAAGGTCGCCGGAGCAAAAACCCAAAACCCAGAAAATCAAGAAAAAACAATGAATTAGGGCTTTTTGATTAGGGCCTCGAATCGAACATCCAAGCCTATGAAGATGAAGAAGAAGGTGAGAGGAGAAGAACCATACCAGTCAGAGGTTGAGTCGCCGCCTGGAACGCCGGAATCCGGCCAACACAGTCGCTCCTCCTCCTCCTCCTCCTCCGATCTCCCTCGATTGTGGATGAAAATGGAAACTAAGGGCTGGGCTTTGTAGAGGAGAAAGAGAGGAAGAGAAAGAGAGAGGTGCGCCGTCGAGCGGTGGCCGGAGGCAGCCAAAAACAGTCGAGCATGGCGGAAGCAGAGAGAGCGAGAGGAGAGTGTCGAGAGGGAGATAGTTGACTCGAAGTGGGATCTTTGACTTCGGTCAAATGTCTCACCTCTATTTATAGAAAAATGGACGGCTGAGATTCAATCTGAAAAATATCCATTGGCCTAGATTTAAAGAAGGTGAAAAGTAAAAGTTAAAATGGTAAAACTCTTTTTACCGGATTGATAATTAAAAGTTACCCGAAACTTCGAAAATTCATAGAAAATTAACCGAAGCTCCGAAAAATAATTCGAAAATACTGGGAGACTCGTGTCGACACGTACTATGACATCGAGTCATTAATTGAAGAATTTGAAGAACTTTTAAAAACTCAAAAATGAACGTGGCCGTTCACTCGCGAAGTTACCGAATACGACTTAAACCTCAGTAACTCGTCATTAACCACGGTAAAAACATGCGGGATCTCACACGAGCAGCAATGACAGATGAGATAAATGCCTTGTTGAAAAACAATACTTGGTCCCTGGTTCCACAGTTTCATTCCCAGCATGTTGTCGGTTGCAAATGGGTATTCTGAATCAAAAGAAAATCAGATGGCTCAATTGAAAGGTACAAGGCACGCCTTGTTGCGAAAGGCTTCCATCAGCAACATGGAATTGACTATGGTGAAACATACAGTCCTGTAGTCAAACCAGCAACAATTCGAACCATTCTATGCCTTGCTGTTTATAGGGGATAGTCTCTCTGTCAACTAGACGTTACGAATGCTTTCCTTCATGGCCTACTCCAAGAAGATGTTTATATGGTCCAACCACCAGGGTTTATTGATCTGAATCGCCCTTCTCATGTTTGCAAGCTGCATAAAGCACTCTATGGGTTAAAGCAAGCTTAGTTTCAACGTATGAGCTCTTTCTTATTGTCTGTTGGCTTTCGTATCAGTAAGGCAGACTCTTTATTGTTTATTTACCAACATGGCCTGCATACTATCTACTTCTTACTATATGTAGATGATATTGTTGTTACGAGCAGTGATGATCGGGTTCTCTAGAGCTTCATCGACACTTTAGGACGTGGTTTTGATATAAAGGACCTCGGTCCGTTGCACTACTTCCTTGGTTTACAGGTTATGTCTCATGCTAATGGAATTCATCTCAATCAAATCAAGTATGCACATGATATTCTTGTCAAACATGACTTGCTCCTCAGTAAACTAGTAAGCACACCCATGACCGCCAAGTTCATTCTCAGCCACGCTGATGGAGTTTTACTTGATAATCCCACTGCGTTCTGGGAGATGGTTGGTTCCTTACAATACCTAACCATTACTCACCCAGATATTTCCTTTGCAGTTAATTCAATATCTCAGTTTATGAGCCAACCACGGGTTCCACATCTTCTTGTTGCCAAGAGAATACTCTGATATATCAAAGGCACATTGGGTCATGGTTTGTCTTTCAGTCCTCAACGGCAACCTGTCCAGCTCTTTGCCTATTCAGATGTCGATTGGGCCGGCTGTCCAGACTCTCGTCGCTCCACTTCAGGTTATCTTATCTACCTTGGCAGCAATTTAGTTTCCTGGTGTTCCAAAAAGCAGCCTATTGTCGCACGTTCAAGTGCTGAATTTGAATATCGATCCTTAGCACATGCTAGTGATGAAACCACATGGTTAGGCTTCTTACTATATGAACTTGGTGATCATATTCACTATCCTATCATGCTTTACTGTGTCAATCTTAGTGCAACATACATGGCTTCTAACCCGGTCTACCATGCTAGCACAAAACATATTGAGTTAGATTACCACTTTGTCCGTGAAAAAGTGGCACTTGGAAGTTATAGTGTCAATTTTGTGCCTTCTGTGGACCAACCTGCTGATCTTCTCACGAAACCCCTTCACATGCATCGACATCTTCTTTGTGACAAACTTGTGCGACCTGAGCCGCCCCGTTTAAAGGGGGTGTTAGAAATATTCAAATGATTGGCTGAAATCATGTATGATCTGCTATAAATCATTGTGTGATTTGCTGCATTATTGTTGCATCGCATCAGTTTAGAATCTCTCATATAATTGTTGTAAATAGACTTCTGACATAATATTACGATATTAGTAGTAGCCCACTGCTGCTATATAAGTTGTGTAATTGTATAAATACAAATTCTACACAGATTGACCCAAGGTAACACCCACAGGCGCGCATATAAGACCCTTAATTATTACCTTAACTTAATTTACTCTTGTTGAATATATATGTCATCTGTATACAACTATAATTATTCTTAAACCTGTCATTTCTTTTTCGTTTAGACATTTCACAGCTAAATAGCTACATAAATATCAGTCTTGATGAGACCGCATTTAAGGATTCTCGGCGCCTGACCTCATCTATGCTACAGAGGTGGTTATTCTGATATCATTTTATCACTATCCAAAGGGACAAGGCCGGCCACCTTAAACGTACCCCGGCCGCTACTGCTAGTTAGTTTAAGTGGACATGTGGATTCTTAGAGCATCCGCAGCGGAGGCGGATTTGAGCACGAGCAGCCGAGATTTCGGGTGGGCCAGCCGGAAAATAGCACGAGCAAGCGAGAATCGAGCGTGCAGCGGGGGAGGTGGAGGCCGGCGACCGATCGTTGACGGGGAGGTCGAGCGCGAGCACGAGCAGTTCTTGCTCGAGCTGCTGCTCGAGCAGTCCCGGTGGAGCCCACACACGTGGGTGACGACGACGGCCACCTGTTAATCCCCCCAAGGCGCGTGATGAGGCGCGTCCTTCCATCTCGCAACCGGCCCAAGCGACTCTGACCGCTCGTGCTTCCTCTCCGATCCCACGATAATGGCTCAGGCGGCATCAAAACCAACCCAATTGCATGAGCAGTCTCACCCTCCCACAACCACCACGGCCTCCTCCCAGATCCCCCAAAGTCGCCACCTTGTCGTTCTTCTGGAGTTGTTCAGAAAATCTGAGAGAGCGAGGGAGAACAGAGAGAAGTCGAGAGAGAACAGAGAGAAGTCGAGCTGCAGATCCGGCTCGCCCAATCACAGCGCGCCACGTGTCAATATCGACACAACAAATCGGATCCAACGGGCAGATTGATCTGAGCCGTTTGATTCGATTTGATTTTAGATCCAACGTCCCAGATTTGAAGGCAACGGCCTTCGAATTTTTAGGGAAAAATGTTGCAAAAAAATCTGAAAAAATTATAAAAAAAATCCCCAAAATTGCAATTCTTAAGCAACTTGATCTCGATGAAGGAGATGCTAGCGAGGAAAATTTTTCAAATTGCTATCGCCCACTTTTTCCATAGTTATGTATTTCTATTATGTACTTTCATTTCTAGTTATGTACTTTAAATTATGTATTTCCATTATGTAATTTCATTTCTAATCATGTACTTTAAATTATGTATTTTCATTATGTACGTTACATTTTCAAGTAATAAAATCACACCTTCTTTTCGAGTCATGAATTTTTTTAAAAAAAATCAATGAATAGTAATAAGAGGTGCTATTTTTTCCTACCGCTGCACGAAAACACTGCACTGCACCTCCTATTACTCAAATAGTAATAGGAGGTGCTCAAATAGTGCTTGGTCCTCCTATTTTGAGGAGGAGCAAACCCTAAAACGGATGCATATGCTCTTAGGCCTCGGCTCAGCAAGCTCCTGATCTAGATTCTTACATCATGGTCATGTTAAATTCACCATGTATCAAACATGCGCTGCATCAAGTCTCTCGATCTCTTGCTTCACTCATCCGGCAAGAATCTACTTTATAATTCAAAACGTGATTACTAGTGGTGGAATTAGAGGAAACAACAGGAGGTCAAAGTTTGCATCTTATCTAATCAACACTGCAGGTAAAGGGATATGCATGATAGCAATATTCATGCAAGTCATAAGAATACGCCGATATAAATCAAGGGATGACTTCAATCTGTAGCCTTATTCAATCTTAGTATTCTGATCCTCTTCCCTCATCTAACGTACAGATGATGCCATTAGAATATGTTTTCTTAAGTTTCTGTTCAGCTTGATGTGAATGTGATAAAATAAAGCATGCTACAGCAAAAAAACTATTTACTTGTGAAAGTGCTTGCTCGACTAATGGGTCTCTCTTTTTCGAGTGATTAGTCTGAATCTGAATGGTTTTGCTTGCTATGATTGTTGAGTTGACCTATTAAAATAGTTCTATACATTGCTACGTACATAATTAACTTTTTTTTCCTTAATAACAATTCATATAATATTTCTTACTGATAATCACCACGAGGAAAAGTTACATATCCAGAACTGAAAAGCTTCAAAATTCAAACTGATGGTTGATCAAAAGTTCAATCTCAAATTCGGACAGTTCTTAAGAAGGTGATGCTCATGACTGATGATGACAGACCTCTACTTGTATATACCAATTCTGCAACTCTTGCACGGGTGCGTCTTCAAAGCTTAAATCCAAATGACAGAAGTTAGTGATGGTGTCCATCAGGTCCCCCAGGACTGACTCGCTTTGACACGAAGTGAGCTCTTCCTGCCGCAGCAGCTTGTCTTGTAATGCTTGCCTTCAACACTTGTTTAGCAGTCTCCATCAAAAATGTCCGAGGAGGCCGCTGGCTGATCCTCATCCGGTTGGATAAAGACGATGGAGAAGAACCAGACTCTGAATTTGGAAACCGTAGCAAGACTAAGAAAAGGCAAAACCAGAATTTGAGGCGGCTACAGTTTGCAGCCATTTTCTTTGTTCGATAACTGAAGTTGCTCGGTGTTACGCGTTACGAGCATGGACGGTTGGATACATATATATAGAGGGATAGAGCATATAGTCGACCTCCAATTAATATTGCTTTGTACTTTTCCAATATCAAAATCATAAAGTTCAAGCTTTTGCGTTCCAAACAAATTACAAATGACTTTCAAGAATCATCAACTCATTTTATTGAATATATATATATATACACACACACACACCACATAAATTTTAATTCGAGTCCAGATCAGAAGCGGACATCCTCAAAGACGTAAAAGTGCGGACGATCATCCTCAAACCATGATCAAGCGTTGATGGTGGCTCTGTTGTTGCCGGCCCCAAACCAGGCATCAATGTGGAGCATTTCCTTGTTGCTGAACTCGTGGTTGAAGAGTTTGAACTTTGAAGACGGTATTGATGGTGTTTGAGGTTTCCGGCAAGCTCGCCGTGGAGACATGCAACTCCGATCACCTGAGCCATTCACCTTGATTGTGATGCAGCCCGGCATGTCCAAAGTCTCATTCGGCAACAACAGAGCAGCCATGGATGCTTGATCGAGGTCTAAAGATGATAGTCCGCACTTCTACGTCTTTGTGGACGTCTTGTCACACCCCGTAAGCACTTCACGTTGGTGGTTTCTACGCATTTATTGACACCGAACCCGAGACGCAAGCGGAAAAAGAAAAAATAAATTCAAATTTTTTTTTAAATAGTAGAAAATAAAACGTTTACAATAACAAAACAAAACAAGGTTTGACGTTCTAGCTCACTCCTAACCTTGTGTAATACTTCTTGACTCTCGTACATATCAGCTAAACCTAAACAAGATCTTATAGGGGTGAGCTTATGCTTAATAAGGTCAAACCTCTTAAGTTATACTTAACTATGTCGTGCAATCAAGTTATCGAATATCGAACAATACTTTATAAAAATAATAAAATTCGATGCATAAATGCTAATGCACGCCTTCGCTCGATTACTGACACATATTAGTCCGTACACCCAAGACATATGAACCTACACGTCCCATGCCGCGTAGATGTCTAGAACATACGACCTAACAAATCAATAATTTATAAACTCTAGTACCTCTTTTGTTAGTGCTTTAGTTAACCTCATGGTCGCCAGTCCTGAAACCTGATAAGATCGTTTCATCAACTCATACGTCGAAAGGGCATCCTTTCCCTACTCATTTGCGTAGGTGGGCTGATGATATAGCTACTAGAAGTCCCCATAAACAAAATCAACTACACAAAATGTATCTATTATATCGATCTCATTCTCCTCTCCAAAATCATCATTCTCACCATTTCTTACAATTTCTCACAAGGTAAAGCCTCGGATCAAGGTGAGAGATGTCAATCACTTCCCCACTAGCTAAAGCCAAGGAGGTTCCAAAGCTAGAAGTGACATCGTCCAGCATAGTCGACATGATGAGCAGATTGAGAGATTAGGTTGAAGTTGGAGAGAAAAGAGTTGAATTTGTGATGAGATTTAGGAGGAAGAGGCGGTGACTGTTTAGGGTTTGATAATTATAGGGTTTGCTTTTCTCTTCCTAAGTTAGAGCATGGTTATTTGCATAGGTTTTTTTAAGAGAATGACCATTTGCACAAAATAATAAAAGTCAAACCCCAAACCAATGAATTAAAAAGTCAAATGCTCATTTCAATACAAGGTGTACTTACTAATACCCAAATACACAAATCTTTATTAAATTCATAATAAAATAATATTTTTTTGAGACAATTTTACCCTTGTTCCTTATACACTTGGAGAAAAAATGAGAGAATATTTTGTCAGAGCATCTCCAGTCGCCGGACTCCGAAAAATTACTGGTAGCCAAAATTTCGTCAGATTTTTTCTACTAGGGGCAATAAACTTTTACAGAAAGTTTACTAGGGCAACATCTACATCAAAATCTAAGTCTACTAACCCCAGTATACTCTAAATTTAAGTCTAATAACCCTAGTATACTACAAAACTAAATCTACTAACCCTAGTATACTCCAAACCAACTCTAATAACACACTGTATACATCAAAACAAAGTTTACTAACCCTAATATACTTCAAAACCAAGTCTACTAACCCCAGAATTTCATCAAATCCAAGTCCACTAACCCCAGTATCGACATTTTGTAAGGCCGGCGTGTAGATGACATGACCAGATCTGGATTTGAAGTTGCTCTTCAGACTCAATGTTGCAGCGACCGGCGAGGACGAGGCAGAGATTAGGTGGAGGCGAGGATGAGGTCGTAGGAGATGGTGGTGACGACTCTGTGAGTGACAGTTAGAGAGAGAGGAGATCAGAAGAGAAAATCAACTTAGATGCAAAATCTAAAGTTTACTACCCTTAGTAAACTTTTACTAGGGTAGTAACTCAAGCAGATGAACAAACTAGAGGCATTGGTAGTAAATCATAAATTTACTACCCCTAATAATCTTGTACCAGAGGTAGTAAACTTTACTAGAGGTAGTAAACTTGTAAAACAGTATCTCCAAAACCCATTATACACATTAAAAACAGTGAAAATCAATTTAGATGCAAAAAACTAAAGTTTACTACCCTTAGTAAACTTTTACTGTGGTAGTAAACTCGAGCAGATGAACAAACTCGAGGCATTACTAGTAAATCATAAGTTTACTACCCTTAATAAACTTGTATCAGAGGTAGTAAACTTTACCAGAGATAGTAAACTTACAAAACAATATCTTCATTGCCCATTATACACATTAAAAAAGTAAAAAATCAACGTACATGCAAAAAATAAAGTTTACTACCCTTAGTAAACTTTTACTGGGGAAGTAAACTTGAGCAGATGAACAAACTCGATCCATGATGTCGGAATCCAAAGGCAGAGGCGGAGATCTTCATGGTTGATCTGATACCGTTGTGGTCGTCGTTGTCCAGATCTTCATGGTCGTCGTCCATCGTCCAGATCTCCATGACCATCTTCCAGATCTGGCTCGGACATAGTCACCGGCGTTGAGCTCTGATCTGGAGCTGGCTCGGACTCTGATCTAGAGGAGAGAGAGAAGAGATATATCAGAGAGAGAAAAGAGATTTGAAATGGTTGATAGAGGAGAGATGAGCAAATATAATAGATCAGGGGCAAAAAAGTAATTTCATTAAAATTAATTAGAAATAGGCAGGTCAAATCTATTTTCATTAGAATGAACAATCAATCCTTATAATTAGTACTATATGGTCAATTATTGTTTTTTTCTTACCTTCCTATTAATACAAATTGTGTTAAGGGCTTCTTACTTTATCAAAATGTGCTTTAATGTTTTTAATTCAATTTACAAATAAGATAAATGAAAGCAATACAATATTCTTTTCAATATTTATCGTGCATCTGAAATTTCAAATTTCAGCCAAAACAATTTAGTGAAAATTTCATATAGGTCCCATTTTGAACATTTTATACTTTATAAGTCCACCTCAACATTTTTGTCCATGCAAGTCCACCTTGTGGTCCAAACCTGTGAATTTACTTTAATGATGTTCGTATAAAACCCTCAGCCCTACATCAGTTTCTCTATCTGAAAAAATGTAGTCTCATTCTTCTGATGCCATTCTCTCTCTCTCTCTCTACTTCGTCTTCCTCCTCCCACTCGTCTCCGAGCTCGAATCTCCAGCCATAGATCGTCTCAATCCAACACAGAGAAGATGCAGATCGACGTAGAAATCTTCAGCCATGGAGACATCTCAATCCAACACTGAGAAGATGCAGATCAGCCTAACAATATCAGGCCATGGTGACGTCTCATGCCAATACCAGCTCGGCGCAGCCGGATAGACGATGAAGGCGTCTCGACCTCAATGTTGTTGGCTCGACTTGACGTCTCCAGATCAAAGACAACGACGATTGGATCTTGACGTCGTTGGATTGATTAAGACGTAAGAGTGAGCCGTGTCTCTTAAATCAATTCACGCTCGGCCCAGACTCATTATTAGCCGCGATCAAAGTTGTAAGCTTCATTACCGACTCGCCGAACTTCAACACAGCACGCGACTCTTAGGGAGCTTATCTCTCCCTTCTTTGCTTCAATTTATTTAGGCTAAACTCCTCTCATTATCTATTGTCATTCTTCGAGCAAGCATTTCTCCTTTCGTTTGTTTTTATTGTGCTTCAATTTCTGGCATTAGCAGAAGCCAGGAGGAAAGCTGCTGAAATTGTATTGATAATAGTTTGTGTATGGTAGTATCCTTTTGACACAGATAGTATCTTTTCAACATAATCGTAGTATCTATCTATGCCTATGTTAGTATATTTTCGACTAATGTCAGTTGCTTTCTTGTTGTTTGATAGTACTTTATGTAACTATGAAAATAGTTTTCTAGTACTACGAAAATGTAGGGATGCTGATTTATTGTCGACTATGGAGCAGTTTAGTGTGGTGAAATTGAGGCCTTAGAGAAAAGACTAGAACCGGATGAGGCTTTGGCTTGCCCAGTGTAATGCATCAAGGTGGTTTGCCAATGAAGTCGTCGTCATTGTCCGAAGAAAATGACAATGCCCTTTAAACTATTGTAATGACAAACATTATCTTTCCAATATTATCTTTTTAACATTGTGGTAGTATCTTATGTGTTTGTATTAGTAACTTTTTAATAGAGTGATAATATCATTCTCTCTATATTAGTATATTTTCAAGATGATGTTAGTAGTTTTATTATTGTATATATGGTAATATCTTTTTAACATAGTGATAATAGCTATTGTTGTTGGTAATAGTAGTTTTTGTTTTTAGCGATTATAGATTTTGTTGGTTACAATACTTTTACATTAGTATCTCTTGTTGGTGGTAGGAATAGCTTTTATAGCTTGTAGTAGTACTTTTTGTAGCCAGTGGTAGTATCTGGCGAAAATAGCTTTTGTTGCCGGCGTAGTATCTTTTGTTACCAGAGTTAGTAACTTTATTTCCCAGGATAGTAGCTTTTTTACCGATAGTAGTATTTTTTACTAGCAGTAGTATCTTTTAATAGCTTTTGTTGTTGTCGGTAGTAATTTTTGTATGTAGCTGGTGGTAGTAGCTTTTATAGCTAGGGGAATAATAGATTTTGTAGCTGGCGGTAATAAATTTTGTTATTGTCGATAATAAATTTTGTAGCTGGCCGTAATCTCGCCGGAATTTGGCTGGAGACCGCCAGAGACCTCGCTAGAGTAGTTTAAGTTTGTGTCTCTAGTAGCTTTTTTTGTCGACAGTAGTAGCTTTTGTTGTCGGTGATAGTAGATTTAGTTTTAGACGATTATAATTTAAGTTCATATTTATAGTAGCCTTTGTTACCAACAGTAGTAGCTTTTATTGCCTGCAGTAGTATAATTTAGTTTTAGACGGTTATAGTTTTAGTTCATATCTATAGTAGCTTTTGTTGTTTGTGATAGTAGATTTAGTTTCAGACGGTAGTAGTTTTAGTTACCAGTAAAAGGAACTTTTGTTAGCAATAATAGTAGTTTTCCATATGTTTGTCGGAAACTTCATCGGAAGTCGGCCAGAGCCTTGCCAGAGGTTGGCTGGAAACCTTGTCGGAGGTCGTCTGACGACTCACTGGAGGTTTTTACGGAGATGAAAATGGTTGTTGACTTTTTGACACGGTTGCATTTTTGTAAATATAAGAGATAATCTAATTTTTTGTTGGATAACAGTCTGTAATTTTATTGAACTTCAATGCCTAACACAAACTTATATTTAGGCTTGGGTGGACTTATGTGAGTAAAAATGTCTAAAAGATGATTTCTATGTAATTGACCAAACAATTTAATGGTTTTTTGGTAAAAATGTTGGTTTTACTAATTTGTATAGATAAAAAATGTTGAAATTAAGATGATTATGTTTATTTTTATTTTTTAACATATGTCATTCATTTAAACTCCGAGCAAATTAAGCATAAAATATTATATCATTATTGTTAGAGAATAACTGAAAATGAATTTAGTTTCTTAGCTAATAGAACGTACTTCATCCCCCAAAGTGAAATTTGTGTCCACGCCCGTCCTGACCCATCAATAATATACATGCATTTACTAATAGGCCGGTACTCTCATTTCTCAAATTCCTTTGTAGAGTTGGTGGCTTAGCTAGTCATCTCTCGGCCTTTTATAGCACGCATGCAATCTTTCTTAGCATTTATATATATCGACTGGAACTTGGATCTTTCTGATACCTGAAACTGAAAGTGATCAATATCCCATGAAACTATGGACCTTCCAGATTTAAATATAGTTGCTCAACTTTTACTGTCATCTTTTGGTAAAAGTGGAGAAGCTTTAGGGTGTATTTATATTTGGCTTTTGTCTCCATGTAGTATATATAACTCCAGATTATTCAGTTTAAAGGGACTCTCTTATATATTGTTTCCAGGCTGTGTGCATGCTTCAGTAGTGCCATGATCTACAGAGAATTGAACCACAGAATCCCTGTTAACCAAGGAGACGAAAGATGTTGCAATCCAAAAAGATGTTCTTGGAGTTGTTGGCTAATCCAAAAGGGTGAAAACTAGAAAGGGTTGGGGACACCGAGCCCTCAAAACTTTATCTCTAGATTTCTTTTTCAGTGCATGCGCGGGCGCCGTCATACATGGCACAAAAGGAGTTGTGAATCTGTTCATAGCAATAAGAGATAAAAAAATCGAATTGATGGATATCTTGATCATCCATATATATTGCATGTCTAGTAAGATATACAACGGGATACGTACTAGGATTAATCCCACTTTAGCTAAATGTTCTTTTGTTTGAACTCGAAGTTTAAACTTTACAATATATCAATTGATGAAATTATCAACGTACGGTATCTACTTTATGTATATATTGTAACAAATCAAAGGGAAAACAGTATATATTTTTTAAAGTACATTGCATCCTACTTAACTCCTTTATTAAGTTTGATTAATAAAAATATGATAAATAAGTATGTAGCACTTAAATGCTCAATCAAGACTAAAAATTCACAGGTTGAAAACATATGAAATCCAAAACGAACAAGAAAGGTAAAACAATGTTCGAACTTAACTCTGAAAGGTAACATCAAGAGCCGAATACCAAGGTGTTCATGTTTGGCTTAGTTAATTTTTTTCGAGTTCGAGCCCGGCTAAAGTTTGATTTTTTTTTGTTGTGTTCAAGCTAGGCTCGGCCTGAATAAGCCCGAGCTATAGAGGTGTTACTTCAAAACCGAAAACCGAAAAAAAACGCATCGAAAACCTAACCGAAAAAAAAACCAAACCGAAAAAAACCGCACCGAAAAGAAAATAACCGAACCGAATAAACCGAAGTCAAATAGTCAACCATACAAAATGACGTTGTTTTAAACAAATGCAAAACTTTGTGAACCAACTCAACATATAAGCAAAATTATTAAAAATCTCGTGAAATAAGATATGATCGAAATGGTGAAATACGTCTAAGGTTGAAAAATCACATAATTCCGATAAAGTCTCGGTGCCGATAGTTGCGATCAACGCAATTCACCATTCTTTCTCCTGATGGGTAGCCCTATCTTTGAGGGTTATTTTTTAGTAAATTTTTATACCACTAGTTGCGTATCATCGATTTGAAACTATTTTGTGTTGAAAGTCCATCCAAAATACGTAATTTAGACGATCAAATGACCGTTTTCGTGCGTTTAATAGTTTGACTTACGGGATTGGCCGTAAGGATTGAGCTTTTAACTTTATCGGATCAAGTTGAATTTTTCCCATACATGTATTTTAGCATGATAGTCATATCAAACGGTTAGATTTTCGTTTGTCAAGTTTGATTATCAGAATCACAACATGCCTACAAATGTTGTATAACTTGTTTAGTAAGTTTTAAATAAATATTCCTTTTTAAAGTCTCGGTGCCGATAGTTGCGGTCAACGTAATTTACCATTCTTTCTCTCTATAGGTAGCCCTATTTTTGAGGGTTATTTTTCATTAAATTTTTATACCACTGATTGCGTCTCATCAATTTGAAACTATTTTATGATGAAGGTCCGTCAAAAATACATAATTTAGACGGTTAAATGACTATTTCCGTGCGTTTAGGGGTTTGACTTACGAGATTGACCGTCAGATCAAGCCCTTAACTTAATAAACAAGTTATACAACATTAGTAGGCATGTTGTGATTCTAATTATCAAACTTGAGAAACAAAAAACTGACCGTCTAATATGATCATTATGTCAAAATATGTCTATAGGAAAAAATTCAACTTGATACGACAACATTAAGAGCACGATCCTTACGGTCAATCACGTAAGTCAAACCCCTAAACGCACGAAAACGGTTATTTGACCATCTAAATTATGTATTTTGGCTGGACCTTCAACTGAAAATAATTTCAAATCGATGAGACGCAACCGGTGGTATAAAAATTTTATTTTATTTATTATAGCAAAGCCGGTGAAATATTAAGGTATTCATCGGCTAAGGTTTAGGGTTTTAGCCGATGAAATTTATTAAAATTCGTCTGCTAAAATTAAATAAATAAATAAATATATAAAATATAAGGCACTTTAGCCGACGAAATATATAATTTCGTCAGCTAAAGTACCCTCAAATTTTCAAAATCCTCTACTAAAATTTTAAACTTTAGACGACAAAATTAGGGTATTTCGTCTGCTAAAATTCAAAATTTTCAAAATCCCAGCCACTAATTTTAAACTTTAACCGACGAATTTTAATAAATTTCATCGGCTAAATTTCAAAATCCCGTTGAAAATTTTGAATTTTTTTCTATGTCTTTCATTCCCTCCTCGTCCTCTTCATCTCTTTTCCTCCTCTAGCGGCAACTCCTCATTCTCCTCTCCTTTACTCTCCTCCTCCTCCTCTCCTTCTCCTCCTCCTTCCCCACCTCTCTCCTCCTCCTCTCTTTGTCCCTCTCCTAGCCTTCTTCTCTTCCTCCTCCTTCTCCGGCCTCCTCCTCCTTCTCTTTCTCCGGCCTCGTCCTCCTCCTCCACCACAACTCATCCTCCTTCTCAAAAATACAAGAAATAAAAAAAGAAAATAAATAAAATTAAATAAAAAAAATATATATAGCTGACGAATTTTAATAAAATTCATCGGCTAAAGTTAAATAAATAAAATAAATAACTATAGCAGATGAAATTTATTAAAATTCGTCGGCTAACGTTTAATAAATATATAAAAATAAATAAAATAAATAAATAAATATAGCCGATGAAATTTCGTCGCCTAAGGTCCAAAAAATCATCGTCTAAAGTCCAGACTTTAAGCAACGAAAAATTTCTTCATCGGCTAAATATATAACCTTAGCCGACGATAAACAGTAATTTCGTCTGCTAAGGTCTTAACCGACGGCTTTTTCCCGATGACTTCTTAGCTGACGAAATGTTTTAACAGACCGACGAAAACATTTCGTCAGTTAAAGTAGTTGTCCTGGTAGTGTAACATAGGCTACTCCATTTTCGGTTAGTAAATAATAAAGTGTCGTTCTCTCTCCTTGACTAGGGTTTGAGGTAGCGAGCAAAAGGCACGATGGCGGCTTGCTTTCGTTGAACCTGTTAAGAGCTACGCCATTGTGAGACAGTGTAGCGGTGGTTAATGGGCTCGGTATTCTTAAACAGCGGTTGGTTTCAGTAAGGATCAAACGAGGGATTCAGGATCTGGGCACTTGTTTTGGTCTGAGGCCTATTGGTGGATGTCGATTGATCACTGCATCCTCTTATAGGGGAAAGTTTTTGTTCTGGTTTTGCTTGGACAATCGTCAATGACGTAGATCTCGCCTTTACTTGGTTCTGTTAAGGCGTGTTCAAACCAAGAAGTCGTTGGGACAAGAATCGACGAGGAAGAGGAGGTCGGGTCATCTTCGTTTTATGGGCGGCGCCGAAGGATGTGGAAGAGACGGCCGCCAGATCCAGGGCAAAGCCTTGCGCTTGTGCGTAGTATGCCTTATTGAACGGGTTTTGGGTCTGGGCCTTTGAGCCTAGATCCAAATTTGGGATGCCTTAGGCTTTAATTTGTTCTAGTATGGGATTAAGTTTCTAAAAGAAGCTTATTCTTCATACGTTTGTTATGAAGATATTCAGGCTACTTGTACCACAATTGCGTGTAGGCAAGTTGATCTCGATACATAGGTAATTGTAGGAGACGAGACTAGATTTCAATTAGAAGTTTGCTTAATTGCGAGCGTACCAGATTCTTTAGTAGTATGTTTTACTTTCTTAGTTTTGTTTGGTAATATACTTTCTTACTTTCTTGGTACGCAATTGTACCACAATGGCGTGTAGGAAAGTTGATTTCGATACATAAGTATAATTGTAGGACACGAGACTAGATTTCAATTAGAAGTTTACTTAATTGCTAACTTACCAGATTCTTTAATAGTATGCTTTGCTTTCTTAGTTTAATTCGGCTCGGACGAATTTGCTTTGTAAGTATGATGAACTTAACTATTTAGTTGGTAATAGTAATAGTAATTCTTCTATTTCAAAAAAAACACAACTACTATATTTCGATTGATATGTTTCCAAATTATTAATTTTTCATGAGTTATAGTATCTGTCTATGAGTTTGGTCGACCAAGAAAATATTGAGGATAGATGAATTTTTGATATAGGTCACTTCACCTCCACCTACTGATTATCAAAAAAACTTTCCCAAAGTCAAGCACTCAATCTCTATATGTATATAAGATTTCTGTCATTTCATATGCTCTCGTGCGTTGGAAATTATATGTTTAGATAAGTGCTAGTATTTGTACGTAATGCTTGCTTTGAGAAAATAATGATTAATTTAGCACTACATGCACAATAATTTTGAATGCTAGCCAATACCATATAGTGGTGGCTAGAGGACGATTATAAGTCAAATTAAAAAAAAGAATAGTCAAAGGACTCATAGTCTCATTTCTAAAAGAGAAGAGATGCACTTCAACTCATTTCCTAATCCCATCTTTTAATCATAAGCTGACTATCTAATCACGACCGAGTTCAGAACTACTAGAATAAACGATGGAAGATCCTATTTCATTCCGTTGTTATTTCCTTTCTCCACCCAACCCCCTTTGCCCAACCCTCGTTAATCTTTCAATCACAGACTACCTATCATATTTCTTCTCATATCTTTGATTACTCACGGATAAGATGCACATTTTTTCTTCTACCAAACCCAACTTCACCGATAAGATGCACATTTTTTTCTTATGTCTCTCCATCGATCCCTTAGTGGATTGGCTTTTTTTCTCGCATCTTTTTTTTCTTGGTTGCGTTGTTAGCATTTGAGGATGTTTTATATGGTTCAGAGTTATGGGTTGTTATGATCTTAGGTTGTATTTTCTGTTGCTGTTACTGCTTGGGTTTGTGGTTGAGCTTCAAGATCTCACCTGCTGATCGGAAGACGGTCCTGTGTCATCTCTAGGTTTGGTTGGTGACAGCTGCGCATCATCATGCTTGCCTTTTTCTGATAGATATGCGTCATGGTTGAAAATTAACGGATCTTCTGGGTTTGTTTGTACTTTTTGTTCGGGTTGTTGTGTATGTTTGTTATAGATTGAATAAAGAGTCTTCCATCGCCAAAAAAAACTAACTCGATCTATATCACTAGGTCGATATGATAGAGAACTAGTTTACAAGGGGAGCTGGTATACTGCTATGATAGAGAACTAGTTCACAAGACGGAACCATTCCAAATGAAGGGAAAAAATGACTCGTATAGTCGTATATGTAAGATCTAGTGTATTACACGCGTTTCGTCGCGTCGTTTTTGTGAGATCCTATACTACTGCAGCTCGAAAGATACATCATGTTCACGTCGTCGTCTAGTGATGGCGTGGATCAGGGCCGCCAGGACTCAAGCGTTTGGAGTCGAAAGGCTTTCCGGCTTGTCTTTGAATACCAGCACTCAACACCTTTGTGGCACTCTCCATCATTATCGATGGGTCGATGACCTTGCTCTCCTTCAACAATGGTGCTCGAGCACGAGCTTGATGAGAGCCTGGAAATGAAAGCAAGATTAGGAAGATAAAGAACGAGAAGTAGTTAAGCTGGCCCGCCATGTATTCTCTGATGAGGAAGTTGCAGATCGAGCTCATCCTCAGAACTTCATGGGGATACAACTCATCAAGAGTTAGTGTAAGCTGGGTATATATAGTAGCAATAGAATGCCCCTACACGTACCAGCCTACGTCTCGAATGTCGGCCGTCGTTCGAGTACTTTTATTTAAGTAAAGAACAACCAAATCGCTGGTAATAGTGTATGAATGCATCTTCCATATTATTTTCTGAAAAGAAAAAAAAAAAAAATATATATATATATATATATATATATATATACATGGTCTTTTCATTAAGGGATCCTTATTTTTGATTTATTTATAGGAATAGGCATTCGACAAACTTTCCGATCACATTTTTCAATCTTAACCGTTCAATTAAAATTGAAAAATGTGATCGGAAAGTGTCGAATGTCTATCCCTATAAATAAACCAAAAATAAAAAATCATTAGTGGAAGGACCCTATATATATATATATCAAGGTCTTAAAAAGCGCGCTTCAGGCGAGCCTTAAGACGTAAAAGGCGCAAGGCACATGTGCAGCAGCCTCAGCCTTGCTGCCTAGGCACACAGGCGCCAAAAGCGATGCGCAATGCGGCCTAGGCGTGGCTTCAGGCTCTAAAGGCGGACGCTTCTGTTTTTTTTAATCAAACATGATTTTGAAATAAAACTTTTGTTGAAGCTAGGGTGGAGAGTACCAACTTCATAAAACGAGATATATAAAAGAGTAATCATCCCTATAATGTAAATTGTTTTGATAATTAGTAGGAATGTAGTGTAATTAAATAAAAATGCCAAAAAAACGTAAGGCTTACGTCTTACCGAGGCTATCACGGCTACGCCTTAGCCTTTTAAAACATTGATATATATATATATATATATAGATGATAGTAAAAGAAATGGGGCTGATATCAAGTCTGTTAGATCAGACAAAAGAGAAATTTCATCTTCATTTTGATGAGATTAACTATCACTCAAGATATGATTATCTATAATGCATGAACATGAACTTGATTACTTGTAGTTAATTTGTTTGCTAATTATCTCTTACAGATGAACTCATGGATAGTGGAGCTTTGTAAATGGTTACAGCTACAAGATCGAAACCTTGGCAATACAAGGGTCCAAAATATATTGTAGGATATATCGAGTTAACACAATGATATTCAGTTATTCATCATTCTCATCAATGAGTACACCTGTAAATAGATCGGATCTGAACCGGATTCACCTAGATCCGGATCCGTAATAGAAACTTTAGATCAAGATCCGACCTGTTACCCGCCGAATCTTTAATAGCTCGATCCAAATCCGGATCCGACGGGTTAACGGATACCCGACTCGTCAATCAGATCCGTTTATAATAATAAATATATCAAATTTTAATAATAATTTCATAGTTTTATTATAAAATATCGATGAAATTTTATAAGAAAATAAATTTTACATCAAAAGTTTAATTACATGCCTAATATTTGACCTCCAATGTTTTTTAGTATAAATATATAGGCATTAACAACCTTTAACTTCATCAAATCATATTTTAGAAGCAATTTAGAAATGAATGTTTAGATTATCTAGATAATTATCATATTTTTTAATATTTATGAATAATATTAGATTTATATAAATATTATTTAATTATTTTTAAACGGATCCGGGTCCTTAACGGATCGGATCAACCAAGATCCAGATCTGATCCGTTTAGTAAACGGGTTAATGGATCCGGGTCCTTAACGGATCAACGAGTCAAATTTTCGATCCAAACTCGTTTAAAAACCACTGATCCAGAGTGGGTCTGGATAAGAACCGGTCCATTTACAGGTCTATCAATGAGTCATATAAGGTACTCGTTACAAATGGACACCTCTAGGAATAACGAGCCGACTTTCGTAAAAAAAAAAGAAGCTAGTGTATGCCGTATGGAGTAAACACAATGCTGACTGTGCGATCACAAAGTGTTTGAATCCTTAGCATAAAAGTTCCATGTTTTTTCTGTGTGCCTCTTTATAAAAACAAGAGAAAATTTCAGTTTACCCCCTAATCTTTTGTGCCAAAATCAGTTTAGTACTGTAACTTTTTTAAAATCAGTTTGCTCCTTTAACTTTGAGAAAATTTAAGTTTACCCCCCTAATCTTTTGTGCCAAAATCAGTTCAGTCCTGTAACTTTTTTAAAATCAGTTTGCTCTTTTAACTTTCGTAAATACATCAGTTGATTTTAATTTTTTGAATTTCCTCGAATGTGACGTCACCAAAGCTGACGAATGACCCATAATTCAGCTTTAACCTCTCATTTTCAATGAAATGTCTGATATTTTGCATAGATGATTAGAGCTAGTTTTTTCTGCAGCTGAATCCAAACTGTTGGTTTTTGTTAGTTGGATGTAAACACACTATTATGCATCTATTTAGTTGTTACTTTTGGTAATTATGAACATGATTGTATGTAGATTTTATGAAAAATTGATGGTTATTTTGTACAATTTGTGTATTGTTGTCATAGATTTTGTCCGAATTTTCACATAATTTTTTTTTAGAGATTTTTGATGTTAAAGACCTATTTTAGGGTCGATTTTGTTGTTAGGATTAGAAGATGTAATTTTGCCAAATAGATGCATTTTTTATCTTTAATAATATTTTGTCAAATTGACTATTTTACCCTTTTGAGGAGAGATAAAACTGAATTATAAGTGTTTTGTCAGCTTTGGTGATGCCACGTTCTAAAGAAATTCAAAAATTGAAACCAACTGATGTATTTACAAAAGTTAAGGGGGCAAACTGGTTTTTAAAAAAAAGTTACAGGACTGAACTGATTTTGACACAAAAGATTAGAGGGTAAACTGAAATTTCTTCTAAAAACAACCTAATGGCCTGCTATGTTAATCTACCAAGTACAAAGGCCAACAAGTTTTGTCTTACACTTAGGCCAACTTATAATGGACTATATCAATCCCACTAAATGGTGAATATCTTGTCATGGAGTAAACTTTGGCACCCAATAAAATTTTCCAACTCAGGAACTTCCCCTATTGTATTGAGGGATCTGAGGCATACAGGCATTTGATCATTGTCATCAGAATCACAATTATATAATACAAAGGAAACAGCCAGAGTTGGTATAAAGTTACAAGGCAACCGTACCCTTTTACAATCAGCTTTCTGGCATTACTGGAATATATATTGTTTCTGTGATCATCTGCGTCTGATTTTCTTCCAATACCAGCTTCTGAAATTGGAGCAAACTTGGCTCATGACAAGCTCCTCTTTCACTTCAGTATCCTTATTATAAAGTTTGCAGGACAAAGCTCTCTTCTGTTGCATATTAAATCAAAGGAATCAATTTTGATTTGCAAGAGTAATTTTACACAGTAGCTACTAAGAGCCAGAGAATGACCAGGTCATGAACGTACGCTGATCAATTGTCGGTTGTGCATAGTATCCACAATAAAGCATAAGCCGACATATATGATGACTTGACCTTAAGTCTTGCCAAATCAAATGATCTACGACTTAATTCAAAATTATCAACTAACAATGCTAAAAGGGAGATTCGTAGGATATTTTGTACAGATCAGGCAGTCACAGTGCTCACAGGGTTGCAAAGCCTTTGCATATGAGCAAGGTAAGGTACCAATGGACTAAAATCATCACATTCTGCTTGCTAATCTGGAAGTAATGGTAACCTTTCCACAGTGGGAAGTGAACCGTTTGTGTTACCATTGGTACCCAGAACTTCATCAAACTCATCGTCTTCATTAGCAGTTCTTTTGGTAGTACGACACTCTTCAATCCTTGTAGTATGATACGGTAGGATACGGAGACGCACATCTGGCTCCTGACCAATTCTTTCTGTTTCTAATTTGTACTTGCGAATAAGGTCAATCTGTAGAGACATAATGTGGGATGGCCTCGGAAGAAGGTCTACAGGTTCCCCTTTTGGAATTACAACCTGCTCAATGGCTATTCTTGCCTCCTGTAAGACAGTAGTGAACAAAAAGTTATTGAACTAGGTGTCGGTTAAAAGGGACTATCAATGGATGACCAATCCCCCCAAACCATATTTATATGCAACATCATAAATCGATATCCTAGATCACCCCAGTGCTTTACCATTTACTCAAGAATATGTCTCCAATTTGTCCTCAGGTCATAGTAGGGAACTCCTATTTTTCATTCTAAAATTTTGCCTTAATGGTTTGTGGGGGAAAGGAGAAGAATAGCACCCTCTTTTTTATTCTTTTTTCTGTTCTTTTTTTGTCAGAGAAGGCATATATGCCAAATGTGAATACCCCCTGAAGCCACAGACCAGGTAAAATACCTGGTAAAGAAAACCAATCTAGCCAACGTAACTATATGCTGTGTATTCTCAATGATATCTACAGTGTGGTAATACAGGGTTCTACCTTGTTTTGTTTCTTGTTAAGTCACGATTCATGGGCAGTCAATAATAAGAATATGTAGGAAGCCAAAGAGCATGTTTCTACCAAGTATCATCAGACTGGGGATTCATTTTAATTTACTTCAACTCTGTTGACTTGTGTTACTGATTATGCAGAAGTTGAAGATGGGAAGAGAGCAATCATATCTTGCCTATTTTTTTTAAACACAATAGAAAATAGAATCACAATAGATGCTCTGAAAATGAGGAGCTTGCAAGGTCTATAATTACCTCTAGAGCATCAACCTTCTCAGATGATTGCATCTTATCTACTGGTGCATAATCGTTCAAACCACCGTAATAATCATTCAATAGTAACCGTAGTGCCTTTTTAATTTCCACCAATACGCTTGTCTTGAGAAAGAGAAAAAACAATGGTGAAACAACGAGTACGAGTGTCTACTACTAGCAAATAAACTAAGATAATGCAGTGTTGATTACCTTAGTCACATAAATGGGTGTGCCATGAGATCTAGCAGCAGCCTGAATCCCGGGATTCTTCTTGAGCTTGGATTGCATGGCGAATAGTGCATCTGCCTTGCTGATATCATCTGTTAACTTGATAGCAGCCTCATCCATCTTCAACTGTTTTATCCCTTGCATCACAGTGGCTTCTAGGATCTAAAATAATATTATGTAAGTTGTGTATTTGAATATTAGTAATATAAACAGACTCACCCAAAATGAGCATTAGGAAAGTTTTAATTGACATCAACAGTATTGTTTAATTTGCAAGATGTCTTACCCCATAAACAAACAATCGAAGTTCCATCCCTTCATCCTCAGAATCCACTTGCATATATGGAGAGACCTCAGGAGTAAGATCATTATAACCATATCCCTTGTCACTCATATTGTTGGCAACTTCTATAACATTATCATCTTGTTCATCCAAGGAACTGGAAAGCAAATTTTCACTTTCAGTAGTTTCTTCTGATCCCTGAGAGTTAATTTTGCGAACTTCGAAATTGGGGAAACGACCTTCACCAACAGAACATGATTTTCAGATTTTATTCGTAACTAAGGGAAAGGAAAATGAAGGCAGATTTTGCTTTTCCTGAGAAACATACCTGAGAGGATAGCATCCACTGTTGCTTCTAAGCTAGGATGAACTCTTAACTCCGTCTTTGAAATAATCTCCACCCCACAACTAAATGTTGCAGGTCCTTTCCTTTCTAGCACTGTCTTTTGAACACCCCTCCGGCTGGCCACTTCATCTCCTAGTGTCACACTCTAACAAAGTGAACGTATTAATAAAACCAAAGAAAAAAATAACTTCAACTTATATACTTAAGAGTAAGAAATAATCAAAAATCAAAGAGAAAGTTGTAACTAGCAGAAGAGATTGAACTACCAGACTTTAGAACCATAAGATCAGACTCATCACTCAAGAAAAAAAATACAAAACCCAAAGAGAAGAGGTATTCAAACAATCCACGAACTAATTGCTAATGACCCATGAAATTCCTCAATATTCAGGTAATACAAGAATATAAAAGTCCATTTAAAAAAACAATATTGCCATGCCAATGTTGTTGAATGTAGTATATAGGGAATGAAACCTAAGATCTAAACCATCCCATAACACATGCAGTTGATTGCGATAATAAATTTTGCTATAGCCTCCATACCTGTACACCTCCAACAAGCATTTCCAATGAAGGATTCATTATCAGATTCTCGATCGTTACTCCATGAGCAGTGGCCACTAGCTGGATTCCACGTTGAGCAATTGTGCTTGCAGCCATTGCTTCAAGTTTAGTGCCAATTTCATCAATTACAATCACTTGTGGCATATGATTTTCCACAGCTTCTATCAAGACCTGAATAAAAATACATACATAGCATGAGAATCAATAAGTTGCGGCAGAAAAAGTAAGATATATACTTATTCAAAACTAGATTAAGAGAGGCTATAAATCAGTACTGGAAGCATGATCATTATATCATGTTGCTGGAAAAACAAAAAAGCTATATGACCCAGACTGAGAGACAAGTTTACAGAATGAAATATAAAAAAATCGCATACAATTTTCAGTTTCTACTAGCATTAGGTATTGACAAGCTTTTGAGAAAAAAAAAGTAGACGAGTCTACAGCATTTCCAACAGTCATGCAACTTTTAAAGCACTATGTAAACCAGTCTTTCCTCAGTAAATTCCAAGGTATAAATGTTTTTGGTTTTATCTTTAACAAAAAGAATATAGAACATCACACCAAAGAAGTATCGGTCAACACTACACTAAACACAACTTCACACACATATCGACAGAGACTGAAAGAGAGGATTTGAGCGGAGAATAGCATCCTTGTAGGTACTTTCTTGGAATTAAGTAAAACCGCCTCAGAATCATGATGACAAAATTCTTAAAATTCTTCGCTTAATACCCAGCATCCAAAAGACATTCAATCCCTTCCTCTTATACATATAGTTTCTAATATCAACATTTTTACTGCTAGACACTTTATAATGGTTGGTAAGTACTGCATACTTTTGGTAAGTACTGCATACTTAGGAATTGAAGACTAATTTGTAACGAGAAAAGTGTAGAACTTGTCCAAGAATAGTCAGGAATCAGGTGTTAGGTTGATCTTTTACCCCTTCTTAGTTCTAAGTATGTAGTCGAGCTATTTATAATGGTTGGAAAGTACTACATACTTAGGAATTGAGGACTAATTTGTAACGAGAAAAGTGTAGAACTAGTCCAAAAATAATCATATTGGGAAAATAATAATGCACGGCATAATTCTTTAGTTTCATCATTCAACAGTTCTGATCACTTGGTTCATACCTTATGTTGCATATCAGAGATGGGGACTTGCATTCGTCGAGCATTGCCTATTCCTGCATGAGGTATATCACCATCCCCACCAATCTCATTGGAGGTGTCAACAATCATTACACGTTTCTTATGATCATTTGCAAGCATCCGAGCTATTTCCCTGCACGTTGAAGTATTATGGAAATCAGATTGATACTTATCGTGAACTAACAAAAAAGTGCATCTTCTGAGATTACACGTTGCATACTATTTATAACAATTTACCAATGGACTTTCAAACCTTTGTCTTGGTTCTTCAGGGTTATTGATTATGCACCACCCAAAGAAAAAACTCTTCCTACTAAACTATCTAATTACTGAAGAGACTCAAAAACAACACCTATAGCACTCGTCCAAGAATTCATTTGAGAGTTGTGGGAAATATAAACATATCATCAAGTTCCTCATGGAAACAATTATCAGTTGAATTGATGAGGAAATTGCAATGGGGGCCGCATGAAGAAATTAAGTCAAGGTTTCTATTTTTTTGCAAGATAATGTAGCTTGATTACAGTTACATGGGATTGCATTTTTCCTGCATCATAATCTTACTTTGTTGTGAAACGGTGACCCAAGACAAACTCAGAGAAGGGGAAAACTAACCTGATAATTGTTGTTTTTCCTACCCCAGGAGGCCCAATGAGCAACAAAGAAAGGCCATCACGAACCAAATCTCGCAGCAAACTAGCACTATCAGATATCGCTCTACCAACACGACAAGTCAGACCAATAATAGCACCCTTCCGATTCCTAATGGCACTAATACGGTGCAGTGTCCGGCTAATGCCTGCTCGGTTGTCAATTGCAAAATCACCCACCTACAACAAGCAGCTACAAAAGCTAAGCATGGTGTACCCTTGTACAATCACTTAAGAAACAATATGAAAGCACAACAAGTCTAACACATTTCAGCTCTCTCTTCCTCCCTAATCCCTCCCAATGCTCTATCACTGGTCAAGCAAAAATCTTGACTCATACTAAATTCAAAACCATATTCATCTATGCTTTTCATTACAAACCCAGCAACAACAACGCATCACAGATCAAAACCAACACTAACATCCACACAAAAACCATCAACTTCAAACTGCCACCACATAAAAATCCAACCTTTATCCAATTCAATCCATCAAACACTTGGTGGGCATAACCCATTTTACCTGAGAAGTGGCCTGTTCAAGGTCCTGAACCGTAATCAGATTCTCCGACAGCACAAAGTCGCCGGAGGGAAACCGGGCCAGCGGCTTCCGGCCCAAATCCATAACCACTTCAATCAACTGATGAAGCTCCGGGTGCTCCTTCACTCTCTGCCGCATTTCCTCCGGCAAAACGGCCAAGAGCCGGCCAAGTTCCACCTCGAAATCCCCCTCCTCCGGCGAAGAAGAACATGATGAAGTTGAAGAACAGAAACAACCCAGAAAAGGCCGTGAATACCCAGATGGGATTTTGGCGCGTAATTGAGGAAAAGATGGGTTTGGTGGAGATTTAAGGGGGAAAGATTGGGTCTTGGATTGGAAATTGGGAGATGAAGGTGGGATTAGGGGTTTGGGGGATGAGAGAGGTTGGGGGTTAAGGAGATGAACACAATTGGAGAGCATCTGTTGTTTTTTTGGAGGGAAGAGTAGAAGCTATGCATAAAGTTGGAGGCTGTTATCTCTTCCCAATTGATTATTTGTTCGTTGTTTTTTGGGTTGAGAATCTAGGAGAGGGAAGGTTTGAAAGAACAAAAAAGGAATATGCAGATTCTCAGCCTCTATTGACTAGAACATATATTCTCACGTGTCAGTGATACTTCAGTTAGTAAATAGGTCATTGGTTTGATCATCCGCATGGTAAAGAATTTCATGAGAGAAGCTCTAACCTTAACCCCTCCAGCGGCTCGGAGTGATAGCTCACTCGACTACAATTTTAAAGATCAACAGCAAAAAAGGACAAAAGGACAAGAACATGTAATATTAATTTGAAGACAAATTGAAGACTTTTCGATTTATCCCGTTTTTTTATTTTATATTCATATCTTAACTGCTCATTTTATAAATATTTATGAGTAGATTATTTATGTAAATTTTCAACTGAATTGAAAATCGTTAAGACATTCATAAGTGTGATTTACCAATTATGAACTTGAATGTTTTATGATTGACAGAATTGGTTCGTCCATTGATTTGATCTACAACTAGTTCTTAACGATCATCAATTTGGCTGAAATTTTGTATGATTGATCTACTTATATAAATCTACAACTTCAACGGTTAAGATGTCAAAATTTGATAAAAAAGTTGGTCTAATAAACAATTAATTCAAAAGTCTTTAACTAGTCCTCAACTTAGAGGTCCTCATTAGAAGGACTCACATATCAGCGAAGTCTAGTAGACGAATAATGATGGCTACTCATGACCTCTTCGTCACTGCATCAATGTCCCGCCTTTCTGCCACTACCCCGAGGTTGGCCTATGTCACGTTCTTGGGTTGTAACGGTCGACGTCAAAGCTGTGGTTGCTCCTGATACGGTCCAGTGGCACTACTAGAATAAACAACATAGCCGATGAAACAAAAAAAAACATGCCGACGAAATATTTTTTTCGTCGGTTAAAGTGAAATTTTAGCCGACGAAATATTTTTTTGTCGGCTAAACTAATTTTTTTGTCGGCTATAGTCTGTAAACTATAGCCGACGAAATAAATAATTTCGTCGGCTAAAAGTCCTTATATTTGCAGATCTAGACATCAGCTCATTTAGAAAAAAAAAACGGGAGAAACAGTTTGGGGTGTTGTCGAAATCTGTCCAAAATTAGTTTTTGGAGCTATAAATAAGTACGTATATGTGTATATATCTTGATTTTGAGTTTGATTTAAGAGTTTTATTTGAGTTATATAATATTGATTTTGAGTTTTATTTGAGTTGAATTAATAGATTTTGAGTGTAATTGAGTTGATCGATTTTGATTTGATAATATATATGAAATTGTTGTTGATAAGTAGTAGATATATATATATATATATATATATATATATATAGGGCGGCTTGGCTAAGGACGTTCGCACCAAAGGGGTTGGTGCGGATGTGTTATTTTGCCCCACTTTTCGATCTTAGTTTCAGATCTTAATCGTTCAATATCTAGGTATATATGTGTAGATCATCTCTGTAAAACTTCATCTCATTTGATAATCGTTAAGGCATTCAAATCTGTGATTTACCATGAAGAAAACGGACGGTTCTGGTTAAACAGTTCAGGAACCGTCCGTTTTCTTCATAGTAAATCACAGATTTGAATGTCTTAACGATTATCAAATGAGATGAAATTTTACAGAGATGATCTATACGTACATATATACCTAGATATTGAACGGTTAAGATCTGAAACTAAGATCGAAAAGTGGGGTAAAATCACACATCCGCACCAAATCATTTGGTGCGGTTTGGTGCAGACGTCTGCACCTGAGAATTTCTGTATATATATATATATATATATATATATATATATATATATATATATATATTAATTTAATTTTAATATTATGTTGATGCATGGTATGAATTAATTAAGTTGTTGATTATATGTTGCTTATGATTTTGTGATGATCGATGTTGATATATAATATTGTTATGTAATTAGTATATATATGTAAAATATATATCTATGTGTTAATTAATTAATTGTTGTAAAATACTAAATGATTTAAAATTTTATATATAGAATTAATTAATTAATTAGAGTTATACATATATATTTTGTTATTTTTTCAGGATATGGATAAGAGTTGGATTTCGCCTCCAAAATGAGACAAAAGATATGGTAAAGGATATTGAATATGCGCTGGCTAATGCTAACGGGAATACAATTTTCTATTATCCATGCACGAAATGTCAGTGTCGCAGCGATATGTATCGATTTGTGATTGACAAAGTATGACAGCACTTGAAGAGTAACGGGTTTTGGGAAAAGTACACATGTTAGATATATCACGGTGAAACATCATCAGGGGTCCGCATAATCATGGGCAATTTTCTGAGAGGGGGCAGTACATCCAACGATCCAACAATGACATTCATCAACGATATGTTTCGTTGTGAGAGAGGTGTATGCTCTCAAGGACAGTATATGTCTGAGCCGGTGCAGCCCTTCTCTAGAGTTGTCAACACTGCTGGTATTGACAAGTACAACAAACTGCTTGTTTTCCAACAGACCCATGTATACCCCGGTTGTCAGAAGACTGTTTTTGAAAGTGTGATGAACATAATGAAGATTAAAGTTGAGACAAAATCGACCGTGAAGGCTGTTGATGATTATCTACAGTACACTACTTCGATCCTGCCCCACGGTCATCGTCTTCTTACCACTCATCATAAGGTCCGATGTGTCTTGAAAGATCTTGAGCTTTCCTACATAGAGATCCATGCATGCAGATATGACTGTGTTTTCTTCTAGAGTAAAGATCCAGATGGGAATGACCTTGGTGGCCTTGACGCATGTCCGGTATGTCACACTAACAGGAATAACCTGACTCCTACTGGAAATAGAAAACCTGTGAAGGTACTTCGATATTTCATGTTGAGGGATAGGCTGGAGCGGTTGTACATGTCATCACACACGGTTGAAAAATCATGTAATTCCGGAAAAGTCTCGGTGCCAATAGTTGGGGTCAATGCAATTTTTCATTCTTTCTCCTTAGAGGTAGCCCTATTTCCGATGGTTATTTTTCATAAAATTTTTATACCACTAGTTGCGTCTCATCGATTTGAAACTATTTTCAGTTGAAGATCTGAGAAAAATACGTAATTTAGACGGTCAAATAACCGTTTCCTTACATTTAGGGGTGACTTACGGTCATATATAATGATGATATCTGACGGTCGGATTTCAACATAAAATGATAATTAAACAAATAAATTACATAAATAAATATAAAAAGGATTATAGCCAACAAATTTCAATAAATTCGTCGGCTATAGTTAAATAAAAAAAATTGATAATTAGACAAATAAATTACATAAAAGATATAAAAAGGATTATCGCCGACAAATTTATTGAAATTTCGTCGGCTTTAGTTAAATAAAAAAAATAAAATGCTAATTAAACATAGAAATTATAATATATTAAATAAATGAATATAAAAAAGACTATAGCCGACGAATTTTTAATAAATTCGTCGGCTATAGTTAAATAAAATAAATAATTAAATAAATAAAAGCCAACGAAATAATAAATTCGTCTGCTATACTTCTGCCTATATAGAAAAAATCCAGCGAGCCCGAGAACAGAAACCCTAAAATCATTTTTTCTCTTCTTCACCTCCAGTGCTCTCCTCCGCCCTCCACTGCCCTCCTTCGCTCCTCCTCCACCTCCACTGCCCTTTTCCGCTCCTCTACTGCCCTCCTCCGCTCCTCCACTGCCTCCACCATCTCATCTTTCTCTCTTTTTTTCGAATTCTCAAGCAAAGGTAAGAAATTCGAATTCTTGAGGTTTTAATTAGGATTTTGAATTGGTTTCGGGTTTAGAGATGTATATATTGTTTGTATATATATATATTAATTATTATACATTGCTACATATTTGTATATATTATATATATTTTGAATTATTAATAATTATTTAAAATTATTTGTATATATTGCTGTAAATTTGTATATATTGCTGCATATTTTGAATTATTAATAATTATTTTGAATTAATAATAATTATTTTGAATTATTGATGTATATATTGGTTTTTTTTTCTGTAAATGTTGTTATGTATATGTGATATGTGTATATGTTGTTATGATAGAAATTGATATTGATAGAAATTGATATTGATAGAAATTGAAATTAAAAATGTTGAAATTGAAATTAAAAATTGAAATTGAATTGGGGGTTTTAACAGTTTTAATTGAAATTGAAATTAAAAATGTGGAAATTAAAAACTGAAATTAAAATATTAATTTTTATTAATTGTAGAAATTCTAGGAATTGTTATTAATTGTTACTATATTCATATAATTTATTAATATATTGATAAAGATTGTTAATATATTGATAACAAATGTTAATTAAAATATTAAAAATTACAATTCAAATTTAAATTTCAAATAATTTAATAAATTAATATTTTAAATAAGATGAAAGACTTGTTTAAATAGACGAATGGTTCAAAGGTCCAAAAATCTGAATCATTTGGGGGAACGTCTAGCAACCCTCAAACGTCGTTTCAGGGCCCTGTGACAGCTAGACGTGCGTCCCTTCTAGAGCGGACCCAGAGGCAGCCGGGCGCCACCCATTCCTTGAGCAATTGGGCGCCACCCATTCCTTGAGGTAGACGGACGCCGCCTATTTATCGAGGCAGCCGGGCGCCCCTTAGTCCTTGAGAAAGCTATGGCCTCTGACCCAGACGGATGTGTCTGCACCACGTATGCCTGAGATACACTGGGAACCGACTCCGGGTCTTACTACTTCGAAGGGTGGGTCATCTAGGGTACAGATGCTGCTGCCTCTTCTCTACCTTCCGCGGTTGATACCAGCATTAACTGCTTTTAATGACTCAGGGGCACCTATTTATCCACTGTCCCCGCATGTGACTCCATCAGCGGCGTACCAGTTCATGCCTTTTGGTACGGATCTTATTTCAGTGAGGGTATCATCATCGGCGACTAAGAAGGAATCTGTCGCGTCCTCCGCAACGCCCTCTGGTAATGAAATATAAATAATTTGTTTTCTTATAATGTCATAATAAAGATTATCCAATTTTAATAATCAATTTATGATAAGCATCGTCAGAGCCAAGACGACAAGAAAGAAGATAGGCCCTGTCACAGGGAAGGCTCTCGAGAAAATTGTGAGTACCTCAAGAATGATCGTCATCGATACTGACGGGGATGACAATGTAGTATCGGGCGGGAGGACGAGGATGTACTTTGGCCACGTGTGAGTGCTCATTAGGGATAGAGTGCATATGTTGTGGTCAGACTGGAACGATGTCCCGCAGGAGGTTAAGAAGATGGTCCATAACACGATGTCGGTGAGTTTACAAAATTCCTCAATATTATTATGTATTATATTGTTGATTTATGAAAAAAACTAAACTAATAAATGATTAAATGCATGTGTGGTTTGACGTTCTCCAACACCTGAGGAACATCTGGGCAGACGTTGTGCATGAGAGAAGGTACGTTGGGAAGTTAATGAAAAAATAAGATTGTATGTGATATTAATAATATTTCTAATATTTTTGTGGTATCTGTACGTACAAGGAGTGGAAGAACGAGTTGCAGACCCACTGGACTACACATGAGAACACACGTTCTGGTACCCCTGTTGAGTTCAAGTTTAGGGAGTACGAGTAGCGTTGGCTTCTGATATTAGAATTCAATAACCCTCATAAACATGTAATTAATTAAAAAAATTAATTGGTTAAATTGTTATTAATTAGTCAATTTTTAAATATTTTACTAATATTTTATTTTTGTCCTTTGAAGGCCGTTTCCCAGACGAATGCTCAGAACCGGCAACGCAACACAAAAAACCATCATGCCGGTTTTAGACTGTTCGCATCGTTGATGGACGAGGCGACCAGGGAACATCCGGAAGTCAAAATGTATGTCTATATGTATGAGAAAGCATATCTTGACGACTAGGAGGATATTGTAGGTCATTTTACGTTTTGAAATTTTTTTACTTGTATGTATATATATGTCAAAATGTTAATTAATTTTTTTTATATCCAATTAGGCGAAGGTGAGGCAGGCTAGTGACGAGGTAATGACTGTTATAGTGAGGGAGACATGACCAGACACACATGATGAAGAGATGTCTGAAGCCATGTCCCGGATCGACACTTTGGATCCGACGGTTGGGGCGAAGATTATGGGCACAGCTTTCCCACCATGAGGAAACAACTTCTACTGCCGGGATCTAAGAAAGACGGGCGAGAGGGTCCTAAAGACCACTCTAGGATTTCAAAGAAAAGCAGCCTCGACCAACAGCAGAAAGACTCAGCTAGAGTCGGAAGATCAGAGACTACGGGAGGAGTAAGCCTGCGGCTGCCGCTTATGTCGCCGTCCAGGCATCATATACTGCCGCCTTACAGAAGTATATTGTCGCAGTATATGTCACCCAACAAGCGGCGCAACAGCAGATGTTTTAGTACTTGCAGGACTTTTCAGCTGCCCAGCTTCAGGGACTTCCGGCTCTGCCCATGCCTACGCTTTTATTGCTACCTCAGCCGCAGCAACCTCCTCATTGTGCGGATATAAATTTAGACAATATAGATTTTGTGTAGCTAATTAATTTTTATAGTTTTATGTGTTCATGAACAATTTATATAAATATTTTAATGAAAATCGTGTTATCACAATTGATGGTGTTGTTGGTTATAACTTGAGATGTTGTGTGTAATTTGCAGGTTTCTTGGAATGGTAATTTAGAAATTTCAGGGCTTTTTGCTGGAATGAACTTATATAGTATTTTTTTCAAGGTTTAGCCGAAGAAATATGACCTACTTCGTCAGCTTTAGTAGTATTTAGCTGACAAAATATGACCTAATTCGTCGGCTTTATTATTTTTGTTTTTTCAATTTTTAGCCGACGAATTATAATATTTTTCGTCGGCTATAGTTATTTTTTAATTTTTTTATTAAATACTTTAGTTGACGAATATATTACGTTTCGTCGGCCAAAGTCTCACACTATGGTCGACGAAATAATGTTTCGTCGGCTTTAGTTTTAAACTTTAGCCGAAGAAAAATATAAAAAAATTTGTCAGCTAAAGTGTTAGACTATAGCCGACGACTACTTATACTTTCTTTGGCTAGTCATTGCCGACGACATCTTAACCGACGAATTTGATTAACTGACCGACGAAAAATCATGGTACTATAGGCGCCCTCCTCTCTACTTCGATGCTGGGATGTTCGTGTTTGAGCCGAGCTCTATCATATCCCATGGCCTAATTAACACCCTGAAGACTATTATTAATGATATTATAGTATTCAACAGCTACCACTTTAGAGAGCACGTCCGGCTTATTCCATTTCCAGGGCACCAGGTTCCATTGCTCAGTTAACTTACATGGACCAGTTAGTTTTTTGTATCAGGTACAGGTTTATCTGTAAATTGACAGTAATTACTATGGGAAGGGTGCCTCATTACGCAGAAATATGGCTGCTTTTGGGAAGCTTATAACCTCTTGTGCTTATACATTGAAGGATTTTGTGTTTGGTAAGTCTCCTAACAAGTTACTTATTAAAAAAGTAGAAGTGTTTGTTCTTGTATGCATGACGTATATATGCATGGTGCAATCTTAACCATTCATAATAAGTCATATGTTTAATCATCCATGTATCAATATTATTTCTTCTAATCTCATCCGTTCACATGTATTGTGTACATACACGGCCGTGTATTGAAGATATTTCTGATTTCGAGAGAAAAAAGAAGTTGCTTATCCCTACTTTTACTTATAAGTCAGCGTCTTTCCATTCGCTTGCGTTTAATGAAAACTTTAAAATGACATTGGGTGCCCTTGTCAAGGCGAACAAATTACACCCTTGAAGATAGAAATCGAGGCGTGCAAGGCCTCCTCCATTCTCTCATGTTTGTCTCTAACCTTGAGATCTGTAACGATTCAACAAACTTGAGAAACTAGGGCTCATAGGTAAACAATGAATTTCATTTCTCTCTCTTGTTCGTCTCTAACTGTGAAATTTAGCAATATTTGTGTCTTCTTCAGGTTTTAATGAAATATTTCTCTCTCTCCTGTCTCTAAATCTTAATTTCTAAATCCAAAACTCATACTTTCTTGGTTGCCCATTGATTATTGTTCTCATAAATGCTTGATAAGATCTTCCTGAAGGTTTGACTGATCGTACTGATTTCTAATTTCATTGTACCGCTCCATGAAACCTTTAAAAGTATGAGCATCTCTACCAATTTCCTCAAAGTCTTGCCCGGTAGCTCCATTCTAAACTTCTGCTATCATAGGACTCATATTGTTGTCATCTTCTTCGTCAGACACTAAATCTTCATCATTATCTTGAGGGCGTTCGTCCTCAACTATCATACTGTGTAAGATAATACAAGCCAACATGATGTATCAGAGATCCTCTTTATCCCACCGCTGAGCAGCTCCTCTATCAATACCAAAGCGTTCTTGTAAAATACCAAACCACCTCTCCATATATTTCTTGTAACCCTTTTGAGCCTTGGTAAATGTAATTTCCTTGGGTCGTGTGGGATTTGGAATGATCTTCACGAAAGTCACCCACCTAACATATATTCCATCAACAAGGTAGTAACCCAATTTGTGAACTCTGTTGTTCACTTGGAATTGGATCATTGGTGCTCGACCGGCAGTAAACTCGTCAAACAACGATGACTTTGCTAGGACGTTGAGGTCGTTGCATTTTCTAGGCATTTCAAAAAAGGCGTGTCATATCCAAGTGTCGTACGATGCAACCGCTTCAAGAATTATAGTAGAGATTTTTTTTCTCTCACTATATTCACTAGCCCAAGCTGTTGGACAATTCTTCCATTACTAATTGATGCAATTGATGATTCTAATCATTCATGAAAAGTCATGCATTTCACCTTTAACGAGAAGTCTTTTAAGATCGGTTGCAGTATAAGCTCGAAGGTATTCTGCTGAGTAAAGTGCATGATTTCTCTTGTAAATCGTTGGAGACACTCGATGGAGGTAGACTTCACCATCCGGTAACGCTCAACAGATTAATCTGTCGCAACCCGTACGCAAGCATCCACTGTAATATCCTGACCTAGTTTAATGAAAAAATCAACCAAAAATCAGACGTAGATCAATAGTAATGAGGATCGCATCTTTGTTCACTTGGACCTAGATCAATCCCCGTCTATTGTTTTTTCTTACACCTCTTGCTCAAGTAACTGTGCCATCACCTTTAAGATGATGCAGTATGCTCATACGACTTACGTTTATGTAGTGTTCGAAATCATAACATGCATCTATTTCTAGGCAATCAAAATTACGTTTTTCTGTAATAAATATGAACAGTTCATGTTTGATAGAAATCAGTCCGCATATTTGTTTTTTGATTTTGAGAGACTTAACGATCACTAAATTGGCTGAAATTTTGCAGAGATAATCTACACAATATTATCTAGATACTAGATGGTGGAGATGAGAAATTTTGATCAAAATGTGGTGTAAAAATGAAAATCTGCACCAAAACCATTGGTGAGGACATTTGTAGCCAAGAATATAATCTGGCCTATATATA
This sequence comes from Comarum palustre, assembly GCA_951800085.1. NCBI lineage: Eukaryota > Viridiplantae > Streptophyta > Magnoliopsida > Rosales > Rosaceae > Comarum > Comarum palustre. The sequence continues at coordinate 14,035,760 of OX637587.1, read as the reverse complement.
TATATAGGACAGATCGAGAGCTGGCATCTGCACTCCGGCTAAAGTGCGGATTTCGGCCGTTTCTCTGCTGTTTCATGCAGACGACAGTTTCTCTCCTTCTCGGACAACTGTACAGCCTCCCAGGATTGCTTGTCTCCTTCCAGAACTCGTCGACACCGAGTTTTCCGTGCAGCATTGTGTTTTTTGTCTAGAGCTTCATTCTAGCCAGAAAATTCGTCGTCTAAGAGACTTGGAAGGAGGGAAGCAGTCCTCCGAAAGGGAGAGAAGTCATCGTCGGTGTGAAACAACCGACGTCCGCACTTTAGCCGGAGTGCAGACGTCCACTCTCGAACGGCTTTGTATATATATTTGATCTTTTCACTAAATGATCATTTTTTTGACATATATGAGGGATTGAAAATTACACCAACTTTTTGTTCAGCATCTCCACCGTTCAATATTTAGATGCATATATGTAGATTATCTCTGTAAAATTTCATCTAATTTGGTGATCATTAAAGTTTCAAACTAACTGAAATCAATTGACAGATCAAATCTGTCATACTTGAACCGGCATGAAAGTGGTCAACAGACACCGCATGTGGGGTGAGTCCAGTACTCAGTTCTGATCTGGATTTCGAGAGAAGTTTCTAATTTTGAGGAAATGTGATCTGCTGCTTTTTTCTACTTTCTAAAGAATATGTAAAGGTTAAGTTCGTCAATCTCTTAAGATTCATTGAAATGGACATTTGACTAGTATTTTCATTGAAATAGGCATTTGACCTTATTTTTAACTAAATGGACATTTCCTAAAAAAATAACAAGACAATAAAAGATATAAAGTTTATTTTATAAAGAAAAGGAATAGTGAGCCACCAGATTAGGCCCAACGTTCTAAAACCAGCCCAAAAACTCAGCAACCAACCAAGCTTGGACTGGTCGGATTGCTCCTATTTGTGTCGTCGGATCGGCGCCTCAACCTTCAACAGATCTCATCGCATCTCCACTACGTGAGAGTGCTCTGACTTCGTCGACCGGATCACATTAGTTCTTAGTTTCAAAAGAAAACCAGATACAAGACACGAGCGATCAACCAGTCCTCCATTAGATTTCATCAACCCAAAATCAGGGGAAACGACAAATGCAACCTGCTTCTGCCGTGCACCAGAACTCCACTGTCTCAAACCAGAAATCCTTTACGCACAACTTTTGTTTGGAACCTTCGCCATGAAAATCGAAAACGATCAAGAACCACCACGATTTGTCGTAGCCTTTCGAAATGCAACTATGTCTTTCCAGGCATCTGGACCTGTTGTTCCTTAATGACAGACACATATGACTTCGCCCGTCAGACGACGACGTCCCATGGATGCGCCACCAGACGAGCATTGAGATTTTGTTTTCTAGGGTTTTTCGGGTTGCTATGAGTATCACGGAGAGAAAATCTTCTGATTCTAAACTAAAGATAAGATAGTTTTGCATTTTTGAAGGAAAATTCGTGTATGCACGATATGTATATCACGATACACTTTTAGTCATTCATAACAAATCATATGTTTGACCACCCATGTATCAATATTACATCATTTAATCTTAATCATTCACCTATGTCGTGTAAATACACGGCCTTATATTGAAGATACTCTAATTTTTAAAACGGATAGTTTTACATTTTGTTTTGAGGGAAAATTAGCTGCCATATAGGACATTAATTGATGATTGAAACAACACATAGTGTAAGCAACTAAAGCCAGTTCGTGCATACCAGACATTCACGAAAATGGAGAAACAAGACCCTCTAGTGACAACTGTTCTCTCTGAAACCATCGATTATGAAACATGTGAGAGTAGTACAGATCCATAAACAACGAATACGATACATACACACTGCAACCATCCTGCATGACTTAGGGCTAATTAAGCGAGGAGCTCGTACTACCCAGCAAGCTAACAAGAGGCAGTTAATATGGAATGGAATAGAGTAGCTAGAGATGACCCCAAAGGGAAAGAGAGGGATCGAAGGAAAGGAAAAGTGCATATATGAGCAGTCTTTTTCAGATGTGTTTATATCATCGATCACCTTAATTAACAATAAGCATCGTAGACTAAGAAGATTTCCACGTTATAGCTCTCAATCTATAGACTAACCCACATTTAGTTATGGGAGGTCGCTCTCAGTTGGCATCAAGAAGGAAATTATTACTTGCCAAATTAATGTGCTTAGGCCGATGGGTGGATCGATGCTATGTAAAGAGGAATGCTTAAGGCTGTTGATGACATTATTCACTAGGGTTTAGGGTAGGATTTGAATGTTGGGGGATTCGGATATGAATCAATAAAGTATAGAGAATAATAATATTAAATTTAACAAGTCTTACAAGTCTGATTGAATAAAATAATTAAATAAATTAAATATTAATGATAGTAAGTTGCCAAAAATTCTAAATTTAAACAATATTTACATATTTATTCTATAAATTAGGTACAATTAGGCCTCGTTTAGTATAGATTAGGTACCCTTAGTTCTAAATTGTTCTCCATAATTGTTTTTAATTGTATTTCTCATTATTTAAGAGGGTTGATTACTTAAATTAACACAAAAATACATCATTTTATCAATTATACAAGATGATTAAGAAAATATATAAAAATCTAAAGGGGGTCTGATGATTAAAAAAATATACAGAAATCTGGGGTGAGAGGGTTCGGACCCTCCACCCATGAAGGTAGTTCCACCCCTTTTTAGGGTTTGGTGGTTACTTAATGTCAAAAGTAAGATGCACCATTGATGAAAGAATCAAGAACTCAAACTGACATGTAAAAGTCTGGTTGAAGGGAGGGGCTCCGTACTAATGAACTGAAAGCATTTGGCGGCAAAAGAAATCAGAATTGTTGCCTGAAATTCTTAGATTTCTCGAATGAGAGTACGATAGCTAGAAACATCGATCACTACTCCGGTTCAAATTAAAATCATGTGAAGCAAACTAGATAGACTTCCATGGTTGGACTTGGGAAGCTAACTATAGGTAATGTGTTCGCTTCGTCCTTCACAAGTTGATGGTTACAGAATGCAGAGTGTTTTAACTTCAGTCACATTACGTTTGTAGTGTACACATTCTAGTCGTAATCACGCCGTGACGTTGTCCAATCAAAACTAAAAAAAATTGAAATGTTTTCTGAATTTATACTTAAATTGTCTATTTGGAGACAACCGATAAAATTAGAACGAAATTATTCTTAAATTATTAAAGTAATATACCCAAACCATTTTCATGCATGCATACTGACTAGTCATCTATGCTACTAAATACACAATACATTTACATATAAAATTTTCAATATAGTTAAAATAGATTCAATATGGTTGTCGGTTGTCCTATCTTATCATATTGTAACTGTTGATCTCAGTTAACGAAAGTTGATGATATAATTAAAGAAACTGAAAATAAAATAAAAACTATCTGTTGGTAATAAAAAAACAGAAAAAGATAGAGAAAATTTTATAAACTTACACTAAGTATGACTAACTATTAATTTTAATATATCAAATTCTAAAATATAAATTTTGATACATCAAATATGAAATTAAATCTATTATGGATACATAAAGTCAAAGACGGTGTTAATTGAGTGAAAATACACAGTAATTTAAAAGGTAATTTAGACACAACTCCTCTCCCGATTTGTTCTGAAATTGTTAAAACCCATATTGACACCAAAGAAACCTTGATAAATCGAGCCCATTTGTCATCTTCAGAACAAATGGTAAGACGACGAGCGCTGATTCAAAAGCACGGGTAGGAAATTCCCATGCCTAATTGTTACAGATTCTGAAAATCAAAATACAAGTGCAACAAATTCTGAAAATCAAAAGACAAGTGCAGCAACAAACTCGATCGTAATACCAAGTCAACGATTTGTCACAACTTTGCTATCGAGCGGCACTCTTACGGGCTCTTACTGGTTTCCCTGAACCTTATGATTTGTCGCACTTGGCTCCCCTGCCTATAGCATCAAAAACCAAAATCAAAACTTACATTACAGTCAACAACTAATATGTTATGGATTTTATCAAACTGTATCCATAATTCTATCACAAGAAATGTGTTCATCCGAAAGAAATAGCAATAACAAAAGTAAAACAAGTTAAAATCAATGTGCCCTTCATTAGCTGCCTAATGGCATAAAAAGTAACAAATTAAATAACGTCGTATACAAATAAATGAATAATAGGTTAAATATTATATTTGATGTATTAAAATATATATTTTAAAATTTGATGTACTGTTGATATTTCGTGTACAATTCACAATTTTTTTTCCAAAAAGATAATAGAGGAAATTAAGATAGAGGTCCCAAAAATGCCATGTAAATGAGAGAAGAAAAAGTGGTCTGAAAAAAGGAAATAGAAGAAGCGTGAAAAAGACAGAAGGGAAAATGAGAGAGAAGAAAAGATGACGTTGTTTGTTTCAAGCGAAGGCAGATAAAACGTAGACGTAGACGACGACGGGTGGTAGGGTCTCTTTCAAAAATGCCATGGGTGGTGGTGGCATGTAATACTCTACTCTTACCAAAAGGATCTAATCTAACCCCAATGCAGCTTTGCTGAAGACTAATCTCTCTAACCTTTTCCAGCCAGCTAGCTTCCAAATTGAATCCAAAAAGCCCAACGGTTCTTAAACTTCTAGTTAAACCCAGAACAAAAGCTTGGAGGCTCAGGGTTAAATCTCAGATCACACAGAGAGAAGCAAACTTGGGTTGAGTTACAGAGATGGAGTTTGGGTAAATGGGATATTGTTACTGGAACCGAGGGCTACTATAGAATTGGTGTCTTGTTTAGATAATAGTACAAAGAGATGACAGACGCAATGATGAGATCACAGAGATCTTTAATCCTCTTTCTGAGCAAACACTGCCACCCTTACCACCGGCATCATCGACATTTTATTGGGTTGTTTAAATTAATTTAAATAAATAATTAACTTATATTTATAATATTTATTTTAAATAAAAATTAAATATAATTATTAATATTTTTTTAAGAAATATTTGATTATTTTTCGCCTTTTTTTTATATATCAACACAGTATTTCTCTTTCTCTCTTCCATTTTCCTATTCTGCCGTCCTTGCTTCTCTCTTTCCTTCTCAAAGATTGAGACTTTTTTCCAACTGGCTAGCTAGTTAGATTTTTGAAATTGGGATTTGGGTTTCTGTCTGTCTGGGTTTGCCTGCTCAACTAGGCAGCACAGTGAGAGAGAGTTGAATCATCCCACTAGTTTCCATAACATACTTCCTAATTGGTGAAAGTACCAGAGCTGAAGCTGAGCCATCATAAAAACAAGTACCCAAATAACACTTGTGTGATGGGTTAGGCTGGCGACAGAGCTAGCTAAGCTGGTTTGGCCTTCTTCTTCTTCCGCTTTGGCGTCTGGTGTTAGGTTTTTGTTTTGTGTGATGGAACTGAAACCATTGAATGGCAGAGCCTTTTGCTATCAGGTTTCAGAAATCCCACAGCACCAGCAGCAGATCGTCATCATCAACATCAGTAAAAGCACTAGGCAAATCGAGAGCTGGGATTGTAGAGATTAACAAACCCGGTAAGCAAAGGTCGAGTCTTGTAGCTAAAAATAAGTCTGATAGGTCTAGTACTAGTTCTGCCTCTGCTTCTTCTGGTGCTACTATCACTACTGTTCCATTCAAAGCTGGAAAAGGAAACTCACAGGTCCTTGACTCTGGATCCTCAAAGGAGCTATTGCCATTTCCAGTACCCTCATTCTTCTACTTCAACCGGAGAACCCACCATCGAATATGCAGCAAGAAACATGGGGGAGCAGAGCCGCAACAACCTTCATCACCACCACCGCTCCATCACCTCGTCCTCCTCCGCTGCTGCTCGACTGGGTCTCGGGATAAGAACCACTACCTCTTCCTCCACGGCCAGCGAGATCGTGGAGGCTCGCGGCGGCCACATTATACGAGCCACCGGAAGAAAAGACCGCCACAGCAAGGTCTGCACCGCCAAAGGCCCCAGGGACCGCCGCGTCCGCCTCGCCGCCCACACGGCCATTCAATTCTACGACGTCCAGGACCGGTTGGGATACGACCGCCCCAGCAAGGCCGTCGATTGGCTCATCAAGAAAGCCAAGGCTGCCATCGACGAGCTCGACGAGCTGCCGCTGTGGAACCCCAACTCAGTTTCCATCAATACGTCAGCTTCTCAGGCTGCGCTGCCGGTTTCCGCGGGGCAAGAAACGCCGAACAACTTGGGCCTCCATTTCTCGATGGTGGAGGCTCCGAGTTCCTTGTCTGCTAATCGGAGAGGTAGCGGCGTGGCGGAGCTTGTGAATCAAAACAGCTCGAATTTTCTGCCGCCGTCGATGGATTCCGACTCGATTGCTGATACCATTAAGTCTTTCTTTCCAATGGGTGCGGCGACGACGGCGGAAACGCCGTCCTTTCACCCCAGCTATCCGCCGGATTTGCTGTCGAGAACAAGCAGCCAGAGCCAAGATCTAAGACTGTCTCTTCATTCTTTCCAAGACCCAATTATCCTTCATCACCAGACCCATCACCAAAACGAGCAAGCATTTCTAACCGCAAACCCTCTCGGGTTCGATAGCTCCTCCGCCACGTGGACAGATCAGCAGCACCACCACCACCAGCAACAGCACCAGCAGGTGGAGCTCAACAGGTTCCAGAGAATGCTGGCTTGGAGCAATGCCGGTGGTGGTGAGAGTAACAGCAACAACAGCGGTGGTGGAGGTGGTGTGTTTACGTTTAGCTCGCTACCGCTGAGTCAGTCACATTCGCCGACGTTGCAGCCGTTCTTGTTCGGCCAAAACCAGTTCTTTTCATCACAGAGGGGACCCCTTCAGTCCAGTAACCCGCCTTCGGTTCATGCCTGGATAGACCACAACGACCTTTCGGACCATCAACATCAGATGGCGCCGTCAATCCACAACCATCATCATCAACAATCTTCCATTTCCGGCATGGGATTCGCCTCCGGCGTATTCCCTGGCTTCCACATTCCGGCGCGAATCCAGGGCGAAGAGGAGCACGAAGGCATCTCTGACAAGCCGTCCTCTGCTTCCTCCAATTCTCGCCATTGAATCGAAACACTGAACTTCTCTTCCACCCTCAAAGGTACTTTCTTTATCTAGAAACAATTCTACACGTTGTTTACTTGTTTGGGTGATTTCCTTTTTCATTTCCGGCTCATTCTAGTGTGAGAGGAATGATAAAGGAGATAGATGTTCATGCGGGTTCAGATAAAGACAGAGAAGATTTTCCGGTTAATTCGATTTCAATGGCGTGTGTAGACCTTGGGAAGAAGAAATCTGTGTTCTTATTCGGGTTATTTTCGATCCCTCGGTTTGTTTATCTTAGCTTCTGTTTCATCAGCTGCTTTTGTTATGTTGTTGTGCTATGTTTTCTTGTTTGCGTTGAGCTCTGAAAGCTGAAACTCTGATCAGTTTTTGTTGGGTATGTTTTGTTTCTGACTTAGCTTGAGAGACCACCATGCTGTTTGTTGTATTGTTCATTTCTAGAGTTGAATGAATCTTTCGTGCTTTTAATTCGTTAGTCCTACCAGAATGTTTTGTTATTGTTTTGAATACTTGAATCAACCCTATAGAATCGCCATATATGGAACTTGTAAATTTTCATATTTGAAAATTGAAGGGTCTATCTTAGTTCCAAAAATGAGAGAAAAATAGACATTGGCTTCTTCCACATCGACTTAGAAATAGCAATTTATTGTGATGTAGGTGAAAGAATATTTTAGAGTATGTTTTTGGTTATTTACTACTTGTCACTCAATAGGGTCAAGCCTCAACTAGTTGCTCAAACTTGCATTGAAAAATTGAAAGAGAATTTATATCTCTATCAATGTTCTGGTTTCAGTAGTCAAACTAAAAGGCATTTTCCATAAACAGTAGATATTGTTGGAGATTGAGCAGACCCATAGCTCGTAATAAGGCTAGGCAAAAATCGAAAAAAACCGAACGACTTGAAAAAACCGAATGTAAAACCAAATCGGTTAACCGATTTGAATAAATCGGTTAAGAAGTCACAAAACCGGTCTGACTCAGTTTAAACCGGTTCGGATCACTACCAGAACAATCACTTTAGCCGACGAAATTTTTTCGTCGGCTAAACCTTAAATTTCGTCGGCTAAGAAGTCGTCGGGCAAAATCCGTCGACCAACACTATAGCCGACTAAATTACTGTTCATCGTCGGCTAAAGTCATTTATTTAGCCGACGAATAAATTTTTCGTCGTTTAATTTCTAGACTTTAGTCGACGAAATTTATTAAAATTCGTCGGCTATAGCTATTATTTTTATTTATTTATTTAACTTTAGCCGACGAATTTTAGGGTATTTCGTCGGCTATAGTTATTATTATTTTTTTTAATTTTAGCCGACGAATTTTATTAAAATTCGTCGGCTAAAGTTATTATTTTTTTATGTAATTATTATTTTTTAAAACTTTAGCCGACGAATTTTGGGGTAATTCGTCGGCTATAGTTTTTTTTTCTTTTTTCTTTTTAATTTTAGCCGACGAATTTTATTAAAATTTCGTCGGCTATAAATATTTTAATTTTTTCATATTTTTTTCTTTTTTAATTTTTTGTATTTTTGATTAAAATTTTTACATCTTTTTCGTTTTTACACTGAAAAAGGAGTAAGGAGGAGGAGGAGGAGGAGAAGAGGAGAGGAAGGAGGAGGAGAATTTAGAGGAGGAGAAGAATTTAGAGAAGTAGGAGGAGGGATTTGAAGGAGGAGGAGGAGGAGGAGGAGAAGGTTAGGAGAGGGAGGAGGAGGAAGGAAGATGAAGAGGAGGAGGAGGAGGGAAGATGAAGAGGAGGAAGAGAAAAATGAAAGATATAGAAAATTTTAAACTTTAACCGACGAGAGGAGAAAAATGAAAGATATAGAAAATTTTGAACTTTAGCCGACGAAATTTCGTCGGTTAAAGTTTAAAATTTTAGTCGAAAAATTTTAAAATTTTAAAAATCCCCGTCAAAAAATTTGAATTTTTAATTAACTTTAGTCGACGAAATTAGGGTAATTCGTCGGCTATAGTTATTTATTTTTTATTTATTAATTTAACCTTAGCCGCCGAAATACCCTAATTTCGTCGGCTATAGTTATTTATTTAATTTATTTTTTTAACTTTAGCCGACGAATTACCTTAATTTCGTCGGCTAAAACCCTAAACCCTATACGTAGAAGCTTCAAACGAAAAAAAGTCGTGAAATAAGATATGACCGGAATGGTGAAATACGTCTATGGTTGAAAAATCAAATAATTCCGGTAAAGTCTCGGTACCGATAATTGCGGTTAACTCAATTTTCCATTCTTTATCTCTAGAGGTAGCCCTATCTCCGGTAGTTATTTTTCATAAAATTTTTATACCACTAGTTGCGTCTCATCGATTTGAAACTATTTTCAGTTGAAGGTCCGGGCAAAATACGTAATTTAGACGGTCAAATGACCGTTTCCGTGCGTTAAGGGGTTTGACTTACGTGATTGACCGTAAGGATCGAGCCCTTAACGTTGTCAGATTAAGTTAAATTTTTTCCTATATACATATTTCAACATAATGATCATATCAGACGGTCGGAATTTTGTTTCTCAACTTTGATCATCGGAATCACAACATGCGTACTAATTTTGTATAACTTGTTTACTAAGCTTTAAGTAAATATTTCGTTTATAAAACAAACTGTACGTAGAAACTTCAAACGCAAAAAAGTCGTGAAATAAGATATGACCGGAATGGTGAAATACGCCTACGGTTGAAAAATCAAGTAATTCCGGTAAAGTCTCGGTGCCGATAGTTGCAGTCAATACAATATAAAGGTTTGACTTACGAGATTGACCGTCTAGATGAAGTCCTTAAATTTATCAGATAAAGTTGAATTTTTTACCAGAGATATATTTCAACATATTGATGATATCTGACGGTCGTATTTTTGTTTGTGAATTTTGATGACCGGAATCACAACATGCCTACTATTTACCATTATTTATCTATATGGGGAGGCCTATCATGGATGGGTAAATGTCTCAAAATTTTTAGATGGACAGTTGCGTCTCATTATGGTGAGTGTTTGTTGTGTTGAAGGTTCGGCCAAAATACCTCATATAGGTGTAGATATAGACATTTTCGTGTGTTAAGCGTTTAGAAAAACTTTATTTTGAAGCCTTAAACGAACTCGGATGGCCAAAAAAGCCTATATGTTATGGCGTTAGCGATGAGTTTTACTCGTACGGCCGTTCTGCTTCCAGATAGGTATCACAATAGTCAATCGGACACCGAAATATCCGTAGTGCAATTTTGTAACTAAAAGTTACTTTAGCCGACAAAATACCCTAATTTCGTCGGCTAAACTTTTCAAATTTCGTCGGCTAAAGTTCACATACTATAGCCGACGAAAAAAACACTTTAGCCAACGAAAATTTTTTTGTCATCTAAAATTTAACTATAGCCGACGAAAAAATTAGTTTAGCCGACGAAATTTTAACTTAGCCGACGATAAAAAAATTCGTCGGCTATAGTCTTTTTTCTGGTAATGGATGTGGGTTTGCCCTAACACGATTAGGTTAAAACTGGTCCGACCTGATTTTAATTAAAATTATAATTAAAGAAAATACATACATGGTACATTTTTATTGGTTTAGACAAATCCTTATGGTATACCTTTCCGTATTGAATTGCTTGATATAAATAAAAAAACTCACTTCCTCTTCTTCACTCCATTTCTCTCCTATCTCAAAAACCAGAAAACCTTGATTTTCTTCTTTCCCACGGCGCCTAACCACCACCCTCTGCCACCTCCTTTCTTCCTCCTCATCACTGTCGCCACCCTCCTCAATCCTTCCACCGCCGACCCCTCCGTTTCTCCCCTAGCCTCCTCACCACTACTGCCATCACCCTCACCTCCATCACTGCCTCAAACTCTATCACCATCTCTTCAACATCGTCGAATGGGCAGGCTACCACAGATCAGGTGACAGACAGACGGATGTGAGATCAAGATGACTAGGTAGCGCGAATCTAACCAAGCAATATCGATTCAGAATGATTCACATTCGTTCCACCTTCGTCTTCTATGACACCGTTCGGCCCAAAACCGAAACTGGTCCGAACGCGAACCGAATATTTGGGTCACTGCAATATTCGGGTAAATGTGTTCACAATCCAATTTTGGGTTAGAAATTTTGAAATCCGAATAATCCGGTTTGGTTTCGGGTTGGGCCTAAACCGAGCCTGATACGATTATGCCCAGCCCTAGCTCACAATCGCCTTTAAGTTCGAATTTCCCTATCCTGCTGCAAAATTGGGAAATTTCCCAACTGAAAAAAGAATAGTTTTCTCTTCTCTTTTGACATTGCATTCAAAATGAAATCTTGACAACCCATTTTACCCAATTTAGAATCGGTCAATGTTCTAAAAAAACGCTAGCCATTAGTAAGACGGACAACCGATGGTTAGCGCCTAGAGGATTAATTAGGGATTAATTAGTTTTTGGTAGGGATTAATTAGTTTTAATTAAAACGGTGAAACACCACCTAGCGTTTAGATGAAGATTAATCGGCTCTTGACAAAAAAATTTAGAACATTGGTGTCAGTGAAAATGGTCCTCCTCTCTGAATGTTTTTGACATGAAGAACATGAAGAAGATGAATCATTGTCAACTATTGAACCCCATTTAGACAGATAGAATAATTCACCTCGTTCATTTTAGTTCAACCATTCCCTTACATCTTTATTTGGCTGGATATCATTGACTGGAAGAGGGTGTTAAATTATTTAGCTCAATTGGTGTTGGAAATAAGAGAGCTTACATCATAAAAGTGACATAAAATATAAGATATATGTGGATGAATTATTCTTAATTGTACTGAGGTCTTTTATAGTTAAAACCCAACACCTTAAAAGTGATCAACTTGAGACAATATCGGTCCAAGGATGATCCACGAGCCACACTTGTTACTCACGTTTTGACATGGTATCTGAGCGGGTCCCTCTCCAATTGCTTCACTATGAGCTCGGGTGCATTCTTTCAGAGGTCATGACTCTGATTTGGTTACTTTCGAGTTTGGAGTTTGAAGTTGTTTTAGAGTTTGGTTTGGAGTTCTTATGAAGTGGTTTCAGAGTTTAGAGTTGGGGTTTTTTTGGAGTTCAGAGTTTGAAGTTCTTTCGGTTAACCATGGGTCCCAGATTCTGTTTCACGTGCAGATGTAAAAGTTAGGTTACATGTGAAGAAGAGTGTATGAGAGGAGAGATCCTATAATCAGAAAAGTGATAAATAAAATATAACATATATGTGGGTGGATCATTCCTAATTATATCGAAACATTTTATAGTTAAAACTCAACATTTTAAAGGTGGTTAAGTTGAGGCAGTATCGGTACAAGAATGATTCAAAGCCACACTTGTTGTTTGTGTTTTGACAGGTAGTTCCATCATGGATTAATTACAAAACATCACCTAAACTATGATGTTATTTTCATTTTCATACCTAACTATTAAAAACTTGTATTTTCATACCTGAAATTTCATTCCGTTAACATTTTGATACCTTGACCACTAACACTGTTAAATTTCAATGACATTTTCGTTATTTCATCAAATGTATCATTTTTACATTTACTTTTAACAAAACAATTTATTTTTGAGGTTATCAAACACAAATAAAACAATTTACTTTAGGAAAATATTAAAAAGAAACTGTAAAATTAAATATTTATTTTTACAACATTATAGTGATAAAAATTAGTCGAACTCATGTATGTATATATATAACCATTCACAAGCCGACGTTTGCAACTTTGTTAAAGTGCGGACATCCATCCTCACAGCTGTATCGCGCGTCGATGACGGTACTGTTGTTGCCGCATGGAGACCACAAGCAGCCTAGATGGCTTTAGCACTGAGATGGAGGCCTATATGATCGAGGTGGAAGGTCTGAGTGGCAAGCCCTCACTCACCGTCAAGAACTCGTAGTAGACGATCTCAGATGAGTCCAAAGGCAAAAGGAACCTCCAGATCGAGGCTTGGGGTCCGTCAAGCAATAACAGCTCCGTTGTCGGCATCCAATTAAGGCTAGAGGACCGACAACTATGGCGAATCTGCACTTTAACAAAGTTGCAAACGTCCGCTTTGGAATTGACATATATATATATATAGACTTACACGTTAAGAAAAATAAAATAAAATAAAACATTACAACTGAATTCATTATAATTAGATAAATTACAAACCAATAAAAATAACCAATGACAGTCAAGTACTAAAATATCAACGATCATGGAAATATAAGTGGTTAAAAAAGACAATATCGATGGATATATTGAGAAAAATCGAATATCCATGGAAATTTTATCAAATTTTGTTAAAAGTAAATGTAAAAATGATACATTTGATGAAATGACGAAAATGCCTTTATAATATAACGGTGTTAGTGGTTAAGATATCAAAATGATAACGGAATGAAACTTAATGTATGTAATTGTAAGTTTTTGATAGTTATATATAAAAATGAAAAAAAAACATCATTGTTTGAATGATATTTTGTAATTAATCATTCTATCATTGCCGTGATTCTTTATGTTGCTGCATATGTTTGAAAAAGAGAAACTGTAAAATATTGAAATTACTTTTATTGTTTGACCTTAAATAAGGTCAGATTTTTGAAGAATCTAAGGAGGGTCATGGTCTATGGTAGTCGAGTGAGCTACTACTCTGAGCCGCTGGAGAGGTTAAGGTTAAAGCTCTCCCCATAGATTCTTTACGATGGGGTTAAGGAGGGTCATGGTCTATAACTCCAGGAGGAGAAGGGAGGCATATGATGAACAAGAACAACAAAAAAAACTCAATTATGGAGAATACAAATACAGTCATAGAACAAAGATGTATAGACACCACCAATAACTACTGGGACTTGCACATATGTCTTTGGTCCCCTACAATCCTCTCCTGTAAATCTCAGTGCCCTCTTGCTCTTAAAAGTCTTTGTGAGATAGTTGCTGGAAACTACTTTGTTTTTCTTCTTTATTTTCCCCTCCATACCTCCAAGAGAAAAAAAAAGCATCTAGAGCTTCCTTTGAGATTGAGTAAGATGGTGACATTTTCGTTACAGTTGCATGTATTTTAGTGGAGCGCGCAAAAGAATATCGAGATGTTAAGAAAGAGGGATTCACGAATGCTCTTAACTATTAGAGTTACAACACTAGTTCATTTGTCAGTGACAAATTAACTATACAGTGGTGAATCTAATATGTTATCTGATCAGTATTGTAAGCTTAGAGCTCATCTTTTTCCCTGCATGGCTTTGTCCTCCACAGCTTTTCATCATAAACCCCATATTACATAACCCCTTCTAAATCAATTGTTAATGCATGATTAAAGAAATCTGAATAGAGAATAGGGAATTCAAAATCATTGAGTTGAGAATTGTTCATCAGAACCAAAGGACACAGAGAAGAGTATATAAATGTTGCACGGATGAGCATTAAAAATGGAAGATCATTTGGTAGTTATAGACACATCATAAACTCAACCACCCGCTAAGGTACAAAACCAGAACACATGAAAATTTAAGTTTTGTGCATCCTAAAGCCATAAGCTGCGCTGTGGTGTTCCTATCAGATGAAACTAGTGGGATCGATGATGACAGACACTCTATTAGCTTTATATTAAGTCGATTTCATTGGCAGATCGATCAGCCCGGGCAAAATCGGCTGTAATATGCTTCGACTACTATCTTCTTCGATAAAATCCCAAGTTCTCGATCATCAGCTTCTGTTGATGATATGCTCATTTAAGAGGTTTGTGTTTGATGAAGATTTTTCCTTACATTTAACAAAGAACGTTTACATGGTATATATGCAGTACAAACTCTAACTGATTAGCTTTCATGTTGGATCAATGCTGTCCTCTAGATCTCTTGGTTAGAAAGTAAGGAGATAAAGATAGTGTGTGTTTATTGATATATGTTTCTATTGTTTCGAAAAGTACCACGCCAAAAGTGTTTGCTGTTGGAAGCTAGGTTGGTGGATGGGTATCCAATACTTGTGGCAAAGGATGAGAACCTTAAGAGTTAAGATGGATATTTTCCGGTCACTTGTAAGTAGAAGCATTGCCTAGAGAGGCTTGTTTTTGCGACGACAATCTCTACCGAGCCATTGGCATGTATTCTGGTGTACCTAAAGATTGTGAATCTCATGACATTTAGTTCAAAAACTCAGGCCTAGTTTGGTATAGTTTCATTTAAAAAACTCAGCTTCCCTCAGTATCTTACAAATGTTTCTTACGGGCACAAACCCTATAGCTTAACATGAGAAGAAAGAATGACTACGTGGATCGTTAGAATATCATAGATTGTCTCAGGAGGCTCGCGAGTATGTAGCAAAGAACGGAACAGGTGAACATAACAAGGTCAATGACGGCTATTGGATCAAATTACCAAGGGACAAAGACCGAGACAATTGTCACTCGTGAGAGTGAACAAAGGTTTAGGTGAGAGGGAAGGATGAATTCACAGAAGGAGCTAAACTTGACGACCAATACAAGAAAAAGGTGTTCAGCCGATGAAAAAAAACAGGCACACGAATTAATTTTTCGTCGGCTAAAATCAACTTTAGTTGACGAAAGATATGATGACCACTACAAGGAGAAGGTGTTTACCCGACGAAAAAAAAACAGATGTACGAATTAATTTTTCATCGGTTAAAGTGGGGTTTAGCCGACGAAAGACTTGATGACCACTACAAGGAGAAGGTGTTTATCAGACGAAAAAAACAGGTATACTAAATAATTTTTCATCGGCTAAAGTACTTTAGCCGACGAAAAAATCTTTCGTCGGCTAAGTTTAATTTTGAATTAAATTCAGTTTAACCCCATGAAGTTTAGGGACAGTTTCATGTTAGTCCTTAAACTTTCAATTTCATCAGAATACCCCTAAGCTTTCCAAATTCAATCAGTAATGTCCAATTTAACAGATGCCGTCCAACTTGTCTGTGTGATTTTCTTATCTAATAACTTTGATAGTGTGAGGGGAGCGAGAGAGTTAATGTTTAAGAGGGGAATGATTATTATAACATTTAAAATTAAGGAAAGGATGATGAAGATTGCCCAGATGTCATTGAGAGCAATTTGGAGAGATTTTATGGGAGAGGATCGAATAAGGAGTATTGTCGTGTGTGTGTGTATGTTTATGGGAGAGGTCGAACATTCAACACAACAAACTCTCACCATAATTAAACGCAACTTTCTATCTGAAAATTTTGAGATATTTATCCCTCGATGATAGGGCTCCCCATAGGGATAAATAATAGTAAATAGTAGGCATGTTGTGATTCTGATGATAAACTTCACAACCAAAAATTCGACCGTCTGATGTGATTATTATGTTGAAATCTATGATAAAATATTCAACTTGATCCGATAAATTTAAGGGCTTGATCCGGTCGGTCAGTCCCTTAAGTCAAACCTCTAAACGCACGGAAACGACTATTTGACCGTCTAAATTAAGTATTTTGGCCGAACCTTAACTGAAAATAATTTCAAATCGATGAGACGCAACCAGTGGTATAAAATTTTATTTTATTTATTATAGTATAGCCGACGAAATATTAGGGTATTCGTCGGCTAAGGTTTATGGTTTAGGGGTTTAGCCGACGAAATTTATTAAAATTTGTCGACTAAAGTTAAATAAATAAATAAATAAATAAAATATATAAAATATAAGACACTTTAGACGATGAAATATATAATTTCATCGGATAAAGTACCATTAAATTTTTAAAATCTTCGACTAAAATTTTGAACTTTAGCCGACGAAATTAGGGTATTTCGTCGGCTAAAGTTCAAAATTTTCAAAATCCCCGTCACTAATTTTGATCTTTAGCCGACAAATTTTAATAAATTTTGTCTGCTAAAGTTTAAAATCCTGCCGAAAATTTTAAATTTTTTCTATATATTTTATTATTCCTCCTCTTCTTCCTCCGCCGGCAACTCCTCATCCTCCTCTCCTCTACTTTCCTTCTTCTCCTCCTCTCCTTCTCTTTCTCCTTCTCCTTCTCCTTCTCCTTCTCCTCCTCATCATTGTCCTTCTCCGACCTCCTCCTCTTCCACCTCAACTACTACTCCTCCTCAGTGTTCTAAAACTCGGCCTAGTCGGCCGAGTACTCGCTAGTCGGCGTCCTTCCAAGGTGATTTTAAGAAAATCGGAGTACAAAGTCGGTCGGAAGAAAATCGGCCGAGTAGTCGGCCCAACTCGGAAAAAATCGGACCAACTCGGAAAAAAGTCGGCTCAACTCGGTAAAAAATCGGCCCAACTCGGTAAAAAAATCGGTCTAACTCTGAAAAAATCGGCCTAACTCGGCATTTTATTGACTATTTTTATTATTTTGGACATTATAATACCTTTTAAAAATTATATTTAATTATATGTTTTAAAAATAAAAATAAATCTAAAAATTAAAAACCGAGTACTCCTCGACTACTCCCCCGACTACTCCTCTACTCGCTAGTCCCCGCCCGGCCGACCGACTAGCGACTAGCGACTTTTAGAACCTTGCTCCTCCTCCTCCTCCCTCTTCTAGCCTTCTCCTTCTTCTTCTCCTCCTCCTCCTCCTCCTCCTATCCTTCTCCCTCTTCTAGCCTTCTCCTTCTCCTCCACCGCAACTACTCCTCCATTGCAACTCATCCTCCTCCTCCTCCTCCTCCTCCGAACACCACATCCGGATAGTGATGGGGTGGCGGAAAAACAGAAAAGAAGAAAAACATTTATCAAAAATACAACAAATAAACAATATAAATAACTATAGCCGACAACATTTATTAAATTCGTCGGCTAAAGTTAAATAAATAAATAAAATACATAACTATAGCTGAAGAAATTTATTAAAATTCGTCGGCTAAAGTTAAATAAATATAAATAAATAAAATAACTATAGCCGACAAAATTTAATAAAATTCATCGGCTAAAGTTAAATAAATAAATAAAAATAAATAAATAACTATAGCTGACAAAATTTAATAAAATTCGTCAGATAAAGTGAAATAAATAAAATAACTATAGACGACGAAATTTATTAAAATTAGTCTGCTAAAGTTAAATAAATAAATAAAAATAAATAATTATAGCCATTGAAATTTCGTCGTCTAAGGTCTAAAAATTCATCACCTAAAGTCCAGACTTTAAGAGACGAAAAATTTCTTCGTCGGCTAAATAAATGACTTTAGTCGACGATGAACAGTAATTTCGTCGGCTAAGGTCTTACCCGATGATTTTTTCACAACGACTTCTTAGCCGACGAAATTTTTTAACAGAAAAATAAAAAAAACTTCGTCGGCTAAAGTAGTTGTCATGGTAGTGGACAAAAGTGGTTGAGACAATGAAGGTGATCAACCGTTCAACTTAATGATTTGTATGTGTAAACTAAAGCTTCAAAATCAACAGAAAGGATGTATAACATACTTTATATGGTTCTATTATTTTTTAGAGAAAAGTTCACCTTTAGTGCCACAACTCTTGTGGCAAAGTCAGTGTGATACCCAGACATTTAAAGTGATTAAGGCAGTGTTCTAAAACTCGGCCTAGTCGGCCGAGTACTCGCTAGTCGGCGTCCTTCCGAGGTAATTTTAAGAAAATCGGAGTACAAAGTCGGCCGGAAGAAAATCGGCCGAGTAGTCGGCCCAATTCGGAAAAAATCGGCTCAACTCGGTAAAAAATCGGCCCAACTCGGTAAAAAAATTGGTCCAACTCGGAAAAAATCGGCCAAACTCAACATTTTATTGACTATTTTTATTATTTTAGAAATTATATTACCTTTTAAAAAAATATATTTAATTATATGTTTTAAAAATAAAAATAAATCTAAAAATTAAAAACCGAGTACTCCCCGACTACTCCCCCGACTACTCGCTAGTCCCCGACCGGCCGACTGACTAGCGACTAACGACTTTTAGAACATTGGATTAAGGTGATACCCAAGCTATTATTTTCCTATCAAAGACATACCTCCGATAACTTATTCTGTTAATAGTAAGGGTAAAAAATGATTTTTTAATGATGTGTTTATGATACTCTACAAACTAAAATATAGTCATCTATCAACTTAAGAACTAGGCTTCAATATGCTAAGACTTCACCTAACGATTTTCTGTCTAAGTGGTTACTATACTAGCAGAATCACTGTTGTCTTAAGGTGAAAGATTCATAGATTTTAGTATGCAAAAATATCTCAAATACAAAATTCAAACTAACAACTAAAAGTAAAATAATTTTAAAATAAAGATATTTTTGTGACGGAATTATGGGTACAAGATAAAATTTATTTAACATAACATAACTACAAATATAAAACCTAGAGCCTCGTTCTTGGGTAAACAACTATACGGTGTTTAGATACTCATAATTATAATTACAAGTACAAATACTTGTAATAAAAGCTTATCACACAGAATGAGTACAGACTGAAACCTTCATACAGTACTCACACTCACACTCTTATTCCACACTATACTAGAGACACTATTTAGACACACTATTTTTCTGACTTTCTGACTTCGAGAGAAAGGTTGAGAATGTTTCTAACTTCTATTTCAAGTTTTTCGATGACTTCTCTTGAAAGCTTGAGGCTCCTTGTCAAGACCCACCCCAAGTTAAACCCCTTTAACCTGAAGTAAATCCTGCGGGGACCACTTTAAGGGAACTTCTTACCGAAACCCTCTTGAAATGGACAACCATTTCTACAAACCAACTCAGCACTTCCATAATTAATTTTAAACAACCCCCAACTCCTGGAGTCATCCTGCTCCAGCATCTACGCTTCATCAACGTATTTATCTATCTAAGTTGGGGTAATTGGAGCAATTTACATAGAAGTTATACCTAAATAACAAACGAGCAACAACGGATTAATTGACTATGCCCCGACTTCGGTACGCGCGACCTCCTCTTAGGAACCCTGCAACACTGGGCATTTAAAAACGAAAGTTCCAGGGAAGAAACATTTAAAAATATTAGCATGAGTGGACAAAAAACAAATATGAAAAGATAAATTTCTTTTAATGCTCTTCCTTTGATTTTTCAAATCCACGTGCACGTAACCCATCAAAAACGATTAAATAATATATATATATATATATATATATATATATATAACAATTCTCTTGGCTCAAACCATAATTAAAGAAGTGAGGTACTATTACCATGACTACGAGAAAACAAGTAACCAGCTCTAATCCACGAGAGGGTTTATTGACCAGCTATATCGGAGAGGGTCCCTTGACCCACTCTATTCGAGAGGGTCCATTTGACCAGCTACCACCGAAGAGGGTCCTGACTGGCTCTATCCGGGAGGGTCCTTCCGACCAGCTACCACCAAAGAGGATCTGACTAGCTACAATTCAGAGAGGGTACCATCTCTATCCGGAGAGGGTCTATGCTAGTTAGCAATACATATAAACATATATACTTGAAAATCCTTGAAAATCTCATGGTGATTAAATCAAAATCCAAGTCAAAACACCCATGACTTTTTTCCCAAATACATTGGATTTAAAACTTTCCCAAGCATCTGAAACCGGTTCCCTGACTTTACTTTAAATCATTAAAAATCCAAGAGCCAAGTTTTCCCTTTTAAAAATAATCCCCCTCCATAACCCAAAATGGTGATAACAACTTAAAATCATTTTTTCCAGGAAAATCATTCAAAACTCACGAGAAAGGTAGAAACTTCTTTCCCGGCTCACTTATCTTTGAGATATATCAAACTTCCCAAAGTTTCCCAAAAATTACCATAAAACTCAACATGGAGGAAATTTCATAAATAAAAGAGAAACTTAATAAAAACCTTGTTGCATGTAATGTATTTAAAATAAAAGTCCACTCACAGTACTTAATGTGGTCTCCTCAATGCTCGAAATACTCCTCGAGCGTCATCTCGAAATATCCACATGGTCGAGTGAAATCCCACGTTCGACCATTGGCTGTGAAATTAATCCAATATATTAGTCTTTCTATCGTTGACTTGATCTTTTCCTAGTTTGACTAGGAAGTCCTAATTTGACCAAGAGTTGACCAAATTCCTTCCTTTTCAACAACTTTAACTAATACACTTATTTTCGATTATCGACTTGAATTTTAGTTTCCGTACACAAACTTAACATATCGACTTTCCTTACTATTTTATTTGACGTTAGGTTAACTCATAGTAATTTGACACCCAATCAACCGCTTAACCAATTTACTAATTATGAGCGATACATCGATTATGAAATTATCTAAATTATTTACAACGATCAACTCGATTTTTGATTAAGATTTCTGAGTTGACCATATTCTCATTTAAAGATCCAATTTGGCTTATTTTAACCGGTTACCAAGATTGACTTTTCTTTTTTACCGGTCAACTTTCCACAATGGTAAAGTTTTCCTAAAAGGGGAACTTCCGATTTATGGTAAGGTTTCTGTAATTACTTTTTTACAATTTAACAAAACACTACAACTGCAATTTTAAGTAGGGAAGCCGATTTCTACCAATTCGGCTCTCTGCTGAAAACTTGTCTAACCGGAGCCTTCGTCGAATTCCGGCGACTTACTTGAATTTCACCATAGCCTTCCCGAAATTCCAAAACTCCAAGTTCTCGACATGCACTGGAAAAACACTAAATTAGTCATCAATCTACACGACCACAACACATCAGTTTTTCTTAACGACTCTAGCTCCAACCACTACCTCACAGTAACAAAGTTACAACCCAGGAAGACGAAAAATTACCTTCTACGAAAGCAATTCACAAATCCACAATCTCTTCCAGTCACCAGAACCACAAGCAGCGTCTGTCTACAACCTAAGCCCAAAATCTGCTCTTCTGCTTCATGTTTCACCACTAATGGGTTTCTAAGGCGACCAACATACCATCAGGTGACAAAACAAAAGCAGTCTCCTACCGAGCACCTAACTCTGCCTCATATCCTAACCGCAATCACTCCATTCTATCCAAATTGAGAATCCAGCAACTCCTCACACTTGTTCTTTCTAGCACTGCTAGACTCGCTTAACCTCAAAACATCGTCGTAGGAGGAGACTGAAGAAACCCCAAAAAGGCAGAATTAGAGATTTTCAATCTACGGTTCGATTCAAGAAAATAAAGACACAGAAAGGAAGAGAAAAGAGAGGCGAACACAAACATACCCTTCGATGTCGCCGTCGCCTCCACGTTCGCTAGAAAATGAGGAACTTAGACCCCGTATCACCACATTCAATCTCCCTCCATAGTGAAACTGGCTTAGATTTTCCAGTTAGGCTAGAGAGGAGGGAAGAAATGAAGAGGTTTGACGGTGGCCCAGCCTTCTGGGGTGCCTTGTCGACCGAAAAATTGATCTGGGACTCCGCTGCGGCCGAGAGAGAAGGGAGAGACTCGGGTTTGACCCGATTTTGAGGTTTTTGACCAATGTCCACCCATTTCTTCCTTTTTATACTTAAATGAGCGGCTGGGATCAAATCCCTAATCGATCCAACGACCCAGATTTAAAGAAAGGTAAAAAGTAAATAGTTAAATGGTAAAACATATTTACCGAAATAGTAATTAAAAATTACCAGAAACTTCGAAAATTCATAGAAAATAGACGGAAGCTGTGAAAAATATTCCGAAAAATACCAGGAGACTCGTATCGACGCGTACTACAACATCGAGTCATTAAATAAGGAATTTGAAGAGTTTAGAAAAATTCAAAAATAAACTCGAGCAGTAACTTTATAATTCACTGATTGCAGTTAAAAGCTTTCGATAACTCATAAACTACTGTAAAAGGTAACTTTTAGGTACGGGACGTTACACTCCTTATATAGCACACGGACTCCAAACTAGAATTAAAAAAAGCTAAGAGAAAGTGGGTGACAAAGAGAATCAAACTTTACTTTAGCAAAAGTAAAGTTGCTTGTTTTCATGTGTCGGCAACAAAAAGAATAACGCACTAACTTTAACAAAAGAAAAGTCTTTTGTCGTGATGCGTCAGTCACCACTCATTTCTCCATCATATTTACTGTATTGTAATATTCTTCATCAGTGCAATCATTATCAGCCAACGAATCTGGTGCATTTTCATATTTTTCTTCACTGTCAAAGTTTGAATCATAAGGGAAAGGATATTGAATTCTATCTCTTTTTTCCTACTCTATCCTTTCAAGTCATTTTGTAGTAGCTAGGGTGCAGACAACTTCATTTCCCATGATGGCTGAGAAAAAGTCACAATTCACTAGTAGAGGATGATTATAGCAAGAAAGTATTATTTTTTTCTCAACTTGCTAGAAGACCTGAATTATAATCCATTCGCAACATATTTTTGATGCACATAATTGTCATGGCCTTCATCCATGAAATACTCTAATTTAGACTGTCATTTCCCCTGTCCTGTATGATCCTTTAATCGGACCTTGAATGATCCTAACATAATGATAATGAGAGATATAATTAATTTGTTCTTTCAACATTATCCATTAAGGTGGAGTTGATATGAACTTTAATCTCAGGATATATCCGTCTGGCCTAATGTTCTTGACAGCTTGAACTATCAATTCTGGGAATCTCTCTAACTCTTCATTAGATTTTCTCTAAAGATTATGAACAAAATCGTTCTCTATTAGCCACAGTTTTTGTTTCTGAGGGTGATCAGCTTGGACATTCACTAGTGCATTCTTAGCCGACAGAATTTATACTGTTCCGTCGGCTATGATTTTCTTAACCGACAGAAACAGTTCCGTCGGCTAGGAGAAAAAGTTCGTCAACTAAGAACCTGTCAGCCGACGGAATATGTTCGTCAGAAATTTCTGTTGACTAAGCTTTTCTTAGTCGACGGATCTGTGATCCTGGCTATTTCCGTCAGCTAAGAAAACTTAGTCGACGAAAAATCTCCTATTCCGTCTGTTAAGACCTAAAAGCATAGCCGACGAATCTAAACTATATTCCGTCGACTGAGATCTTTCATAGCCGATGGAAAAGTTTATATTCCGTCGGCTAAGATTAAAAATAATATTTACTTAGAAAATTGCACTACGGATATTTCGGTGTCCGATTGACTATTGTGATACCAATCTAGAAATGAAACGGGTGTACAATTCAAACTCATGGCTGCCATGACATATGGGCTTTTATGGCTATCTGAGTTCGTTTAAGGCTTCAAAATTTAGTTTTTCTAAACACTTAACACATGAAAACACATAAATCTGTATCTATATGAGGTAGTTTGGTCAAACCTTCAACACAACAAACACTCATCATGATGAGACGCAATTGCCCATCTAAAAATTTTGAGAAATTTAGCCCTCGATGATAGGGCTCCCCATAAGGATAAATAATGGTAAGTAGTAGGCATGTTGTGATTCCGATCATCAAAATTCACAAACAAAAATCTGACCGTCAGATATCATCAATATGTTTAAATATGTCTATGGTAAAAAATTCAACTTGATCCGATAAATTTAAGGGCTTCATCCGGACGATCAATCCTATAAGTCAAACCCCTAAATTTCATTGACCGCAACTATCGGCACCGAAACATTACCGGAATTACGTGATTTTTCACTGTAGACGTATTTTAACATTCCAGTCATATCTTATTTACGACTTTTTTTCGTTTGAAGCTTCTACGTATAGTTTGTTTTTGAAACGGAACATTTACTTAAAACTTACTAAACAAGTTATACAACATTAGTAGACATGTTGTGATTCCGTTGATCAAACTTGAGGAACAATAATCCGACCATCTGATATGATTATTATGTCGAAATATGTCTATAGGAAAAAATTCAACTTGATCCGACAGCGTTAAGGGCTTGATCGTTACGATCAATCATGTAAGTCAAACCCCTTTATACACGAAAATAGTCATTTTACTATCTACATTATGTATTTTGCCCGGACCTTCAACTGAAAATAGTTTCAAATCGATGAGATGCAACCAGTGGTATAAAAATTTTATAAAAAATAACCACCAGAGATAGTGCTGCCTCTAGGGAGAAAGAATGAAAAATTGCATTGACTATAACTATCGGCACTGAGACTTTACCGGAATTACATGATTTTTCAAACGTGGACGTATTTCACTATTCCGGTCATATCTTATTTCACGACTTTGGCTGTCGTTCCTTTCTGCTAGCTATATAATAGGGTGGCTAGGGTTGGAGTCCTGTTTCGTTTCACTTATTTTAGATTTTCAAACTCTTCCAATCTCCTTCATTCTCTCAGTCCCCCAAGTTTATTTCTTGCATCTTTGAGTTGCGCGCTTGAGTTTTGTGCATCCTTAACTTTTTCATATTCAGTCTCTATTCGAATTCGGGTCGCATCCTCGATCTTCAGGTTTGTCTTCCACTTCTGCCTCTAGTTTGGCTCTTTCTCTTCTTTTTTGGATATGGGCAATTTTGTTTTGGGTTATGTTCATGTTTTAGTTATTTAAGGGTTTGGAGGATGAAGATCTAGGTTTTAGTTCTTGTTTGGGGCCATTTTGGGATTAAATCTAGGTTCTGGGGGTTTCTATTGGGTTTCTAAGTTCGTGTTTACTCTTGAATGTTCTTGGTGTGGTCTGGAGTGAGTGAGCGTTTTGATCTAATTGGTTGCTAACTTTTTACGTTAGAGTGTTTGTGTTAGATGTCTAGAGAGCGGAGCGTCGTTCCTTTGCAAGAGCAACCAGTGTCTAGTTGGCCTTCCAATTTAGTGGCAGAGTATATTACTAAATTTAAACTGTCTCCCATTGCTCGCACGTTCTAAGAGGGAGTGGAGCTGTTTGTTCGGAGAGAGCTAGCAAAGGGTGGTCAAGTGTTTGAAGAGTTAACACCACTATCTGTTATTTCTCCAATGGAAGGTTACTTAGAGCGTCCTAACGGTCACGTGTGCTATAAGCGACGTCAGGAAAGTGAGGCGAGTAAGCGTGTTTTCGGTAGCGAGGAAGCCAGCTCTTCTAGGCGTGAAGTTCTCGAGGATCCTGAAAATCTCTCAAAGGCGATGCCTATACACTAGATGCTAACGGTTGACGTTTTTATTGATGAGCCCGCCGTTCAGCTAGATCAAAGGAAAATCGACAAGAATCGTGTTATATATAAGATTCCCTAATCAATGAAGTTGTGAATTCAAAGGAGGACGAGCTAGGTCCCAGCTTCCAGAAGGTGCAACGCTGATTTGCGACATCCTGTTGCTCTATGGCTTGAAGTTGCCTCTTGACCCCTTGCTCCAATACATGCTTGTGGAGTTCTGCATCGCCGTTGGTCAAATGGGTCTGAATATGTTCAAG
The DNA here is from genome assembly GCA_951800085.1 of Comarum palustre. Classification (NCBI taxonomy): domain Eukaryota; kingdom Viridiplantae; phylum Streptophyta; class Magnoliopsida; order Rosales; family Rosaceae; genus Comarum; species Comarum palustre. Next base: position 14,009,467 of record OX637587.1, on the reverse strand, counting down.
ATTTTGATGTCGATGGTGGTTATCTGGGAGTTGTGCGGGTGTCAATGGCCTTTTGTGGTGGAGATCACACACTTCTACCATATGCGGTATTCAGCCCACAAAAGAAGGCTTGGCAAAATAACGCTTTCTCTTCGTGCAGACTTCTACAATGATTTTGGGGCAGATTTTTATTTTTGTACCACTTTTCGATTGAATTTCCTCATCACCACCGTCTAGTATCTAGATAATATTGTGTAGATTATCTCTGCAAAATTTCAACAAATTTAGTGATCGCTAAGACCCTCAAAATCGGAAAACAAATGGAAGGACTAAATTCTGGCAACATGAATTGTTCATGTTTATAACAGAAAAAACACAATTTTAAGGGTCTTAGCAATCACCAAATTGGCTGAAATTTTGCAGAGATGATCTATACAATATTATCTAGATACTAGACGATAGAAATGAGGAAATTCTATCGAAAAGATGTTCAAAAAGAAAAACTGCACCAAAATTATTGCTGCTGACGTTTGTAGTCTAGAAGAGCAGTTGAAAGTAATTTGTTATTGCTGTGACGTGCTCGTTAAGGACACAGAACAATTTAAAACTTTTTTTTTCATATTGTAACATTGGTAAATAGGGTTCGATCAATCCAGAGACTTTAGGATGCTCCTGCGGTTAAAAATCAATCAAGTTAGTATCTAAAAACTAAAGAAATTACTTACAACATATTAACAACAAATACATTTTACATTTTACACGTTTCATAGGGGAGGGGTTCGGTTTAGTTTTCTAATTCCTACAAAACAGAAATTAATTTATTTACAATTGATCAACTTCATTCCACTTCCAAATCAAGATATCAAAGTTATAAACACGATCAATTGCATGCTTCAAATCAATAGCCAAATAGATATCAAGTGATAATGATAACGAATCATAGATACATGTTTAAAGAGATCTTAGCATCTAATAAAACTTTTCTTAATCCACATCCATGTTGGAGACGTTCTAACATAGAATATTTCTAGCTATGGCTGCGATCGATGCGAAGACACCCGTCTACACATAACAAGAATCATTAAGTAAGAAAAAGTTGGATTCGAACACGCCAACAAGACAGCCTGATTAACAAACTGTAATGCCAAAATTCACAACCATTATTATATAGTTTTTGCTACTTCACAAACCCCGAAACGATTATGTGAATCGAATTCATGACCTAGCATCATCTAACCAGCAGATTAGAGTCTTTAATATGAACAGAACCAAACATTTATCATATCATCAAGATTTCGAATTAACTTATTGAAAATCATAAACATACAAAGTCATGCATAAATAATTCTAAAAATTACTAACTCATCATGTTCTTCAACCAAGCAATACGAAATCTGGAAACAAACAACAAGTTTATGAGGCATAGTGTTACACTTTTTGTCGATCTTTGAAGATGACAAAGGTGCGGCTATACATCAAAGACTTCAACGCAGCAACTTGAAGATGCTTTAAGGGATGTCGTTGGCTTGATTCTTCTTGAGAAGTGTCGCACCACTATTGGAGACGCTAGGGAGAGAGAGCAATTTCTGATTTTTCTATGGAAGAAGTGTTGTTGAATTTGGTTGCTCTTGTCCTCCTTTTATAGTGTTTATGTCACCTCTTAGGAGTTCTCATAGTCCTTGATTTAATCTTGATCCAATGGTCCAAGAAAATTGCCTAACAAATTAATAAAAATCTGTTAGGAAATTTCCAGAATTTCTTTGTGTACAAAGGCTTGAATTCGGCTGCATTATGGACTAGATACATTGCTTGTTCTCCACAACAAATCAGCCCCTTTTAGTTCTCTTTCTTGTTTTGTCAAAAATTAACTTTTTTTCTTTCACTTTGGAGCGCCAATTATTGTTCCTAAAAAGAGAAGGAATTTGTTAATACAAAATCAAAATAATTAGGCTTTTAGACAAAAGGAATTTAAGGAATTAATTTCATAAATTTCAGATTTCAATTGCAAATTATATTCCTTAATTTAGACAATGAAAACTTATTTTTAGCCTAGTAATTTCGGCAAGAAACCCTAAGGTTTTGTCATCATTCTCCTTGATTTATGGTGACACATCTTGGCCTAATCCATGTAGGATTCGACTTCTTTGTTTCATGTGGAATCCTTGTCTCAACAGGAAAAAAAAGTTTCCAAAATAAATTTGGAAACTCAGAATAAGAAAGATTCAAAGATACTAAATTCCTCAAATCAAATAATAAGGAAAGTTTCCAAAAATGAAATAGGTAACTTTTCCCTTTTTAAAACAGAAAAGTTTCCTAAACGACTTATCCTCGACTTTTGCGACTTATTGAGTTTCGTAGTTGCACTAGGAATCTTTCATTGATTAGGAATCCGCTCAATTCCTCGTTTTAGCCTTCTTTTGTGTAAACCTGTCTTTTTTGACTCTAAAATACAAAATATGTTAGAAATGAAGTTATTATATAAGGAAATAACGAAGCTAAATAAGGTAGGAAAATACGTTAAAAATGTAGCATAAAATGTGTCTATCATGCTGCCATATAGAGGTAGCAAGTTCTAACTCTACATGGAGTCTCTAACAATCAATTACATTGTTAAGCCATTTATTAACACAGTGATGCGGAGTCAAATGCATGGAAAACAACCATTCATTGCTATTATTTGATTGGTTGAACTGAACCTACAGGCTGTATAGTTCTCTATTGATTAACCAGTTGACTTTAACCGACGAAAACATAACTTAACCGACGAAAAAATATTTTGTCGGGCTGTTTTTTATTTCGTCGGCTAAACACATTCTCCTGTAGTGTTGCCACTATTTGATTGGTTGAACTGAAACTGCAGGTTCTAGAGTTCTCCATTGATTAACCAATTGATTCTTGAGGAGCACGGAGAAAATGAGGTTAGCCTTATCCCTTTTAATCGTTACAATAAGGTGGCCCTCTATTTCTAGCAATCTCAACTCCTCTATATGTTCTACTCCATAGGTCCGTTCGTGGTAAACCAACTGGGTTACCTAGTTTGAGTATCCTGTTGCTTGTTTTGTGTCAGCTTATAGGTCATCGAAGTCATATTCATATGGTTGCACAAATTTTTACATGACGTCTGTCATCTTCTATACACATGACATTACACTCATGGTTTTTGTTTCAGTTACGTGATCTCCCCCATAGTGTGATTCTACTATCTATTTTTATTCATTAACCTACTCTCTGCATTTGTCTCTTATACACATGAAGATGCATAGAAGTAGCTAGTACGTAAGAAATAGATATGCACACGATGAACTGATGGAACATAGTGAGAAAATGCTTCAGATAGGAAGAAGAGAGAATTATGGAGACAAAGAAGAAGCGGTGGGTAAAAGGAGAAGAAACAGTGAGGATAAGAAGAAACACCCAAACATAATAGAACTTTAGTGGCTTTTCACTTTTAAATACCCATATCACCGGTCTTTACTAAAAATACATACACCTAGTGTATAGCTTTTTTATTTTTCCAAAAATGTAGAACATTCATACAAGAACTGAGGAGCATAGTCCAAAACACCTAGCTAAATAGACTGACGCCCAAATAAAAGAACTAAACAAGAAGGCAAATCATCATCTTGTTCCAATCTGAAGTAGGAGAAGATGTAAATCCTTCATAACAATAGGGGCACAAAACATCTTAGTGGACAAATTTCAATATGCTTCTGGGGTATAGGCCGCAGTTGTCCTTCATTGGCGGAGAGCCAATGGTTATTCCCAGCAAAGTGCATGATGCTTTGAATAAAACTAAGTAGACTAAAGTAGTGGAGGAAGAGATTGAAGCATTATAGAAAAATAATATTTGGGCTCTGGTGCCACTCCCACGAGTAAATAGAGCAATTGGTTGAAGGGGGGTACATTGGCGGACGCACATCAGAGGCATTGGGGCCATTCCCGAAACTTTTAACAAGGGTAACACCGCAGCCTTACTTGACGCTCTGGATTTACAGTACAGTTTTCTCAGTTGTTATATGGTCTCTGATCCTGCTTCCAGCTTCGGCCTGTTTGATGTCAAACTTCAACAACTTGTTAAGATAGTAGAGCCATGGGAATTTATACTGAAGTGGTGTGCTTTTAAAGTTCTGGTGCGCCAGTGTAACTTACACGACCTCTAGCCCAGGTTTAAGAGTGGATGGTTATGCCATTCGTCTGGTTTTTGAAGAGAATGCTGAACATCTATACAAACATTAACTCTCTGGGAGTTACATTGAAGGCTTGAACTTGTATGCTCTGATTGTATTGAGACAATTTACAAATATATCTGATCCTTATATAAGTAGTGGAGTTGAACTTGTATGCGCAACCATTTATCTTCAGTTCTTCACCATATAGTTTATTTTATTAGGAAATTCAGATTTCCCGAATAGGGTGTAGAAGCTACCAGCCAACCATCACACTTAATTATGTAGTTTTTTTCGATGGATTAATTACGTAGTTACATATGATCCAATAAACACGTAAAGATCTAAATTACAAGTAAACCTGAAGAACAATTAGTTCTTTTGGACCATCATTTCTGAACTCTTTTGTCTATAAACAATTTGTAATGAAGTTAACATCGATCACTCTTTGTGTATTTGGAAATCTACTCATTACTTGATCTAAGTGATCACTGCGGGCAAATAGATCGATGGTGACAAAATTAAAGCCTTTGGTGTACGTTGTACTGCTTGTTCTTCCTCATGTACTTGTGCCCTTGTTAGCTTGTGAATGCTATATTTCTTACTCTAGTGTTCAGCAATCGATCCGCTCGATCGGTCAAACTCGCTCTTCTCCTCTCCGGTCAATTAGTTTTCTCTGGTCTCAGATCTGATTGTCGTGATTGAAAATTGGAGTTGTTGATTGTTATGTTTTGCGGCGGTGGATTGATGGAGATCGCGGTGCTCTTCGTCTGAGACACTGATGAGGTTAGATCTTACTGTGTGGTAATTTTTGTTGTGTTCGTTCTTTACTGTGTGGGATGGATTCTTTTATCTCATGGTAAGTTACAAAAGAAAACCACTGGGTTTTAATTTATTTCTATTTTTTTGGGATTTATCTGTTAAAATCCAGTCAACCCTAAATTCAAAATAAATATTTTCCCGCCATTTTCCAGCAGAACCGACTCTCCAAATCCTAATTATGTTAAAGACATAAACCACATAATCCCTCGAATCAATTCCGAACACGTGTCCAGAAGCCGAATAAGTCCGAATCGAAGAAGGAAACCGATTAAGTAGCCAACGAGTATTAATAGAGGCAGCCTGATGCTCATTGATACCATTCCATCATCTCCCTTGGACCAAAACCCACAGCCTCTTTCACTAGTTTCCCCAGTTCGATCAGATTCTCAAAACCAAAACAGTTTCCCCAATTCGATGGGATCCCAGCAACACACTGCAAGCGAGATAGTTCCCACAATTGTGAACGTGATCTCCACGGTGAACGTGGGCTGCGAGTTAGACCTTCACAAAATCGCTACGAAGGTTCCAAATGCAGAATACAGTCCCAAGCGTATGCCTTCCGTGATCATAAGATTCAGAGACCCAAAGGCCACGGTTTTGATCTTCGCCTCCGGGAAAATGGTGTGCACCGGTGCCAAAAGCGAAGCCGAGTCGGAACTCGCGGTCAGAAAGTGCGTACGTTCCATCCTCAATGTTGGTTTCGACGTCAAGTTTAAAGATTTCAAGGTCCAGAACATGGTTGGCAGCTGTGGTGTTGGATTTCCGATCAGACTTCATGGTTTGGCTTATGCAAACCCCCAGTGTACGAGTTACGAGCCGGAACTTTTTCCTGGGCTCAGGTACCGCATGAAAGAACCCAAGATTACCATTCTTGTATTCTCGTCGGGGAAGCTTGTTATCACCGGTGCAAAGCGCAGAGAAGACATCTGTAAGGCGTTTGAGGTCATATACCCTGCCCTTGAAAATTCAAGAAATTAAGTATGCCATGGCAGCTCAAGCTCCTAGAGGAGATACCGACACTAGCTAGCTAGTTAGGAAATTAGTGATCCAGAATGCAATTTCACACTCAGAATCTCATTGTAAAGTTTTGTACTCTCAGAACTTCAATATATATAGACTACGTTTTTGTTGCACAAGAAACTTTTCTGTACGTCTTTTATACTTTTGATTGGTACGTAAAAACTCTTTGAAAGATTCAGATGCCAAAGTTGAGGAAGAAAACGTATACCGACAATTGAAACCAACACTAGCAAAATTTGTTTTGGTTCATCAATATATATTTACCTGCACTTGCTTAAACTGATCTTTCAATTCCTTTTATGAATTCGGCAAAGGTTACCAAGCCCTCAGTCTGCATTTTACTTGGACTGAATGTAGCATGCACTCAGGGTTCAGTACGTACTAAAATGAGCAGCAGGAGCTGCACAATATTTTGAGAATAAAATATAGAAAACTAATGAAAAATCTTTTTTGATATTCACCACGAAAATATCATGGGCACGAAAATAAATGATTTAAACAAAAATATCATCAATTTAAATTCTTCATTTAAGACCATACATTAAGATATCGATATCATCATGAAAATAAATGATTAAATATATATAAGCACAAACTGAAAATAAAAAATTTAATGTGAGCATAAACAAATTGAGATATGATCACAAACACAAATTTAATATAATCGATCATAAACGAAAATATTATCATGAAAATAAATCTTGATTTAATATATCACCACGAAAATATCATCATGAAAATATCATTTATTACACATCATTATATATATATAAACATTGAAACTCTAAACATCATTTTCAACAACATATATAATATATTCACATACATAATATAAACTATATATACATACATAATTAATAATTCACACACATATATATACATCCTTATATACAATATACATATATATGTAATCAATAATTCACACACAATTAATATATATATATATATATATATGTGCACAATTAATCAACCCATAATTTATCATATATATGTATATATAGATAGAGAATCTATTGAGGACCTTCTTGTTGAGGACTTTCTCCATAATGGTTTATTACACCCACTTTTTAATAACATTTTTTCATCTTAACCGTTCAGTTTATTGGTCTATATAAGTAGATCACTTATACAAATTTTCAGTCAAATTGATGATCATTAAGGAATCGAAATAAAATCAAATCAATGGATGATCCAAATATGTCAAACAAGAACCGTTCAAGTTTATAATCGGTGAATCACATTTATGAATGTCTTAACAATTTTCAATTTGTATGAAAATTTATAGAGATGATCTACTCATATATATCTACAAACTACTCGGTCAAGATGTGAATATGCAATCGAAAATAGGGTGAAACGAAGAAGTCCTTGATAGATTCATATTTCATACATTTTTATACCCTTAAATGTTGGATTCTATGTTTAGTTCTTGTCAATTGTCTGTCATTTACTTGGTTTTTATGTTTTGTAGTTCTAATTGGAGACAAGAATGATTTTGGAGATAAAAGTCGAGCTGGGGATTGAAACTGTGTTTTCTATCCTGACTTGCCTAGAAACTATGATATGCTTCAACTTTAAGGATTAAACTGTATCTGCTCATTACAATTTTGAAAAGTCCTATTTGATCATTGAGGATGATAGCTGGTCTGTTGGAGATTTGTGAGTGAAGATGAGCCTATGGCTTGGGTTTCATTTGGCCATTGTTTAGTATCGTTCGTAAAATCTGTTGAATAAATTTATATATCCATAAAAAGCTTTCTTGTCTTTTACATGAGCTATTTGTTTTATGCATATTATCTCTCTCACGTACATAGGATGTGTGCAAAAGTCAGAAAGTCATGAGTGAAAAAATTTGAGTACACCCTTGTGAAGAATCAAGTTTATGCATGTTTGAAAGATGAAGATGGTGGATTTCTGTTGTTGCATTGGTTTGGTTTTCATTACATAAGATTTTAAGCATGATGGTTATCAAAATGGATTAACACTTGAGTGAGGTCGTGAATTGATATTATGATTGTTTGAATCTTGATCGACCATACGTGTGGGCATTACTAGGTGTACGGAAAGACATCGTTTAGGAAATTCATCATAACAAGGTCCCGGTCATTGGCATTAGAAGACTCGTCTTGGTTACGTTGTGCTTAAATATCTGTAAGTGTGAGCATCTATTCAGAAACTTTGCCGTGTCATGTCTAAGTGGTATAACTAGGAGAAATACTGTATTGTGACATGTGAAAATACCTGTCCTCAATAGTTACATGAGTAGCATATTTGTTGCGACATTTTGTGTAGGGACAAATATGACAAACTTGTCCAGGAATAGTGTTCGACAAACGAAATCAATAAATTTAAAAATTTCTCTCATGTATCGCGCAAACCCTCTATATAACTGCATCCAGCTCGTGTCCATGTTGTAACATGTAACAAAAGGGGAACCAAAAAATCTAACGATAAACGTACTGCGCACGTAAATAACGGTACATATTCACCACGAAAATATCATGAGCACTAAAATAAATGATTTAAACAAAAATATCATCAATTCAAATTCTTGATTTAAGACCATGCCCATGAAAATAACGATATCATCATGAAAATAAATGGTTAAATATACATAAGCACAAACTGAAAATAAAAAATTTAATGTGAGCATAAACAAATTGAGATATGATCACAAACACAAATTTAATATAATCAATCATAAACAAAAATATTATCATGAAAACAAATCTTGATTTAATATATCACCACGAAAATATCATTTATTACACATCATAATATATATATATATATATATATATATATATAACATCATCATTTTCAACAACATATATAATATATAATATATTCACATACATAATATAATATATATATACATACATAATTAATAATTCACACACACACACACACATATATATATATATATATATATATATATGTGCACCATTAATCAACCCATAATTTATCATATATATGTATATATAGAGAAAGAATCTATTGAGGACCTTCTTGTTGAGGACTTTCTCCATAATGGTTTATTACACCCACTTTTTAATAATATTTTTTCATCTCAACCGTTCAGTTTATTGGTCTATATAAGTAGATCACTTATACAAATTTTCAGTCAAATTGATGATCATTAAGGAATCGAAATAAATCAAATCAATGGATGGTCTAAATATGTCAAACAAGAACCGTTCAAATTTATAATGGGTGAATCGCATTTATGAATGTCTTAACAATTTTTAATTTGTATGAAAATTTGTAGAGATGATCTACTCATATATATTTACAAACTACACGGTCAAGATGTGAATATGTAATCGAAAATAGGGTGAAACGATCCTTGATAGATTCATATTTCATACATTTTTATACCCTTAAATGTTGGATTCTATGTTTAGTTCTTGTCAATTGTCTGTCATTTTACTTGGTTTTTATGTTTTGTAGTTCTAATTGGAGACAAGAATGATTTTGGAGATAAAAGTCGAGCTGAGGATTGAAACTGTGTTTTCTATCCTGACCTGTCTAGAAACTATCCCTTTATCATGCAATCTAAGGAGTTCAATTGCTTTCAACTAGAGAGGAGGGTAGGAGTACTAGGTGGTGGATTATTTGCTTTAAGATATTTATATTTTATTCTTAAACTCTTTGAATTTCATTGTTATCTTTTAGATTTTATTACTTTAATTTTCTATTTTAATTCATCAACATCATAAACTTGGTTTGTCATCTTATTAGGTATATAGTATAATTGACTTAGTAAGTTGTTTTAATCAATCCATAGAGGGAACGACCTCGTACTTGCACTTTCTATCCTATAAATATCGTGCACTTGCAAGTACTATATTAAAATATACAACAATCCCCAACAATAAGGTCCTTAATAGAACCTTAACTAGTCCCTATACACACAACACAAACACACAATGAAAATACAAATTAAACGAATCTAGATGGAGAGCTCGCCGGAGTGTTCGCTTAAAAATATTGTCAGTGAACCGAATTCAGTCGAAAATGTATAAGAAAGGTTGAAGAATATATGTACCAATGATCGAAATGCTAGCTAGATTAGTTGCTTGTTGAGCAAAAATGGTAAATTAATATACTCAACATAATCTCGTTCTATCTCATTGAGGGAGGTAGAACTTTTATTATGTTAAGTTCGAACTATTCAAGATAAAAATATCTCTTAATTACATCCCCTTATTTCAAGAGGAAAACCCTTTGATTCCGAATGAAAATACCAACTAGAGGGGTGTTTGGGTTTGTTTGTTTTTGTGGCTGCACCCGAAATTTTGAATGGGTTGCCTACGTACCCTCGGGGAAGGGATCAAGCCATTCGTAGTTCAAGATCCCCAACAAGTGAATGACTTATTGGAGGGCTCTGATTTTTAAATGAGAGTAGTGTTTGGATTTGTATCTGAAGGCATATGTGCCATGGAGTGAGGCTTCAGAAGATCCGAGATTTTATTTGGAGCTGTGGTTGCATCCAGATTTAAATCTAGACTGCCTACATACCCTGTAAAGGGATCAAACCGATGTAGTTCACATTTGGGAATGAACTTGAGAATTTGACTGAAGTCATTTGGACTAGCCGATTTTGACTGGTGGTCAGGGATTCTGTTTAGAATGGGGAATTTGACTGATGAAATCAGGGATTCTTTTGAGATGGTGGTTGCATCTAGTGGGTCGCTAGATTGCCTACGTACCTGTTTGAGGGATCAAACCGTCCGTAGTTCATTGTAGATTTGCGGTTTTGTACCGACTTTTGTAATTTGACAGATGTACACATATTTTCGAATCCGTCAACTGTATTTCCTGTCGACACCAAATTTGGTAGGGTGTCTGCTGATTTGATTTGGGCACCCGTCATGCCGAGCTTTACAGTGGGCCTTGATATTTTGAGATGGGCTTTTGCACTGCTGTATTTGGACTTGCATTGTCTTTTGTGGGCTTATTTCCCTTTCATTCGTGAGAGGCCCATAGATTTTTCTTGGAGGCATTTTATTTGATTTGGGCACCCATCGCATTTTGTTGTTGGGCCTTGGAATTTAAACCGGGCTTTTGTGCTGCTGTCTTTAGCAAAATGGGCCTGTTTCCATTTTGTTTGCAAGAGGCCCGCAGATCTTTGATTTGGGCCTTGGGACTTGGATTGGGCTTTATACTGAAAAGTTAGTGGAGTTGGGCTTGTTTTCTTTTTGAAGGCCCATAATGAAGATAACCGGAGAGTGGGCTTTTTTTCTTTGTTAAAGGCCCATGATGAAGATGACCGGAGCCCAATGTCCCTTTTTTTTATTGAAGGCCCATGGGTCTCTTTTATTTTTCTGTTGAAGCTTTTGTTACCGGGCTTTTTTTCTTGGCAGGCCCAAGAGACCAGACTCAGTTGGAGGCCCAGATTTTTGGAGGCCCGGCCCGGTCCGGTTGGAGGTCTGGCCCAGACCAATTGGAAGCCCGGCCCAATTTTCGGAGGCCCAGTCCGGAGCAGTTGGAGGCCCGGCCCGGATTTATTTCTTTCCTTCTCTTTTTCTTCGACATTCCTTCTTTCCTTCTTCTTTCTTCTGTTCCTTCGTTTCCTTCTTCTTCTTCTTCTTCAATTTCTTCTGCTCCTTCTCGGTACCCAGGCGAGATCGAGAGAAAGAGAGCGGCCAAACCCACTAAATCCTTTCCTTCTCCCTCCTCGTCTGCTCTTCGATCCGTAATCCATCCTCCTCTTCCAGTATCGAATCCTCTCTTCGTTTTCTTCTCCTTAAGTTTCGATGGAGGTGGCTTGAAGACGAGGATATCCATGGGTCTTCTGTATTGAAGGTGGGTAGCGCGATCTGCACGGATTGGGTGAGAATAGGATTCTCTATTCCATTCTTTGATTCGATTTGTACCACTGAAAATTTCTGTCTTCTCTACTGACAGCTCCGATCTTGTCACGATTCGTAACTCAGAAATAAACAAAAGCTGGGTAGGGATGAGAAATGTCTTCGAAGTCAGAATTGGAGATAGGCGATGACTGGAGGTTTTCTCAAGCTCTACTGCCTTCTTTTCGTTCAATTTCGACATTGGGACTCCGATGAGAGGAGTTGGGTGCGCCTTCAGGTATAGTAGAAGCATGATTATCGTTCTCTTTTTCTTGTTGTGAACTCGCATTGATCATGGATGGGCTGCCCTATCATAACTAATTCCAGTATTTGTGTCAATTTTTCCTTTGAGATTGGTTGAGATTTCCAATTTGTTCAAGAGGCTAACACTCCGCGTTCATCCTGCATCCAGGCCTTCTGTTTTGCAGACTCGGTCGTGTCTTCAAAAGAGCATTTGTCACCATTTAATATAATTCTCAATGCCCAATTTGATTAAGCTTAACAATTCCATCGCTTGGTCCTTTGATTAAGGAGAGAGCCACATAATTATACATTTGTTTTTAGCTCCTGGAAGCAGCCTTTTTGTTCCTTGTCATTCAGTTTCAGAAGTTTTGTATCACACCGTTTCATTTTGGGATGAATTTGAAAACACCTTGAGACTTGTCTTTGCTCGGTCATTCCGTGCCTTCGAATTTGAATGCTCCTGGACGTGTGCAATATATGTACTCGGATTATTTCTTCAATGTATGAATGTCATATTCTCAGCTATGAATCCTCTGACTCGTTGTCTTCACGCCGCTTTGCAGGTGGAGTAATATTGGAGACATGAGTGTCAATTTGCTACTGTATATTTTTGCTCCTCCAGACTTCATGTTTCAGCTTCTTTCACCGGACATACTCCTGCTTTTCGTTGAGCTCCTAATTCTGACATACTCCTCTAGTTTGCAGGTAGAAGACATTCTTCATCATCTCTTGTGAGATTCCTCCAAGACATTGAGACTTTCCAAACTTTGAGGGTGACACAGAACTTCTCGAGGCTTGTGGTGTTGAGGCATTCGAAACTTGATGATGACATAGGAAGATAGAGATCTGCAAATAAAGAAAAGTGAGGAAGGAGAGATTCACCTTTCTGATCTACTTGTTGGTATTGAAAGAGCAAGCAGCAGTCCTCCCTTCCTCTCCTTTTCTTTGGCTCCGTTTTCTCCTGCAAATTTCCTTTGCTCGCCTGTGCCTTCTTCTGAAGTTCTCCGATGTTTGCCTCTGTCTGCCCCCTCTGTTTCCACCGTTTCCTGCTCTTCCCTATCACCTGCTTTGTGTCTATACTCTCAGATTATGGCTGCTTTTATAGAGACTTAGGGGATTGAATTGTAACAAACATTTGAAACTTTCAAATTCTCTTATCTCCTGTATTTCGGCAGTTGCTGTAACCAATTTGACCATCTTTTGAAATTTGAAAAGATGGAATGGCTAATACTGATATCTTCTGTTGTTGCTGCGTTTCTCTCTCTTTTTTTTTTGTTTAAACATTGCTTGAACTTCAATTCATGGCAAGATGTGTTTTGGCGTCGTCATGGAGGTGGTTTGGAGGTGTTTTGATGAAAATAAATGAAATGGATGCGTTCTGTACTGACCGGGGGTTCAAATAAATTATTCAACTTAGCCGACAGAATATTCAACTTAGCCATTGGCAAAGAAACTATTCGTTTTGTGCGGTATCAGAGAATAATTCAACTTTATCTTCTTAGCCGACGAAAATTTTCATCGGCTAAGAAACTTTTTGTCGACCAAGGGCTTTTCAGTCAACGGAAAATTTTCCGTCGGTTAAGAACATCCTAACCGACGAATATGTGCCAACGGATATTTTCCGTCAACTAAGACGTTCTTGGTTGACGGAAATGCCCGACGAAAATTTTTGTCGGCTAAGAATGTACGTTTTAGCCGACGAACTTTTGCACCTTTCCAACGAATTAGTGTTTGTCGGCTAAAACGTTCTTAGCTGACAGAATAGTTATTGTTTCGTCGGCGAAGATCTATAATCCACTAGTGTGAGTGATCTTCGGATCATCTTGTTTTTGACATTTTACTGTCATTTATGATCAATGATCATGGGAAAATTCCCTTTTACTTAAAAAACATGAATGATTCTAAAAGAATTCTTGAAGATCCTAACTTCGAAATTGTGATAGAAGGAATTTCTTTCGAATTAGTGATAAGATCTGGTTTCAATATAGTAATGTTTCTACTATTTTCCAAGTTAATGGTTTTTATGGAATGGATGATCTAAATCTTCATTAGAAAGAAAACCTGTCATGGTTTTGTATCAACCACTTTTTCTCATCCTTTATGTCTTTCTTTATCTACCCATCCGCAGCCCACGGTTTTGAAAATAGCAAAGCAACTGAATGCCTCATTTTGTTAGTTATGGAATGATTGAGAATAATATATTATCATGAATCCAATATAGTGATTAGTTCACAACTTGAAATAGAATCCAACCTGATCAACTGCCTTCCAAGTTGAATTGGTCAGTAGAAGGTAAAGAAAAAGAAGAGATCAAAACAAGCAAAAGGAGTCATTAGCTAGGTTTCAATGAAGGACTCAAAAGTCAAAATCAATCTCATATCATCTTCACATAAATGATCAATGTGCCTAAAGATTACAACTTAAAGACACAATACCCTTACAATGTTACCAACTCAAGAAATATACATAATCCTGCGTTTTAAAGGAAAATCACGAAGACAATGTGCATAATATTACTAGTATATATAATGAACGTTACTCTAATCTACTCGACTATAAAATATTGCTGTAATCCGTTAATTCTTTTTCAGGCATAATGCATAATTGATTATGGAATCGACAACCTTAGAAGATGATCAAGAACATGATGAATGAGATCACAGAGCCAAAAAGGAGAATCTGACTGATAGATGCCTTATATTCTGTGTTATCGAACAAAATCTTTGGCTTCCTTAAGTGACAATAGAAATGGTGTCATGGAGGCTCCACTGTCCTTCTCACCATTGGTGGGTGGTACCTGGTTTTCTTGAAGCCACCAATTTTTTCTGTTTCGTTATGAAATCACTCTTCCAACTTGGGGATCGTTTTGCTGGTGTTAAAGTGGGTCCTTGAAGAAAGGTTGAGATAGGGTTTGCTCCTTCCTGTGTGTCACGGGAAGAGAGAGATTTGGGGATTCGATTATAGAATGTGTTCCTATTTCGATCTGCCTAATATTATCGAAATTTATGAGAATTTCCATGGATAAATTATGTACCAGCTGGAACTGAAATCTGGGCTTGGTTCATTACTTCCATATAGTTAGTTCTGTTTTGGATGACAATCTTTTGAATGTTGTGTGAAGCATGACTCTAAATCAATGATCTAAATAGGTTTTAGCATGTCCAAATTTGTTATAATTAATCATTTTCTATGATCGATATATAACTCCTCAATCTAGGACCTGATTATCATTAAGTTTGAGAAGATTTTCACATTTTCGTTTTTGTAATGTTGTCAAATGTCAATGACTCAATATGATGTAATTAAATAAAGAAAAAAGAAAAAAAACCGCACAGAATCAGCGCTAGCAAAACATCTTGATTTTTTAAATTGAAAGATCACGATTATAAATAAATAAGATATGGTGGATCATTCCTTAATAACAAATTAGTTTATAATAAATAACTATTTGAAGAACGGATAAGTCCTTAGTTTTTCTTTTAACCTTTAGTTTTTCTCAATCTGTCCTTGCTGGTCAAGGAGAGAGAATTAATGCATGTTGACATATTAGTCTCTAAAAACTGTATGGTTAATTAATCGTAGGTTAATTAATCCTAGTCTCTAACAAGCTACGATCTAGTCATGTTCTAATTTTGTAAAAATATTTTCATTTTCCATGATAGATTGAACTGAATTAAAACCTCAATCTAAGCCCCGATCACAATTAATTAATTAATTAATTAATTATATTCATCATTTACTTGACTATGAAATACTGTATGGTTAAATAATCGTAATTATGAATAAATATACAGAAGGTGACAATGGATCTTCTATTAGTAGCAAAATTTTGTTCCTGAAGTAAATACTCTGAAAGAGTAAATACTTGAAGAGGGCATATCTTTCCCAGTGTGTTTTGTTTTTATTTTTATTTTTTTATGTGGGTGATGAGGCAAGCTCCAAACTAGATCGATATGAAATATTATGTATAACTAATTGATAAGGTATATAACCAGTTTTAATGATCATTTGGCCTAGAAATGTGGCTTGTTTAATTGTCTCATATCATCATACAAACTCCTTGATAACCATTAGCAGACGATGATAATTTAGCCTTGAAATGAGGCTTCATCCAATGCCTTTTAAATTATCTTACAAATATTTGTTCAAAAGAAAAAAAATTATCTTCCGAATATTATTGCATACATGCAATGCAAACCTTTAGCAATTTTCACTTTGAAGAAATGCAATGCCTTGCAACTCACTACAGGGACCACAATATTCACTATCCAAGACAATCCCATGCACAGTTTTTTTCACACTCTCAAATTAGGGTTTTGGTGGTGAATTCCATGTTGGGAATTTCGTGCTCTGTTCCAAGCATGCATATATAGAATGCGTGGGTGTTAGTTTCAAGAGGGTCCCATGAAGGCTTGAAAAACCAGCCATGGATTATGGATACCCGAAAACGAAACATTCCAACAATGGTGACAAGCAGGACTGACTCGTAGCTCCATTTTGGTAAGTGATTCCAGAGAAAATCTGAGTTGAATGGGCTTTGCTTGGTGGGTGAAGAGCTCTAGTTTTTAGTTGTCATGATGGAGAGCAAGTTTAGTAAGAGCTAGAAATCAGAGAGAGAGAGAGTGTGTTCATAAGAGTCGGTCTAGCAAGGAAACGAGGAGTGGAGCGAGAATTTGGGCGACAAATTTGACAGAATATTAGTATGATTCATAGTGCTCTAGATTTGCACATATGGTTTGAATTTCGAAAAAAAAATAGTTAGCAAAAAGGGAGAGATTTTTTGGTCATAAATTTGCATATATATACAGCTCTAACTCGTCTCTCTCAGACAAAACCAACTAGAAGTGAGAAAAATCTGAAACTCTCACTCATCTTTTGCCATCTTTGTTTGTGCTAAAAACGTGCCTAGGCTTTTGGGTTTGTTCCCCTCTCTCTGCGAGATTTTGGGGTAAAATCTTAAATCCCTCCCACACAGAGATCGGTTTGTTTTCAAATCATGGTTCTTCAAAATCCAAGATTTGGGACATTCTCTCTCCAATCTTTGTTCTTTCATTCATAACTCAAAACACATGATCAGATTTAAAGGGTAGAGGGGGTGAGGTTAAGGTAGAACATGAAGAAAAAGCTCTCTGTCATGCTTTCTGGGTTTTGATCATACATTCATTCTTGCAATCTGTTATGAACTTGTAGGGAGTGCAGGTTGGGAAATATAGCAAAAATGGGCGTTGAGGAAAAAACCCAACAGTGTACTAGTCCTAGTGATGCCCTTGGTAGATCGTCAAATTCCAAGAAGACTAATAAGCAAAAGAAAGTTCCACAGAGAGGTTTAGGTGTGGCTCAGCTTGAGAAGATCAGATTAGAAGAACAGCAAAAGAAAGCTGCTTCGGTTTTGACATCACCAACCCACACACCTGCCTCAAATTCCGTACCTTCACCAACCAAATCATCTCCATGTGTTCCTAATCATGCTCCTATTAGACATTATCAACCACCCTCGTCAGTCTCATTTCCATCTCTGGATCTCCCCCCACCAAACTCGATTTTCAGGCCAACCAATGCCGAGGTTGTTCGAAAACAACACAGCAGTGCTAGTGCTGTTCCATTGCCTAACAACAATGGGTTTGAGATTCCGGGACATGGAAATGTTGTTGTCCCCAACTTGTGGAATCCCAATTGTGATCAGTACAATGGTGGTGCTGATCTCAATAAGGAGAGTTCATCAGGAATCTTGGATCCCGGATTCGCATTTCGGCCTAGTTTGAATAATTTGCCTACTTTTGATCACTCCAACCCGATTTGGCCTCTCCCCAATTTTCAGAGAACACAGCAATTTCATCACCAACCACATCCACAACCACCACCGCCTCTTCCTCCTCCTTCATTGGTAATAATCATGTTATTTTTTGTAATGGGGGATAGAAATGTGTAATTGAAGTTTGATCTATGTTTATTAGTATTTTTGATGACTAATTTTGGTGTGCAGGTGAATGTATCATCAGCTACTTCATTATCATCATCGTCATCTGTGCTAAACTTTCACACAGAGCCCCCTTCAAACCAAAGCTATTACTGCAACTATACTACACCAATGTGGTCAGATGAAGAAAGGGTATGATCATCTCTCTATATTTGGCCATATGATTGTTTCTCTGAGTAATGTACTTGGAATCTTTTTATTTAATTTTTATGTTATACAATGGAAAGTAGTACAACTGTTTTTCTGATCAAGAATGGCTTTGCACTGGCACTGATCCGCTTGGATTTTGCGAGTCAAAGTCTTTGTTTTTTATAGAATTGTAGCTGTGTTTTGTTGCCTTAGACTTGGATTTGAGTGGAATTTGTTTTTGTTGATTAGGAGGTACCTAAGAGATTGTTCTATGTTTTGAACTTTTATTAATGTGGAGTATATTTCTAATGTAGTAGATGGTCGGCATGAAAAGGCCATATCCGTTTTCTCAAGACAATGAGGCCCCCTCAATCAACTTCAAAATCCCAACCTTTGTTGCTCCTCTGATGAGAACAGATGATACAACTTCCTGTGGGAACAGAGGAGGCACCTACAATTTAGACCCTGGATGCAACACAATCTTCAGGTTTGATAGTTTTCATCGTTGTGATCCACTTATATTTCCCAGGCATTGCTTCCTTACATGGTTTTTGTTTGCACCAATTTCAGAGAAGGCTCTACATGCTCAACTTCCATCTCAGAGTCCAATTCAAAGATTAGCGTTAAAGAAAATGGGAGTGTTAATAAAGATTTTCTCAGTCTTGCCCCTCCTACAAGTAACAGGCCATGTCCAAGCCAAAGGTTCAGTTTTCCTCCAGGATATCTAGCATTCCATAACCCTGAAATCCCCGATTTCGCCTCGTTTCCTTATCAAGTAAGATAATAAACAGACTACACTCACTTCACTTTCACTGGTTTGGTTTAGTCTTATCAATCATTCTCTAATTGCTTCTACTAAATCGTTACAGGGAAGTTCACAAGATACAATTTTTCAGCCGGGACCAAGTGGTTCAAATCCACAACAGGCTTTCTACACCTTCATCCCACCAGCAAAAGCACAAATTGTTAGACCAGCAGCATGCATAAACAATTGTAACGGTGATGTAGGAGAAACAGTTGATCTCAATTTGAAGTTATAAACTATGCCAGGCTAGTTGTTTAATGTTCTCCATTCAGTGAACCATGCATAGGAAAGTTTAGGCTTTTCATAAAGTTCTACTGAGTAGAGTACATGTGTTTAAATTTGCATATGTAAGCTTGAGCCTTGTGAAAGCGTGGGATAGTTTATAAAAAAAAGGAAATGGAGATGTGTCAGTTTGAGTGGTTACACAACTTTTATGAAAGCCAGAACTCCAGAAGAGTGGTGGGTTATGCTATGGGGTTATGTTGTTTATGATTTGGTTTCTTTGGTAGGTGGATGATGGATGAATGACTTAACCAACTCTAGCTTGTGGATTTGTGGAGGATCTGATTGTGTCATTGTGATTTGTCCTGTTCCTTCATTAGAATCCAAGTTTCAATCCATAGATCTAACCTTCAAGAACTTAGGTTCTTTTTTTGGCTACTTAGCCATGAGAAGAGGAGGAATTCGAACTCAGAATGGAGTGAATGGAGGCTTACAAGCTTCGAAGGTACAAGATGGTGGTGCCTGGAGAAATCTAATTTGCTATGCTGATCAATGTTCAACTCTGGAGTTGTCAAGTAGAAGTAGAAACTTGTTACATCGAAATTGAAAACACATTGCCTCATAAAAGTATTCGATTCAAGTTTCTGATACTAACATGCCTGGAGGGAAAAGGAAAACATCGAGTAACAACTTATGGACCTCCATTCCAAAAACTTGCACTGTCGAGTGAAGACTACCTGATCAACTATGGCCTTGTTAGCTCACTAGCAGCCGGGACTAGTGCACTGGAAGTCTGTGACCAGGCAAAAACAAAATCCAGAACATAAATAAGTGCCACAGAGAAGGATAGAGTATGAAAGCAATTGATGATGTCCAGAGAGGGAAGGTGGTGCGTAAACTGGAAAAAAAAACACCCATCATAGTGCAGACAATAAGAATAACCAGAACTTCTGCTGAGAAATCCCATGTTTATTCCCTCAATTAAACCAGGGCTAAAAATACCGATAGGCAAAGCACATTCTTCATGGTAACTGAGCCATACAACTGCAACAATTAACAGACAAAGAGGTCTCATTTCAGCATTCAACAAGGATGCTATAGAAATGAAATGTAGGTTGATAGCAGAAAAGGCTACTTTCAACTATCAAATTATGCAGCATTCGACTCCAATAGAGAACTTAGACGCAACTATTATCTGTATGATGTGTTATTTGGTCTGCAGGGTGATAAAACATGAGAGGATATGTGAGAGACACATACCTGAGAAAATGTCAAAGAAGCAGTGCGTATCTTTTTTCAGCTGGCGAATGTTATTGCAGACACACCCTCACTAGCAGTAAACAAAGGAGAGAGAATGAATGCCCTTATTCAGCATCATCCTTATTCAGCTCTATTTGATCAAACCGGACACCTATAATGAGTGCACATAATTTAGTAGGTGAAAGATATATCCATCATGGTCTTGATCAATTGTGTGAAACAACCTAGAATGCATTCATCAGAAGTTAGAACCTCTAATAACAAAGGAAAAGAGACAACAATGTCTAAGCAAGAGGCAGCAAGAAATATACCAACTTATCTATAACTTCTTTGTTTGGTTTGCCATCATCATCAAGAAGCCATCCCTATGCACGCATCTCAGATTTGTAATATTCCTGATATAACATGCTTATGTTTTGCATACGCAATATGTCACTTCTGGACCCATGGCTGAGACACCTGCACCAAAAATACCAACTCAAATGTGTATCAAGCTCTAAATTCTCATTAATAGAAGACTGTAACAAATTATGGTTGTTCCCAAAATTGATTATGTGATTGAATCAAAATGGGCTCCTTAACTAAGACATGGCTGCCCAGCTATGTAACTTTTGGGTTGAGAACCTACAACACCAATGGGGCATGTAAGAAAATCATACGTACATCATAAACACAATACGAAACAAATAGCGCGACAGACGATTAGGGCAATCAAAACTGCTATGCGTCTTGCTGATCTCGAATTAAGAAGCTGCTGTAGCTGAACAATAACGAATGGAATGACAGAGATAGCCACAATCCTTGCAGAATAGCTAGTCCAGATATCAGTACTGACACCAGAACCTGCAGTTACGAATAGTTCCTAGATGAATCAGTCATTTCTATACTGTGTCATTCCTCAAGTGAGACACAGAGTCATTTAACAGACATAGTCAGCAAGTAATATCTGAATTAGCATGTCAAATAATCCAGTTTCTTTGTTCAAAAGAAGCATTGCGGAACGATTCTTTCCATTTCCATTTGATATAAAACATACATTTCTTATTCCTGATTTCTCTGTTTCTTATTCTCTATGACTTTTTGTTTTAGATGGCAAGTGCTAATTCAAAATGTAAAAGTAATTTTAAATTGACATGTGCCAGTGAAGTTAAACCCTATAGTGTCCTTTTTATCTTTGGCAGAGGAATCCTCAATATCGCACTTGCCAACAACACAGGAGCCCCATATTAATGAAAGAACCAGCACTTTTGAACCCGCAAGCAATCCAATGCCCACAGAGACCTGACTTTGCGCAGTTTCTGTACTCCCCGAGAGTCCAGATACTGAAAATAACACAGCAGTGAATACATCAAAATTAAGTTAAAGCTAATTTGATGCAGTGGATTTAGATAGGTGTTGGAATCCACCAACGGCAGTTTGAATTCATAAGATTATGGTTTCTCGAATCCACGAGAGATTCTAAAATTCATTAGGAATTGAGATAAACTCAAAGGTTTTTTTATAAAATCAAGATAAACGAATACAACTGATATAGACTATTTATATAGAAGCAAACAAACCCTAGGACAACTAACAACAAAACATAAAAGCTAATGGATTAAAATAAAATAAAGTCTAAAAAAACTAATTAAAACAAAACAAAACAAACTAATAAAAAAATAAAACTCAAAAATAATTAAAAAAGTCTTCTAGAAGCCCAACGAACTTAGATGTCCGTAAATAATTTGTCACGATCAAACAGTTCTCAAATCTTTATTTTTCGTCGGAAAGTGGCTCTCATTCGTTCTACATCAGTCTCCTCCACTTCAAAAGAACTTGACCTCGAGTTCATCTTAGATAAAAAAAAATAATTTGTAGAAAACAAACTCAATAATAAGTCCAATAATTGAACCTGTGGTTTAGAAGTCAGAGACTCTGCAAACTCTAAAGGCACGATCATGAATCCAACACAATAGATGAGTTTGTCAGATGTAACTTTAAAGAAGACTTCATGATTTCCCAAATTTTCTTCTTGAATGACCTTATGTTCCAGTTCTGAAAGATTTACTTGAGGCGAAGCTTCTTCAATACTGACAACCGAGTCAACATGAGCAAATTCTTTAATCTGCAAAGTGATTTCTTCAACATTCTTTCCACACACTTCAGGCTTTGCAGGCTTAATTGTAATCTTGTTCGACTCATTCTTGAGTAAATATGTCTCATCTTCGCAATAACAACCGTTGACGCTTTCATGCCATGGTTTTTCAAAAAAAACACATCACTATCATTCAGAGCAAATACACCCATTTTAAGTGGGTTGGACCAATCCTCAATCCGGATTAATGCACTATTCATTCAAATCAGTACTTGGTCCTTGGTTTGACGATACAACAGTGAGACCAATCTTAGGACCAATTACTATTCAACTTTTATAAAAATAATTTTTTATAGATAAATGATTACTGTCTTTTACTTTATTATTGAATTCATTAATAATATATTATACACAATCAACTATATATAAAATTTACATATATTCAATAATTATTATATAGCTTGTGTGTGTATATTAAACTATAATTATTTATAAGATACCAAATTACCAATGTTGGAAATACATGAGTTCATATCAATATCGTTATCTTTCATAGATATATAAAATTTTCGATAAGGTTATACCAAATGAACGGACGACATGTGTCCTCTTCAGATATCGTAATCTTCAAAAATAATTGAGACGATTTCATGTAGGATTTCAAACCAATCACGACATGCCACGTGTGTAGATGATAACAATCTGTCTCCTAAAAAGGTCAATAAATAAACTTCAAACTCATTCTATATTCACACATTCATCTAGTTCATCTCCTCTCTCTATATTCAGATATTTTCATCTATTTCACTTCTCACTTTTCTCATGGATCATATAAGAAATTATTTGAGAGCGAGAGATGAAGAGGATGAAGAACACATCATGCAGATTCAGTCAAACAATGCTCAAGCCGCTGCATTGGTTGCCCAATATCACCATATGCAGACGCAGACTCCTCAAGGTCGTGGTTCACGTCTTGGTCGTGCCCCTAACGTCGAAAGACATAGGCAATCAAGAGGGGCTAACATGTTGGAGGATTACTTTGTCGAGCGTCCAGTGTATAGCAACATAGTTTTCCGTCAACGTTATCGAATGCAAAAACCAGTATTCAATCGCATCATGGCTGACCTTTGCAATTTCGATGACTTTTGGAAGCAAAAACCAGATGCCACAAGGAAGCTCGGATTGCTCCCGGAGCAAAAAATGACAGGTGCGTTACGCATGCTTGCATATGGTGCAGGGGCTGATCAATGTGATGAAATCACCAGGATGGGAGCGTCAACTGCTTTGAAATGTTTGAAGAAATTCTGTGCACAAGTGGAGTATTTGTACGGTGATTGGTATCTTCGATCTCCTAATCCCGCAGATCTGCAAAGGCTTCTACACAGAGGACAACAACGCGGATTTCCTGGCATGATTGGAAGCATCGATTGCATGCATTGGAAGTGGAAAAACTGTCCAAAGGGGTGGTCCGGAGCTTTCTCAAGTCGTAAAGGGTACCCAACTGTCATTCTTGAAGCTGTGGCCTCGCATGACACACATGTATGGCATGCCTTCTTCGGCACCCCAGGAGCTCAAAATGACCTTAACGTTCTCGGTGCTTCCAACGTGTTCGCGAGGGTTATTAACGGAAGTGCTCCGGAGGTCACATATAAGGTAAATGATAGTACATACTCTGTACCATACTATCTTGCTGATGGAGTATACCCGAGGTGGCAGACATTTGTCAAAGCTATTTCCAAACCCAGAGATGCCAAGGAGGCACACTTTACCAAAATGCAAGAATCATATCGCAAGGATGTTGAGCGGTGTTTTGGCATCCTTCAAGCTTGATGGGCCATACTCCGTCACGGTGCTAACTTGTTTAAACTAGAAGACCTACGTACTATCATGATAAGTTGCATCATTCTTCATAACATGATTGTTGAAGATGAGTTTGTCGAGGAAGAATTTGAGGAGCCTTGTGAAGAAGATAACTTGCATCCGTTATTGGCAAACGTCTATGAATGACCGGTGGATGCGGAAGGTAACGTTATCCGCCATGAACCAATTTTAAGGGCGGGAGAAACCTTACCTGCATTCTTAGATGCTCATTTTCAATTACGTTCTGCCTACCTTCACAAAGCGTTACAAGATGATTTGGTGGTTCATATTAACAAATGAATTGCATAATAATTATGTATGTGTGTATGTACCGTTTATTTAACTTTAATAATGTTGTATGTATGCTTTGTTGTTTCCTTTAAATAAAAGAAAATTATTTCACTACTATTAGTCATAATAAATCAGTGCTTTTATTTCATTAAATAGAATATTGCAAAATACAATCAACTTAACAATTCAAGGAAAATACAATTAAAACATAACACTCTATTGTAGCGATTGTTGTTCCTCAAAAAGAGGCCTATAACAATCCGCATTTGCATTAGCATTGGTTTTTCTCCTTATCTTTCTCTTCAAATCTTGGAAATACTCTTTTGAATCCGGAGAACAACCATGAGTTTGCATTGCCATTATCCTTGCATCCTCTTTTGCCTCTTCAAAAGCCATCATTCTTTCACTTTCGGCACGACGGTTCTCTTCTCTTTTTTTAAGAATCTCATTGGAAACTTTATTACTCTCGGATATGGCTAGTAAAGCTTGAACCATGGATTCGCTCACATCATCTTTCTTTTTTCTTTTGCTTCTTGCTTCTTTGGCGGCTTTTTGTCCCATTAGCCTTCCGATGGAGCTAGGGAGCGTCTCCAATACAATTTCTTCATCCAAATTAATTGGTGACTCGGTTTGGGAACTACTACCGGCAGGATAAACAAATGGCGCAACCGGAGGAGTAGGTGCATCTTTAAAAGTAGGGTGATCCTTCACCGCATCCCAACATGCATGATGGTCGAATTGCTTTTTAGTCACCCTTATAAACTCTAAGTTAATTTGATGCTCCTACAAAAAAAATTAATTAAACGTTAAAAAAATTAATATATATACACATATGAATTGGTTTTCATATAATTTAAGTATACCATAATTTAAAAAAAATGTACCTCATCCAATTGATTAGTGCCACTTGGTCTATGATTTCTAACTTGAATTTTTGCATTATGCCACTCTTTGAGAAGCTTCTTCAAAGGCTTGAAATGAGCTTGAAGAGCCGCCGCCGGTCGGACCGGTGTTGATCCCATCCAATTCTCAACATCATGCTCGCGAATCTTATGCCACATTCTTGGAAGAGTTTGTTGATTGCCGGTGACGGGACATACTATAACCTCCGCCCATGATTCACACAATTGGATTTCCTCCTCTTTAGTCCAAGTAGTACCATCATTGCTTCCCATTTTCTTGATTGGAGAATGAATACAAGGAACAAATAAATTGAAGAAGAAGAGATGAATGGAAAAAGAAGCTAAGATTATGGTGAAGAGAGCAAATAGATTGGAGAAAGAAAAGATGACTTGGTAAAATTTGTACAAAATGAAGGAAGAGAGACATGATATTTATAGACATATGTTATTAATTTTTAATTTTTTTTGAATTTATCAGAATATATCCGTTGAAGTGGCAAGGTCGGTTTTACTGAATAAACACTTACATTACCGTTGTATTTGAATGTGGGTCGTCTGATCTTAATCTAACGATCTGGAACAAATTCCCGTTTTACCCGGTGACATGTGCACATGGGAAAAGCAGATAGTTGTTGTTTGACGTGGTCCCCGCACAAATTCTCACCCCGATCAATCGATGGACTGAGGATTGCTCCACAGATTGGTCTGGACTGGCATGTCCCACATGGGACCCACGGCTGGACCACTCCCTTTCCTTCCCGGTGGATTGACTTTTCACTCCAAACCTCACTCCACTCCCTCATATTAAACCATGGGTGTATTTGCTCTCATATCAATCACATGGCA
The DNA here is from genome assembly GCA_951800085.1 of Comarum palustre. Taxonomy (NCBI): domain Eukaryota; kingdom Viridiplantae; phylum Streptophyta; class Magnoliopsida; order Rosales; family Rosaceae; genus Comarum; species Comarum palustre. The sequence continues at coordinate 13,983,019 of OX637587.1, read as the reverse complement.
AGTAACCTCATAGTTATAAAACTCTCATATAGTGATAGGAACTTTACAAACCTCTGTCACATGTGCATAGGAACTTTACTCTCATCAATCCAAAATAGATTACTCAACTTCACTGTCGATAATTGAAGGGAATAAACAACCTTGTTGGTAACAAAATTCTCATGTAAATCACTATCAATTATTATCGATCATACCTTGTTTTTGATGAAATACGTTGTTCTGAAGTCGTCAATCCAGTGAAGTAAATATCCAACGTTCCATGCTAGCATCTTTTTTCGTCTTCTTCTTCTTCTTCTTCTTTCTTTTCCTATTTTTTTTAGATTCTGTCGGGCCGGATCAGTTTCACGCCGGATTAGGTCAGTGTTTCGGGTCAGGTCGGGTCGATGGTTAACAGGTTAGGTCGGTTCGGGCTACCAGGTCGGGTTACGTTACCGGGTCGGGTCGGATAACCGGGTCGACTATCGGTCTTGTTTTTCTACACAAAATCTAGATTTTCTGGGCTTTCGCCGGCAGGGCTCCTGTGGCCGGGAAACGGCTGTTCTGGGGGCGGCAGGAGGGTGGAGAGGCCGATGCTTGGCCGCTTCCTTGGCTTGGGCCGAAAGCGCAGGGCGGTTGACGAGGCTCGACTTGCTTCGCCGGGTCGGGGCAGTGCTGTCTTGATCGGCGGCGCCTGTGTTCTTCCTTTTTTCAATACTGTTTTTTTTGTTTTTGAATCGATAGATCACTCACCAGGAATCCACTAGGCTCTGATACCAATTGATTCAGTGAAACTAAATAGATGTTGGAATTCACCAACGACAGTCTTGAAAAAAGGTTCTAGAATCCATCAGGAATTGAGATAAACTCACAGTTTTTTTTATAAAATCAAGGTTTGCCGAAGAAATAAGGAGAAACAATTGAAGAAAGAGAAAACAAACAAAAAAATGAAGAAAAGTGAGTAATGACTGGAAAACACGAGCAAAACTGAAAAATGAGGAGACAATTATATTGGAGAAAAAAGAAACAAATAAAAACATGGGATTGTCTTTGTTGAGAATCGATCATGTGATAATAAAAAGTTAGTGAGAACCGTAGACCAACTGAACTGTATTCATTTATGTTTGAAGATGTGATGCAGGTGAATTTTTTAGTTTCAAAATCTCACCTGGGCTGGATCAGCCCCTGGTGTAGGGTAGCAATTGCAAATGTGCTTAAATAAAACATAAAATAGAAATACACACTAAAATGAAACCTAAACCCTAAGTTTAATTATCATATAAAAGTGGCGAAGCAAGTCAAACCAACCAATATATTCTTCACAAAGAAAATCGCATTGACATTGGTGGAGGATCTCGAAATGTCGACATATAAGATGGTGGTATGAGAATATCAAGTTGTCAAAATCATCCAAAAAAGGGAAAAAAGTATAAACATTGGGATGTTTTGTTGCGGAAATTCTTGTATGCACGACCGTGTATGTACACGACACAATTGTAGTCATTTATAACAATTCATATGTTTGATCATCCATGTATCAATATTATATCTTCTAATCTCAACCGTTCACATGTGTCATGTACATATATGACCGTGTATTGAAGATACTCCTGTTTTGTTGGTACATATATGAGTCATGGAGAGATCGAATGTATTCCCCGATCCACAGTGGTCAGTCAACTTGATGATGAGGAAACAAATAATGAAATTGGAAATCAGAAAGGAACAATAGAGCCGTATGAGGCAAATTGATACGCGCATGAGGATAATAACATAGCTGACTTTGAGCGAATACGAATCCAATTATATCTCCTGATATTCATAATTCATTGTTATAAATAGAGGGTTGTGAAACACTGGTAATATATCCCAGAATTATTGGAGCATGAACAACATACATGTTCTGAAAGAAATGAAGAGATGGAAGTCGAACATGAATAAAAGAGTTCGTTTGATAGCCAAGGATGACTTGCCTGCCTCCTAAAACAGGTTTGTATACGAGTTATCAAAACTTGGTTGGGTTCTCAGGCAGTCACCTTGGCTAACTTGACTAGCTCTTTTATCTCTTGCTAGACCTTCTCTTCTTTAGATTTTAGTTGTATGCAGATGCAGCATCTTTATGCCTACATACCGTTGAAGCATTCGACCACACATATTTGCAAGAACTCATGAAGAGATGTCAAACATGAAAAAAAGAGTCCTGTTTGATAGCCAAGGATGACTTGCCAGCGTCCTATACAAGGTTTAGTACTATCAAAACTTAGTTGGGTTGTCAGGCAGTCACCTTGGCTAACTTGACGAGCTCTTTTATCTCATGCTAGACATTCACTTCTTTGATAAAATAGTATAAGGTTTACATTCAAAATCAATTGACAATGGAGAGAGTAGCCTAAACTACATGCAAAGTTCTATTTTTCCCGATGTGAGATTTATATCTTAACATACCTCCGCATGTGTGGTGAATTTTCAAGCCTAACATCTTTGGACTTCACACGTGGACGTGGGTAACCCGCTCTGATGTCATGATAAAATAGTTTAGGGTTCACATCCAAAATCAATTGACAACGGAAAAAAGTAGCTCAAACTCTTATAAACCACAAACAAGATTCTTATTTTTTCTAATGTAAGATTTATATCTCAATCTATTTGATGCAAGATGTCCAAAAAAATAGACGTGCATTTGCACATACCATATCATAGAATTCAATCAATTCATTTTGCTAGAGTTTGTTTGTAATGTTTTATGTCTTATCATATAAGATTAAATAGTGGTGATTGAGGGCTCTAATCATACAATGGTCTAATCGGTAGGTAATTGTCGTTTGTTGGTTTTAAATAACTGCCGGAATTTAGCTTGGTTATAAATAACTGCCTATATTTAGCTTATTGAATAACATATGCAATTATGCGTATGCTCAATATAGCTCCAACATGCATGTTTTCAGGAGAATATTGTGGATTCCTCTCAGATCAATTTTCACGATTAAGTTGGTGACAGATCATTATAACATAGTTAATTAGATAGCTTATTGCTTATCACCAATTGAAGACGATAATATCTGGGTTGCCTATGTTAAGGAAGGATTCTACATATAGCTTTGCAGAGGATCTATATTAACATCATGCCGTACCTCCCACACCACATTGTCTCGTTGTGAACTGCACCTGCATTTTGCCAATCGATTAAGAGCCTACTACCGAGAGGGCGTTTAATCTGATTGACAACACCTCGATCATCAGAACAATGGCTGCTCATTCAAAGCAATATTTGTTTCTGATCGTCTTGGCTTCATGGACGGTTGCAGGTTTAGGCCTGGGTCTTGATTCCTTGGGGCCATTTGCATGCATGGAGAAAATAAGGCCTTGTCAAGAATATTTCAAGAAGTTGGACGTCAATGTTCCTGATACATGTTGTAAACCGATGAAGAACATGTTATCGGAGAAATCGGACGATAACAAATGCATCTGCGGCGCCTTAAGCAACCCTCTGGTGTTGAAGGAGCTGAACGTAACTCAGGACGAGGTCATGGGTCTTGCTGGTGCTTGTGGCTTGAAGGCTGACATTTCAAAATGCGACGGTAATTCAAAGGATACTAAGGATAGTGCATCGCCATCTTCTTCACCATCAATGGGCCAGTCCCCCGCAAGTCCACCACCAGCTCATAATGCTGCTTCCCGTTTCGGCAAATCTTGTTTTGCAGCCTCCTTCATTGCAGCTCTAATTTTCTCAGCAGCAGCATTTTAATTGTTAGGAATGCAATTTAATATAATTTGTTCAATCGTAATCCTTATATTTTTGGCTGTTGTGAACGTTATGGTATTGGTGTCATTGTATCACGACCACTTGAGCGTGTTTTGAAGGCTAGGGCTCGATCGTATTGTTTGCACTAGTAGAAAATAATAGTTAACGGACAGAATTATAATATTTCCATCGGCAAAGAGTTACTTAACCGACAGAACAATTTTTGTTTTCTAGGTTAGCACCTAAGAGATGGAAAACTATTCTGTCGGCTAAGTAACTCTTAACCGACGGAAATATTTAACCTAACCGATATAATATTTATATATAAATATAAATAATTATTTATAACAACCTTGGAGACGGAATAATGTTCTATCGGCTAAGAGTTACTTAGCTGACAGAATTATTTAACCTAGTAGACGAAATATTTATGCTTAAATTTAAATGATTATTTATTACAACTTGGCGACGAAACTATTTTCCGTCGCCTAAGTTATAACTTAGCAAACATAAAATTACACCTAGCCGACAGAACAATTTAAATAGAAAATAAATAAATAAATAAATCTAACAAAAACTTAGTCAACAGAATAAATGATTCGTCGCCCAAGTTATGAAAAATTTATTTAAAAAAATTCTCGCAAAAAATTTCAGATTTTTTTAAAAGATTTGATCCAATCCGGATCAAACCAAAACTCTTCCTCTTTCCTCTCTCTCTCTCTCTCTCTCTCTCCTCTCTCACTTCTCTACTCCCCCTCTCCTCTCTTCTCCAAACCGAGGTGGTGGTGATGGTGGTGGTGGTGTGCGGTGATGGTGTGTGGTGGTGGTGGTGTGCGGTGATGGTGGTGATGGTGTGTGGTGGTGTGTGGTGTGTGGTGGTAGTGTGTGGTGGTGGTGATGGTGTGTGGTGATGGTGATGGTGTGTGGTGGTGATGGTGTGGTGGTGATGATGTGTGGTGATGGTGTGTGGTGGTGGTGGTGTGTGGTGGTGATGGTGTGTGGTGGTGATGGTGTGTGGTGGAGGTGGGTTCGGGATGGCCAACGGTGAATTGTCGGCCAGAGATCGATGACTTTTTTATTTTATTTTTAATTTCATCACCTAAGTTGTTATAAATAATCATTTATATTTATGTATGAAAATTTCATCGACTAGGTTAAATTTTTCGACGTTTAACATTTACATAGTCGATAGAATAGTTTTTGGTCACCTATATGCTAACTTAGACTACGGAAGTTATTCCATCAACTAAGTAAACCTTAGCTGACGGAAATATTATAATTCTTTCGGCTAAGTGTTTTTTCACTAGTGATACTGGATAGATTTCGATATTTTGCTTCGAGCAAAAGCCCTAATAATCGAAAAAAATCTCTCCTCCCTCTCGACGCCGAGTGTGCCTCTTCTCCTCCGCCGATTGGAAACAAGGTCGTCAGGTCACCACCGGAGCTGGGTTTGGTCTCTTTAGATTTGCAAGAGCCTCCCCTTCAATCCTAGGTAGTTTTTGCTCGCTATCTTGAGCTAGATAAGGGTTTGTGAGAGGAGCACAGTGGCGCCAGATCTCCTTGCGTCGGAGTTGATGTCCTCGACAGTGCTGGAGTCTGAAAACTTGGTGATTCGAGCTAGTTTCTTCTCCCTGTTGGTTTAGAAGCAGGGTATAACTGGTAGCAGATTGGAGAGATAAAGCTTCCGACTTGACTCGAGGAGTTCATATCGAGTTCAATTCCTTCTGGTGAGTTTTAGCCTCCTAGGTCGACCTCTTTGGTGTTGTGCCTTGCCTATATGTTTTCCCAAGTTGGAATCGATTGTTTTTGAGCTTGAAACCCTTTCCTTGGTGCAGGTCTATGGTGACGAGTTTTGCCGGATTCTTGGCTGGTTCTGGTTGCAGCAGAGGTACAAAAGGCATCAATTCAACTTATTCTAGGATCTTGGCAGCTAGAGGGTAGTGTTGGGGGAATTTTGGGACATCAAGGTCAGCCACTGCCACCGGCTGTGGCAGCTGTGGTGGTGGCTCGGGCGGCAATGTGTAGTGTAGGTTGTTGTTGTAGTTGTCGTAATGTTGTAATTGTTTAGTTGTTAATCGAAGGAATTTTATCGTATTGATTTAAGTTGAGTTACGATTTCTTCTTTTAGTTTCTTTTTGTGTAACCTCGTTGAGCTTCCGGTACTTTGCGAAGTGTGAGTTTGGTGGTGGAGGATCCGACGATCATGGGTCGCCAGGGAAGGTCGTTCTCCGGATTGAACGTACCTTCGGGTTAACAGGTGGTTGAGAGGTTAAATCGGACTCTCGAGTCAATCGCTAATAATAACAATTATTTTTTTAGGTGATTGTAGTGTGTGAAAAGTTGCTTAGTTTTGTGAAGACGTAGCAGGAGTTATGAAAGTGATAAAATCTCATAAGGTCGTTTAAGACCGATTTTCATTTTGTTCACATAAATGCATAGTTTGTTTCCTAAATAAAATATAATCTTATTATTTTAAAATAAATTAGTTTGATCGACAACAGCTTATCGGTAAATTAAAATAAATGTTTTATTATATGTGTAATCATAATAGTGGGTCCCTGAATAGTTATTCACGTGAGAATAACTAGGGATGTATACGTATATATATACACGTTTTTTTAGATAATTGTAGTGTAATATCCGTGTGTGGGCTTTTAGACCTTCGGGTCGGTCACAGTTTGTGATGTTTTAATTTAGACCTTTAGGTCGGTCACAGTGGGTGACGTTTTGTTTTGACCTTCAGGTCGGTCACAGCAGTGACGATTTGACAGTATATTAGGAACAAATACCTTTGGTCGGGTGATTGGTTACGATCGGTTAGAACTCTAGTATGTCTGTCGTTGCATGTCACGAGACCCTTCCTGTAGGGTTCTGAGATGCATGTTTATTTTTCAGTACAATGGAGTATGACATTATTGTCATTGCATGACATGAGACTATTTTAATATGACTCAATGATGCTTGTTTATCTTCGGTAGAGTGAAATATGACTTGTCGTGTGATTAAGTATGGATTCATCACAGTGTTTAAGTGACTCGAACGTGTATAATTGTTGGTAAATGATTGAGTCATTTCATTGTTTTACTCACACGATCTTTTTAAGCTTACCGGGTTTGTTCTTTTACAACCCGATGCACTATTTCTTAGTGTAGAGGTTAGACCTGCAAGTGTTGATCCGTATGCATGACTTGGAGATCAGTTCATGATAGTTTTTAAGCAACTAGCTTTGAGACTTGTATTATATTCTTTTTATTTGATTCAAGAGAGTTTATGTTTTCTCGAATTTTGAGTAACTATGTAACCATTATGTGATTCACTTGTTGAGATTGTATTTTATTTATTACTCAGGATTATTATTGTTGGGTTTGTGAGATTTGCAGGTTTTAGGATTGTTAAATTTTTAGATGTTATTATGCCCAAATTTTTAAGAAAAAAAATTATATTCAAAATTGGGGCCGTGACAATAAGTCTGCCTATCATCATTTTGTTGCTCGGATTAGTGTTGTCACAGAACCACGAAACTATCAAGATATCGTCGCTCATCTTGAGTGACACGCTGCTATGACCTCTGAATTACAGACTCTTCAGGCTAATGGCACTTGGTCCCTCACCAAGCTCTTTGCTAGAAAAACACCAATTGGCTGTCGGTAGGTGTATAAGGTCAAACATCGCTCTAATGGCTCCATTGAACGATATAAGACACGATTAGTTGTCAAGGGCTTCACTCAACTTGAATGAATGGATTTCCATAACACATTCTCACCGACAACCAAAATAATCACAGTCTGTTGTCTTCTTACCTTGGCTGCTGCACGAGGTTGGTCCTTTCACCAAATGGACATTAATAATGTCTTTCTACATGCTGACTTGCATGAGGAAATATACATGTCTCTTCCACCAGGAATTTGGCGATAGGGGGAGGAAGACTTGGTTTGTCGCCTTCATAAATAATAGTATGGTATGAAACAAGCGTCACGACAATGGTTTGCCAAGTTTTCAGAGGCCATTAGCTCAGCCGGTTATGTGCATTCTCGGGTAGATTACTCCCTCTTCATCAGACAAAGAGGTAAGTCATTTACTGTCATATTGATATATGTTGATGATATATTGATCACTGGGAATGACCTTCAAAATATTGTTGCCACCAAAGATTTCTTGCATAGTCATTTTCATATCAAGGATCTTTGTAATTTGAAATATTTTCATGGCATTGAGATCTCTGCATCTACAACTGGGAATTTTATTTCTCAACGTAATTATGTGTTGGTAATCATTAGGATGCAGAGTTGTTAGGCGCAGCTCCAATAGATACACCAATGAAACGAGGTTTGAAATTATCTGACAAGAGTGACCTACTTAAAGATCAAAGTTGTTATAGGAGGCTCATAGGAAGTTGATATATCTGACTGTGTCAAGGTCAGATATAACCTATTTGCTTCTGTTTTAAGTCGCTTCATGCATCAGCCAAAAATGCTCACATGCATGGAAGCAGCACTTTGAGTTATGAGTTATCTCAAGAATACATCCGGACAAGGTCTTTTCTTTTCTTCTAAATGATCTGAGGTTGTGAGCTTTTTGTAATTCAGATTAGGCATGTAACACCCCGTATTGAAATTTATCTTTTTACCGGGATTAGACGAGTTATAGAGGGTGGTAATTGCGCTGTTAATTTGGAAATTTTAGTGGTATTGGTACGCATTCATACCTTCGGAAAGAGTGACGAAGTGTTCGGAGTTAAGGGACGCGTGAAAACGACTTATTTAAAGGGGTTAAAGGTTGACTTTTTACTACGTCGAGTTTCTCGGAAAACTTCCTTCATGAGAGTGGGAGTGCTCGACGATACGAGTCCGTGGACACGCGACATGTGTGAATCGGATACCGTGTGAAGAAGTTATGGTCAACGGAAGTTGGTTTCTATTTTTAGAAAGTATATAAATAGAAAGGATGGATTTCCAAAAATGGAAAGAATCCATTTTTTCTTCTCCTTTTCCACGCGCCCGCGCGTTCCTTCATTATCCGAAAATTCGAATTGACCAGACCCGAACCCGGCCGACCCGATGCGACTTTTGCCACGAGCTCTGGCCACCGGAGACATCGAGGCCAGTCAGAATCTCTTCATCTCCTCCGTGCGAGCCTCCCTGTGGTGGCGGCATGACCCAGTTCGGCCTTAAACGGCGTAACTGGGCTCTCAGAGTAAAGGCGGTGACCCGGTTTTTGACCCGGTTTCAACCCATCGTTTGGGGTGGTTCTAGGAGCTGAAACCACCCTTGTTGGGACCGTCTCCTCCTTCTAAACATGCTGGTGTATCCCTTGAAGGTCAATTTGGAACGTGGATGTGCAGATCACAAATTCTTCCTTTCGGGGCAGTTTTGGGCCACTTCCGATCTGAATTGATCAAAACCTCAGATATTAAAGTTGTTCCTCTTGCTGTGATCTACAACTTTCATGTTTTGAGTTTGTTGAAATTTTGTGTTTTTGATGGAGGCGAGTGACGCCCACGCGCCGTCGGCTGTGGCTGCGCGTGTAAGCGCGTCTTGTAGTTTTGGGGGTTCCAGTTGCTCCTATAGACTTTCTAGGGTTGTTGTGGTTGCATGTAGGTGGTTTTTGGGTGAAGTTGACCGGTTTAAGGGTGGTGGCACGTGGGGTCCACGAGCTGCCGCCTGTGGCGGTGCGTCTGACGTCCTCTACGGTAGTGAGTTATCCCAGGATCATGTACTCATCAGTACAAGCGTGTGGATATATAATTTGCCTGTTTCGGTTATCGTTTAGGGTGACGTTCAGTCGAATAGAGTCATTATTACCTTCGTGTGGTAACTAAAGTCGATTACATATTTGTAGGTGTTTATTGATCGACCAAATATTGAAGATTTACCCTGGGGCGGTAGTTGACGCAGCAGGATTTCGAGGTGAGTAATCTTCCACTAAGGGTGCAATCTCAGAAATATCCTTGGCGGCTTTGTCTATTTACAAGGCTGCCACTGAGTTTGAAATTCCATAAATAAACCTTACTGTTTTAATTAATTACAAGGATGTCATTGAGGCTGAAATCCGAGAAATGCCTCTGACAGATTTGTATATTTACACGACTGCCAATGAGGTTGAATTGACTATATTGCCTTTAATAGTTTAAGATAATTTCAAGGGTACCCTTCAGTTGACAATATTACCCCAAGAGTATTTGTTATTTACGTGGATGTTTTTATGTTATATTTATGTATGAGTGTTGTTTATAATTGTGGTGGAAGGTTCGGGATATTCCTGATAGTTTATGGGTCGGTGAATATCTCAGCGGAGAGACTAAACTCCGGATATGCATTAGGCGTTTGTCATCCATATTAATAAATCGACCGATAAATAGAAAAGCGGGATTTGCCCGGTTAGGGAATTATTTAGTATACAAGCTACGTGTGGCTTGATCCCTGAGTACAGTGTACGTAGGCAGCCTGACCAGGATTCAGGTGCAGTCACAAATATTATTAGAACCCTAGGTCCTCTAAATGAATGGTTTAAGATCTAAATGAGGAAATCGGGATAACCTCCGGCTGTGAGGTCTATTCCGGTATCGTTTGGATTGTTTGAAATGGTTTGGGAATAAGGGTTATCCTTTCTCAAGGGGGATTTCGAGTAAATCTCTCTTGGGATGGGTCCCGCATGTCTTAACCCAGATTTAAGAATGAAAACTTGAGTCGGGGCGTGACAGGGCAGGTTGTTCGCTTACTAGTCGGTCAACTTCAGGTTATTGTGTATTCCTTAGACCCTCATTAATTTCTTGGAGGACCAAACAATAGAGGACTGTGTCCTTATCATCTGATGAGGCTGAACTTCGTGCAATGACCGAAACCTGTTGTGAATTGACTTGGCTGAGGTACTTGCTTAAAGATTTAGGTGTGGAGAATCAAGAATCAACCTTTTTATATTATGATAACAGAGCAACACTTCATATAGCAACAAAACCTTTTTTTTCATGAGCGGACTAGATCATATTGAAATGAATTGTCATTACATTAAGAATAAAATTCAAGATGGATCAGTGGTTACAAAATTTGTTAGTTCATCAAATCAGCTGTGAGGTGTATTGACCTAGGCTTTCAAAAAAGATATATTTATTGATATACAGTAAGGTAGTTTAGTAGTTAGAATCAGTTATGCACAGTATATGTAATCCCTCTCAGTATCAATGAAAATCATCTGGCCATATTATCATAATTTTCAATTTGATGCTATGACCAATGATTACAAGGTCGTTAGGTTTGTCCGTGCTGATGATAGCAAACCTTTAGCTGAGGTTTATTCCCTAGCTAGGGGCTCATGGAGAAGCCTTGCTTCTGTTCAGCCTTCCTGCCAAATATTTGGAACAAAATCATACACCTTTTGCAAAAGGGGCAATTCATTGGGTAGTACAACGCAAACGTAAGACTAATGTTGCTTTTCATTATTTCTTCATTTTGACATTCGATATGGCAAGCGAATTATTTCGTGAGATAATGATGCCAGAGTATCAAGTACTCATTCGTGTACGATCCGCGAGTGTCTGTTTCAGGAGACGAGAATTCCCTTGCAATCATCTGTATGTATAACAAGTACGAGGGCAATGAGAATTTGCTAGATTTGAGTCATGAAAGATTATTACCCATGATCGAGGTTGGTCTATTGAAAGCAAGCTGGGTCTGCTTGTTGGGCGAATGTGACAGTGACACTCCTGGTAATAGGAGGTCACTGGTTCGATCATCCGTAAGTGAAAAACATCTTATGAAACAAGATCTTACTCATGTTGTTCTCGATCCTGAAATGATAGTTGTACCCGAACATTTTTTTTTGTAACCAAAAAAAAGATTATTGTGTGCAGGAGTCTTGGACTAAGATGATAACTATCGGACCACAAAGAGATATACTCAAAACATTAACTTTCGGGAAGAGCGGTGTAAGTATTCTTGCTGGTAATAGGTTACTATAAGGAGATTAGATTAGAGAGCCTTGTTCTACTCGACATGGACAACACAGTTTCTTACTGAACATGTAAGTTGATTTTATATCAAGATTGAACTTTTTCAGTTGTTCTTACTGGTATTCTTATTTTCTCCTTCTGGCATCATTTAAAAAATGCTCATCGTTCTGACAGTTTGTTCCAGTTTCATTTATAGATGCTGATTTAGAATAGGTGTGTCGTGTGTTATGTAATTCATGATTATTAGGTCTTAGTCTAACACACATTCTTCGATTAAGGGTTGCATATTTCATCTACTTAAGTTATAAACATCCCTGCATCTTGCTAAAGCGCAAATGTTAACATAATGCATTCATCTTTTGTGCAGGGTCAAAATAGGAGTAGTTAGATGTGTTGAAGGCTCTTGTACTTGTTGTGGATTGTTAGAACTTACAGCTTTGGTTTTGCTACGTAGCCGGTTAGGACCTTTCTATCTACCTAGCTTTCCTTCTTTTCTTATTTTAATCTCTAATTTTGTCATGCCTTTAATTCCCAGCAGCATCTTTGTTATATTGCTATTACTTGTAGTGCCAATTTTGGTGGTGTGTATTTTAGGTAACAAATTAGACCAAACGTTGTGTTGCGTTTATTTTCGAATGTTGGAAGAAATTTCGAGTTCTATCTATCTCTATTGTTTATATGAATTAATGAATGTTAACCGAACAACTTGACCGTACAACTTATGGGCAGAATCAAAATCGAACCAGAAAAATCAGTTGTCATGTTCAACATACAAGTGATCAGTATGATTACCAAATAGAAAATGCAAGTTAACGTACATGTTATAAATTTTTACATTTCTTTCCAAGAATCAGACAACAAAAAATAAGTGTAACATTTAAAAAAAAATAAAAAAATTGGTAATGTTTTGAATTCATAATTATAAATAATACAAAAAACTGAAATCACAATAATAACCCCACCATCCCTCCAAAAAAATGAATCTGAAAAAAAACCCTATGTTCAAGGATAATTGAACATGTATGTGTGTCTTGGTTCATGCTATGTATGTGGGCTTTATGGGCCCTATTAGAGATATGATCCATGTACTAGTTTCCTAGTATGATTGTGTAAAGTCCTTATATAAAGGGCTCCTATCATATGAATGAATAACAATAAGGAGCTGATTCTCTATTCCTAATCATTATAGAGTTTCTCCTGAAACACGTTATCATGCACGTAGCTCTAAACCCCAAAAAGAGCAAGTAGGCCACTGAAAAATTTTTGTCGTGCGCCCGCCTGTGCACTGCACGCGCACTGCCGCGCACCACCACTGCGCACCTCGTGTGCACCGCTGCGCACCCCCTTGGGCACCGCACGCGCACCCCTATGCACCCCTTGTGCACATGCGCACCAATAAACCCTAAAATCTGCCTCAGGTTTCAAACGCCAATATCGACAGAAAAATTTCCGAATTGGCTTTCGTCACCAACAGAGAAGTTGAAGATATTGATTATACGCTTCCATTGCCGCTGGTCTCACCCCAAAAACCGGCGGGAAAGGAACCGAACCGGCTGCCGGAATCCATAGACCGGCCAAAATATTCAAGCAACCGGTTCGGGAACTTTCGGAACTCCGATTTCAGCGAAATTTGGAGAGATTATGCACAAGGATGTCAGGATCCTTCAGACAAAAGGAAATCCTCAGAACCGGAGTAAAAGTGGGTAAACCGGTTCTCGCAATGGCTTCAACGCGTATAGGAATCACTTTTCCTTGAGGAAAACGGGTTGTATTCCTAAATTCTCTTTGAATCCTTCATATGGTTGATGTTTTTCAATGATTTGCTACTGTTTTATGGCAAGATTAACTAACCATATGATTTTCATGTGTTTCATGGCCTTCACCTGTGACAATTCATGATGGAATTGCGCGAACGATCGCCGAACACGTATGGACTTGAGCATGGAAGCTTGGAGCAGCTTATATAAATGCAGTCTATTTGATAGACTAGCAAGTAAGCTTTATGTTTTCTGTAATTTCAAGTTCAATAACCTCGGGGAGGATAAAATCGGTTCCTCCCTTTCTCCCATCTCCTTCTATGTTTGGTATTTGGTGAGTGCAGGTTTTGAAAATCCCGGAACTAAGAGTGTTCCTGGGTCCGCGTTGTCTGGTATCCAACACCGGGTCTTTTTTGACTAAAATGGTCGCTTGTTAGCACCCGTGTTGTTGGACAACGTTCAAACGGGTTGTTAGTATCAATCCGAAGGACAAACCAATAAAGCATTGTTTTGTGACCTCTATCGAGTCTCATCACAGCTTGGTTTTGTATGCAAGAGCAAGGTAACATTCTACTCATTTGAGTTTTGACATACTTAATGCCGAGATTTCTCACGCGCTCTCATTTGAGGTTTGAGACGCCATTGACATGTGCCAACGGGTATAAAGTCCTGTTGTGCAATTAGTCCCGTGGCTTGATTACCACTGGTTTGACTACGTTGTCAATGATACACTTTGTGGCATTGTCTAGAAGAGAGGGGGAGGCACAGAAAAACAATAGTGGTGGTGTTCCCGGCCTAGAACCCTAGACACCAAACTTGTCAAAACAAATCACGCCTGCTTAGAACAATAAAACGGTTGTGGATCTCAAGATCACCGGTTTCAAGGATTGTCGAGCTAATTCGTAAGTCGTGAATGCATACAAAGAATGTACAAAGAGTGTACGGAAAATCAAACATGAATGTCATCCTAATGATCGTGAACTTCACCGTTTTCGGATCTAACTCTGGAAGCCTCTGACATTGACGTCATTGAGGAACTACGTTTGATCTTCTTTCCAAGCAATATGTAATTTGAGACATCGATGAAATCGTTGGCACAATTTCGAAGTATTTTTCATGTTGGATTGAAAGTATTCTTCCGTTGTCTACTATGGTTCGACACCACGCTTAAAAGCTTGACATGACTACGCCGCTCTATGTCTTTCACAAAGACATGAGACGTCGGCATGGCATCCTCACGTAGCAGTGCGCGTGTTTGTGGCTCATATTCCCCCCTATGTCGTCTTCCCATGGACGTTTAGACTTATGATGCCCTCTCACTGCTGCCTCCATATGTTGCCTTTGGCCTAAGAGTAGTACTACAGTGTCATATTGAAGTTTGAAGCTTCGTCATGTCAAAATCTGCGAACACAGCAAATCTGTCCCTTTCTGGACAATAACTTCGTCTGAGAATTGTGTACAGATCCTGATGAACTAGAACGCAAACCATATATCACTGGAAAGTTCTCTGAGTCTAGTTTCCAACAGTTTTCGCGGTTCGTTCATATCCATCCTGACGTGAGAGTTATGGCTGTTCCAGTGCGCAAAGGTCATGCTGCACGGAAATTGAATTGCACTCGGGATTGCATCTAGTTTTGCATCTTCCCAAATAGATTATTGGTGACTCTTTGATTGTGTATCTACTTTTTTAAGGTGGATACATCTCATAGAGACACTGAGTGCAACGCAGATAGTGGACTTATTCATGAGATTAGGAACCAACACCTTATTCGGCCGACCCTAATTCGAATTTTGTGTCTTGGGATCTCTTATGAATAAGATGATTGAATCATCACCGGTGACACGGGTGAACTTAATTGTTAATGCCTTATGGAACCATGATCCAAGTCACATATGCCCTCCATGTGTTGAGAGGCAAACGAACCTTGATATATTTAAGAACATACACGCCAACGTGGTAAGAATGGTGTGAACTTTTGTGTATACTTCTCATGAGTGCTAATGAGAGGGCATCATGAAGAGAAGCATGAGTCAATCTAGTGGACTATATGTCACTATGATTCAATGATCGAATCCTTTGATGGATTTTGGAATATTGACTCAAACAAGCTAGGCTATGACACAAAAGATGACATTTCATCCTTACAACCAATCCAAAGAGGGATTGTGTAGACAGACACAACCAACGTACGGACACCGCTTATGCTTTTATGGTGTTAGTTGAAGTGTTAACACATAGGTCACGTGTTACATCGTCGTCTACTAAATGCTGCTTATACTTTTCTGGGCTCATTACCCATTGAGAAGTTTTATAACCTATTTAGTCCAACGGAACTCGACTACGGTAATAGTTTTGAAGTCGGTAGATGTGAACCAATACATTCATAAAGGTTATACCGTATGCAGCATTACTCATTCGTCCACGACTTATCATCATTGAGTTATTACACGACAACTTGTAACTGTGTGCAAGGATTGACATGGAGTTGTAATCCTTGAGCTCGGAAGGATTGAAACGAATCTCCAAGCCTTGAGCTTCACAATGTGCCAAATTGCACCGCCATAGTGCCTAATGATGAGTTGTGTGGGATGAATAAATTCTTAGGTTGGATATGAGTCTCCACCTAAAGTTCGGTTATGTTTACTCCTTGACATACGATCTCTTTGTCACTTTGAGACTGTCTTCCCGCCGTTAGGAGGAGATATTAACACCAGTGTTCAAGTGGAACGACGTGAATTGTCGTGGTTTGTCACCACTTAGTCTCATCTTGATTGCTTAGAGGAAAGTGATGAGATCAATGCTGCATATATGTCTGTAAGGAATGATGTCCTATCAAGAGGACATGGCGCGACCAAATGAGGTGGTCTTGACGCCATCACCATGCCAAGTGTTGGGACTGATTCCGAGTACTGCTTCGGCTACCGAGTATCAGTTTTTTGAGCACTGTGGTGGGGTGATGTGACGCCATAATATGGAAACATGGTATCACAGGCCTTGTGGCTCCCCAATGGTTAGGATGAGGCCCTTAGGTTGGATAACTACTAGCACTAGAGAGAAAGCGAGATTGGCACGACTTGATCCATTGATCAATGATACTCAAATCCGTCTCATGGAGTCTGAACTCTACAAAGTATTACACTAGTGTACATAGTGTACATGAGGACGTGGAATGATGAGTCTATCGAACCACACTTTGTTGATGAACATAGTTGATTGGCCTAATGAAAATATTCGATCCAGAACAATGAGATAGGTCCTTGGGCAGGTGATGCCGACACCGCAAGTGTAAACCCTATCACGCACTGAGATCGACTACGATGAGATACGCTCTCGTAATGGATGTCATTGCACTCCACTACTTTGTCAGTTTAGTAGTTTCCGAAAAACTGAGCATATAGCCTATGAATATGGTCATAGTAACATCTCTATGGGATTAGAGATATGTATGAAGGTCTTGAAGAGACTTCATTCACCCAAATCAAGTGGAGCATGCGTTTGCAAGAGATTGAGACGCTTACTATATAACTCCTTAATTTGGAAGGGATATGATGAATAATGCCCTTGCGTGTGGACTCTAGATTTACATGGTCTTGATGCAAATGAGATGCCGACATGTATTGAACATCCGATGTTAGAATGAAAATTATTTTGGGAAAGACACAATATCGTAATGAGTCGATGATTGTGTATTGATGATGTTTTTCCATCAATCGGCATAGGTGCTCTATGAGGCCTACATATACTCCCATGATTAGTCAAGATCTTTACTCTAAAGAGAGAGTGATCCGTGTCGTCTAAAGATAGATGATAAAGAAAGACATGACCTCTCATTCATTGAAAAGCTAAGTGTCGCTTTGCGCCCACACAGTGCCAATGGAATGGCATAAGGACATCCCTTGAATACTTAAATGTATTTGGCTTATTCAGTCCCTGAGTAGCATACGACATGATAGAATGATTCTATCGATGCGTTTGCTTGCCATGCATGAGTAAAAGATGCATTGAGAGCGAAATCAGAATCTGCCAAGTTTCTTAGGTCGACTTCGACAGGACCTACATGAATGCTCACTCCCTGGAAAATGGTGAAATTGGTACCATTGGAAAGGTCTATGTGTCTAGTTTCCAGAGACACCAACCATGTGATCATATCTATCATATTGAGTGAGTTATGGCCATTCTCGTGAAGGATGACGGATCTGTCCGTGAATCTGATTTTTGTCAAACAGTCAGCTAACTTCGATAGAACTTTCTGGATAGCTCCGGACGAACCAGAGGGTAAGTGACCCAAAGTTGGAAAGCTATGATTGTCTACTTTCCATAGCCATTTGCGGATTGTCCGTATCTATTTTCTACATGAAGTTAGAGCTGATTTTGTACTCGAAGGTCATGCTGCGCGAGAATCTGAATCTCTGCGTGAACTTGTGTTTTAAGTTCTTGAGCATCCTTCTCCTCCAGGTCTAAGTGAGAGATCATGTTGAGGACAATACGGCATGATATAGTCATTGCCTAATGCCACATTTGGAGACATGTTAAAGAGCATTGATATGTCAAGTTATCGATACTTCCGTGGTTACTAAGAATCAGGAAGCTCCCTATGATTGGTGTTAGAATCAGGGGGAGATGCAGACTTGAGAGAGAGTCTAACATGTACATGTCATTATTAAATGTGAAGGGTGTGGTTGTTTGTGTCAACCATGTTGCACTCTTTTTCCCTTAGTCAAAGTTTTTTTTGTCCCACTGGGTTTTTGCTTGGCAAGGTTTTTAACGAGGCAGCATTGCATACACCGCTTGAGGTTCAAGAAGGGCCACAAATGAGTGCGATGTCCCTGAGGATCTCGGCACTAGATGGTCACGGGACCAGGCTTCTATCACCACCATCGTCGACATCGCATCTGAGCACGATCTTCATCTCTGCTCACGGCACCACCGCTATCTCCTATGCTGAAACTCCAAGACGTTCTCAAGAAGCATGTGAAGAGAATTGGAATGCGGAAATTGTCAAGTCTCACGACTAAGTCATTCGTCAGGGGGAGCCTCACATGGTGGAATTCTCAAAGAAGCAGTTGGTGCGTTGTACTCTTTTGTCCTTCGACCAAGGTTTAGTTTTTCCCACAGGGTTTTTGTTACTTGACAAGGTTTTGATGAGGCAACACCGGATGCACCATTTAGCATGAAGACACACGGCACAAGGGGGAGTGTTCAAGGATAATTGGACATGTATGTGTGCCTTGGTCCATGCTATGTATGCGGGCTTTATGGGCCCTAGTAGAGATATGATCCATGTACTAGTTTCCTAGTATGACTATGTAAAGTCCCTATATAAAAGGCTCCTATCATATGAATGAATAACAATAAGGAGCTGATTCTCTATTCCTAATCATTATAGAGTTTCTCCTCTAACACCCTAAACAAACAAAAAACTGATTTTACTGAAATTAATACAAATGATTTCAGCACCCTATCCAAAGGCTCCACGTGTCGAAATCGCAACCATCCCACCAATCCGATCGCTTAAAACCTTGTCAGGGGTCGCACAACCCTAGAGGGAACACATCACGTGAACGAATGTAAAGGACCGACTTAGCCCCCCCTCCCCCTTCTAAAACAAACAAAAAATATTAAAAACTGCAAGCTTTGGTTATGATATTTCTTCGTCTTCTTGTTTCATTCATTCAATTCAGAATCTGCTGCTGCTCCTTATTGTGATCCGTACAGAGCATGATGTCCTCCGGGATGTGATGCTGTTGCGTTGGAGCTGCGGCGCTGTTTTGGTGGTTGTTGTTGTTATTGCCGTTGTTCTCCATCCTCTTTAGGGTCTGCTGGTGATAAACCTGCCTTAATCTCTCTATTTCCTTCTTCAATGCCTCTTGATGAGCTGCAGCAACCAAAGTTATAAAAAATTAAACTTATTTCTTGGATTTTAATTCAAATCATTATATCTTAACCACCTTGATCGATCAGAAAACTATATTATTAGAGTACAGACCCATGAATGAAAAGTAATGATAATAATACACATGCATAACTTAAATACTTGATCAAGTACAAAACATAAATAATTCAAATAAATAATATGTTCCCCATATATAATTGAGCTTAGAAGGTCCAGATCAATGCTTTAGAATTTAACAAATGAATTAGTTTGTTCTTAAGCCGATTAACAATCTCAGTATTCAGTTGATTAATTTTTGTTTCAGATAGCGAAAATGATACTTAAATTTTAGCATAATTGATCACACAATTGATGAAGTATCGTAATCTGGATACATATACATGCTTCTTAAACATCAGATACATTGCATACAATAAAGATGATTGAATGTCTTACCATCTTTGAAGAGCTTATCTTGAGCCAAAGCAGCAATCCTTTGCTTGAGAGCACTGTTATCCACATTGAGAATCAACCTGTGGTGATCTAGAAATGCAACTCTGGGTGAAAGCGCCGACACCTCCGACTTCAATTTCCATAACCAGAGACAGTAAAACCCATATTAATTTTTCACCAATCCAAATAAACTTTCCTTATTCAATAAGAAAGAAACAAATTATCGATCCCCCCTACCTGTAATGATGTGACGCTGCGTTCGAGCTCCGATATGTACTGTAGCTTTCTCACTCTGGACCTCTGCGCTGATTGCCGGTTCGCCAAGATTCTAATTAGTCACAAACCAAGAAGAACAGTTGGAGTAATTAGTAATTAACAATGGAAACAGACAGATCTGGTTTAATTGCATGGAATAATAATTAGCGAGATTTCGATTCATGCATTTGTAATTACCTTTTTACCCTCTTGGGATCAGCGGGGGAAGTCTGCGGTGGGGCGCGGGGGGACTGCGAATGCGGCTCATTTGGATCGCAGGAGCTATCAACCTCGCCGGGCTCGCTCTTCGGCTGCTGGTGACCGTCGATCCTGAGCTGCATCAAAGGTCGGTGATTAACATTGTGGACGTTAATATTGTTAACATTCTCGTCGTAGTTGTCATTGTCATTGCTGGTGTTCATAATCTCGTTGTTATTGCTATTCTGGTCGGACGGTGAGGACGGGTTCGAAGACGACGCAATGGTTGGAGGGACCGTAATGTCGTCTGAGAACATGGACATGAGCTGCTCGTCGTCCAATCGATCGAACGATCCTGCAATGTTGTTAGCGCCGTGGATGGTGGGGTTCCTGGGGTCTACGTCGTCGAGGACGTTCAGCGGCGACTCGAGAAACGCAATGGAGTCGCTGGCCGAGCGGCGATGCGCCCCGCGCCGGGCGGAGGAGAAGACAAGGAACTCGTCCATCCAGCACGAATTAGACTGCTGCTGCTGAGGGGGAGGAGAAGACGGGGGGTGGTTGAGGGCGGCGGTGGAGGAGGGGAGGAAGTTGGCCATGGAGGGCATTATTCTGTGGTGGGGGAAGGGCGCCCAATTCTGAGTCATGCTGGGTATTTTAGGAGGTAATTGCGCCATTGCAAGAGAATCAAACAATGTTATAACCCCCAAATATAGATGATGGGTGTCTGTCTATGGATTATTAGAGAGAGAAAAATTACACCACTCAAAATTAAAACCAGAGATCGAGCAAAGGAGAACCCAACGAACCAAAACCCAACAAACAACTACAAAAGATATCAATGCCACTCTGCTAATAAAATCACTGGAGAGAGAGATGGGGATGGAGTTATTAATAAAAATAGCTTGCAGAGAACACAATTATGGAAATGAGCACTACTGGAGAAGGCATATTTAGTTACACACTCTTTGTTTTCTGATTAGAATTTTTAGGTGGATTTGTTTAGGGTATGCTTTGTTTAAGGCCCAGAGTTTTTGGAGGGGTAGGTCACATGGGGGGAGGAGAGGACAAGACAGCTAGCAACAGCTGGGGATGGAGGTGAGGAAGAAGAAGGGAATGAAGAGAAGCTGGAAATTAAGAGAGAGAGACTCACTCTAGGGTGTGAGAGGCTTTGTTTATTAAGTGGGAAGGGGAATCAGGGTCTATAAACTTTTAGATTGGATTCTTTGGATATATGCATCATCCTTTCTACACGAGTACATCACACATGTATTTGTTCTAATTCTAAAACTGACTTTATGTTGATATTTCAGAATATGACATATTCTTGGGTTTTCTTAACAGCTGTTAGGATTTTTTTTAATTGACGATCAAAAAACTGGACATATTTTAAAAATACCGAATATGATAGAGCATTGACAACAATTACGGAATCCGGTAACATTTAGTTTTTTTCAATGTAGATTGTTGCACAGACGAAGGAATGGCGAACAAATACTAGATACTCAACCTGTTATGTGTCTATGAAAAGACTTATATCGTCATACTCTAGAGTGTCCGAAAAATTTAAAATAACATGTTATGTGCCTAAATTAGTAACATGGATTGAAAATAGCATTTTACATTCTACTATTAGACCTGCGTCCTTAACTGTTAAGCATAAATTCTTTTATACCAATTTTACATCAAATGTCTTCAATATGTAAATCTAGTGTGATTGAACATAAATTTCTTAGTGAGTGAGTGAAGACTAATATAATGAACAACTATGTTTAGGATAAGAATAAGTATTTTTAAATCATGTAAACCGATGAAAGTAGGCGGCAAGACTCATTAACCGACTTCCGCACAACCTGCATTTTCGTATTTACATCAAGATTTTGAATGATGATGACTTTCAGCAATGTATGTACAAGTATTTTGGTGTAGTATGCCTACATAGGAGAGAAATTCCAGTTGGTATCATAAATATAGAGTGGATAGTGGAAGGATGTAGGATTTATAGAGAGGGATGATGAGCTGTGAAAAGGAAGCATAAGAGAGAGCTTGTGAGAATCATGTCCTCCTCCCATGTGAATTGCAAGAGCCCACTCACATGGGGAGAGGGTCTGAGTGTTGCCCTTTTGCTCCACCCCTCCAATATATATACTCACATTTTCTTGGTATCTTCCACTATCTTATGTATGCAGCTATGTTTCTCTTGTCTAATCGTACTTAAGGAGACACTAATAATGATTAGTGAAAATGATGCAGCGGAATATAAAGATATAGATAACTAGAATCTCAGCGGAATATGAAGGGATAAAAATTAAAATCTACCAATCAGTGTTTGGTCTCGAATCCACGAGAAGAACTGGAATCCACCAGAAAGTTGAGATTAACTCAAAGAGCTTTTATAAAATTAAGGTTAACTAATACAACTGATATACACTCCTAATATAGAAGCAAACAAACCTTATGATAACTAACAAGCAAGCCTAAAAACCCATGGATTAAAATAAAATAAAGTCCAAAACAAACTAATTAAAATAAAATCAAACAAACTAATTAAAATAAAATCAAACAAAATAAAAAAATAAAACTCGAAAACAATTAAAACAGTCTTTTGGAAGCCCAACAAACTCGGATGTCCAATAATAATTTGTCACGATCAAATTAAACGGTTCTCCAATCTTTATTTTTCGTCTAAAAGTGACCCCTCCTCATTCTAATTCAATCTCTTCCACTTTAAAAGAACTCGACCTCGAGTTCATCTTGAATAAAGAAGAATAATTTGTAGAAAACAAACTCAACAATAAATCCAACAATTAAACTTGTGGTTTAGAAGTCGGAGACTCTACAAACTCTGAAGGCACAATCATGAATCTAACACCATAGACGAGTTTGTCAATTGCAACTTGAGAGAAGTCTTCTCGATTCCCAAAATTGCATTCTGAAATGGCCTTTGGTTCTAGTTCTGGAAGAGTCATATAAGGCGAGATTTCTTCAATACTGACAACTGAGTCAACATGAGCAGATTCTTCTTTAATCTGCAAAGTGATGATTTCTTCAACATTCTTTTCACATACTTCAGGCTTTGTTGCAATCTTGTTCGACTCATTCTTGAGTAAATATGTCATATCTTCGCAATAACTACCGCTGGCATTTTCATGTCGTGGTTTTCCAAAAAAACACATCAATATCATCCATATCAATCACATGGCAAGTAACCTCATCGTTATACAACTCTCCTATAAAGATAGGAACTTTATAAACCTCTGTCACATGTGCATGATCATCAATCCAAAATGGATTGCTCAACTTCTATGTCGGTAATTGAAGGGAATGAACAACCTTGCTTGCAACAAAATTCTCATGTATATCACTATCAATTATTGTTAACCATACCTTGTTTTTGATGAAACATAATGTTCTAAAGTCGTTATAATTCGGTGAGGTAAATATCAAACGTTACATGCTAGCTTCCTTTTTTTTTCTTCTTCTTCTTTTTCTTCTTCTGTTTTTTTTTGTCGGGCGGGTTGGATCAGTTCTGGGTCGGGTTGAAAAATTAGGTCGGATTTGCAGACATGTGGGTCGGATCAGGTCGATTGTCGGGTAGGGTCGACTACAGAAAAACCCAGTTTTTTATGGGTTTCGTCGGTGACGCTGCTGTTGTCGGGAAACAGCGACACTGACGAAACCCATAAAAAAGAACGTAGGCTGTTGCCGGGAAGGTGGAGGATGGAGAGGCGTATAGGATTTGATCGGGGTGCGACGCACAGGCGGCGACGCCGGGCTGGGATGCGGAGGCTGTGTTCACCAGATCAGAGCGGGCTAGGCTATGGTGCTGCGACGACGACACTGTGTGGCAAGGGCCGGGTTGTGACTCGGCTTGGGAGCAGACTGGGTTGGAGAGGCGCTGGCTTGCGGTGGAGGTAGGGTCGACAGGTAGTTCGGCGGCGGTTGTGTTCTTCTGTTCTTCCTTTTTTGGTGTAGATCGAACTACACTCTTTTTTTCTGCTTTTGAATCGATCGATAATCCTCACCAGGAATCCACAATGGCTCTGATACCAATTGATGCAGCGGAATATAAAGGGATAGATGATTGAAATCCACCAATCGATGTTTGGTCTTGAATCCACGAGAATAATTGGAATCCACTAAAAAAATTGAGATAAACTCAAAGAGTTTTTATAAAATCAAGATTAATTAATACAACTGATATATGTTGTAACACCCCGTACCTAAGAAGTTACCTTTTCACAGTGGTTTACGAGTTACCGAGAGCTTTTGATTGCGACTGGTGAATTATAAAGTTATCACTTGAGTTTATTTTCGAGTTTTTCTCAAATGAAGGAAAATAGATTTGAAGGCGTGAAGTAGTAGTACGTGTTGACACGAGTCTCCTTGCATTTTCGGAATATTTTTTGGAGCTTCCGTTTATTTTCTGTGAATTTCAGAAGTTTATGGTAATTTTCAATTACCTTGCCGGTAAATAGTTTTTATCATTTAACAAATTACTTTTTACCTTATTCAAATCTGGACCGTCAGATCTATGGGAGATTTGATCTGGGTCATCCAATTGTCTATAAAAAGGCTAGAGGCCTTTGACTGGAGTCAAAGACCCCAGTTCGGGTCAACTCGCTCCTCCCGAGCTCTACCAAGCTCAGTCGCCTCTCCGGCAAAACTCCGTCGTCCGGCCACCCCACACCGGCACACCACCACCAATCTCATCCTCTCCTTCTCCTCTTCAAAACCCATATCGCTATTCACTCAGAGAACCAAGGATGAGGGAGATAAATCGAATTGTGTGCGGCGGTCCTAGGCGAAAATCCAGCGAGCCATGTGGCGATTCGACATATGGAGGTTATTTTCTTGTTCCTCTTCTCTCCATCTTCATTTCCTTGTCCTTAAATCACTGAATTGCAGTCTTAATCGAAAATCCCCCTTTCATGTTTTTCTGGGTTTCGCTCGAGCTTCTCTGTTGTCGTGTTTTTTGACTTTTAGTGACCTCGTCGAGTGCTATGGGGACCGGCCGTGATTTTTGGGAGCCAAAGGTGTTCTGATGTAACTTGAGAGGTAGCCATCGTTGTTTTGGGTCAAATCAACAACTTTGTTGAGCCTCTCATCCTAGATCGAGTCCGATAACCCCAAATATCGAGCTAGGAGGAAGACCGATCAAGAAGTCCGGCAAGGAGGCTATTGTCGGAGTAAGGTGTTGATATTTAGTCTGAAGGTGACTCTTTCTTCAAAAAAAATTGATAGGTTACTGTTATGTTGTTTAAACCGTAGTCTTGGGTGTTGATTACACTGTTTTGGTTCTAACTAGTGTTCATGTTTCTGTTTGCATGTCGATAACTTGGAAAAAGGAGCTAAGGCGAAACCATCGCCATTTTCCTGCAGAATATTTCGACAACTTACCGAAATCCAGCGACGCAGCAGTTTTTCCGGCCGTGAGCCGAAGAGGTAGAATTTGATTTCCCCGATAACCTTAAATTTGTAAAGTTTCCGTTAAATCATAAATCGGACTAATTACGTAAAACTTTCCCTAAATAGGAAGTTTCCATTATAGGAAACTTTCCCTTTTAGGAAAGTTTCTATTTTTGGAATGTTGACTAGTTAAAAGAAGTCAATCAGATGAAAATCTAGTCAACTCAGGAATCTTAGTCAAAAAATCGAGTTGATTGTTGTAAATAATTTGGACAATTTCATAATCGGTATACCGACTCAAGGCTAAAGAATTGGTCTAAGAGACACGTTGGGTTTCCTTAATAATTTCACAAATTACTATACGATACCTAACGTTAAATGAATTATTAAGGAAAAGTCGATATGTTAAGGTTGTATAATCAGAAATAATTTTATTAGTTGCAAAGTCGTTAAAGGAAATGAGCTTGGTCAACTCCTGGTCAAATTAAGATTTCCTAGTCAACCTAGAAAAATATTAAGTCAACGGTATTAAAGACTGATATATTGGATTAATTATATAGTCTATGGTCGAACGTTAGATGGACTCGACCATGTGGATATTTCGAGGTTGCGCTCGATGGGCATTCTGAGCAGTGAGGTGGTCGCATTAAGTACTGTGAGTGGACATTTGTTTTGAATTAATGCATGTTGTGTTTTTATGCTAAACAACATGATTTTTATTGATTTAATGAGCCGGTGGGGGCGGAAATGTAGGTTTCTCCCCTTTCGTAAGCCCTTATGTTATATCGGCTGAAATTTGTGTTATATTGATTAAATTTGGAATGTTTGTTTTATGGTCATAGTTTTAAGGATGGTCGGGGAACCGTGCCTTATGCATGAGATGCATGTTTTAATTTACGGGAGATGAGTCATATAATAATGACTTTTCATATTTGCTTGTTTTCTTCATCATGAAGGGTCGTCATATATATAAAGATGCAAGCTAGCCATATGGCCCCCCACTTGAGGAAGTGGAGCGGGGCAATAGTAGCCCTAGGGAGTTCCGACCTTAGCCTAAGAGGCTCATCGTCATGGTGGAATCTCTCCGTCATGAAGGGTCGTCATATTACTTAGTAGCCTTAAAGGT
Organism: Comarum palustre; assembly: GCA_951800085.1. Taxonomy (NCBI): domain Eukaryota; kingdom Viridiplantae; phylum Streptophyta; class Magnoliopsida; order Rosales; family Rosaceae; genus Comarum; species Comarum palustre. The sequence continues at coordinate 13,956,288 of OX637587.1, read as the reverse complement.
TTCGACCCTAGTCTGGTTATAATCACCCATCAGGTTATTCTCACACTGTCGGAACTTTCATCTATCGACCATCTAGTGTACCAGCATACTGCATTTAAACATTGTAGGCGTGATGTATATTACTGTCATGTAGTTGCAATCTTTCTTTGCCTATGCTGAATGAAATTGAAAAGGAGATGATATAGTCATGGCACAGTGAGTGTTGTTAGTGTACCAGCATACTGCATTTAAACATTGTAGGTATGATGTCTATTACTGTCATGTAGTTGCAATCTTGTTTTGCCTATACTGAATGAAATTGAAAAGGAGATGATCATGGCACAGTGAGCTTGATGCTGCAGTAATGTTTTTGTTTAAGCATCTTGTTAATTAAAACCAGTCCTTGATTGATATGATACATAGCCATACAGGAACTGTCATAAAATTAAAAATGTTAATATACCCCTTAGTGTTTCTGATGAATCATCAAAGAATACACAAATGCAGAGCTCTGATGAACTTGATTGTGGTAATATATAGGATAGACCCAGCTGTTCCTTAGTTTAAAAGATATTGTAGCAATAATTTGGTTACTGTTGCCCTGACAATGTTTCTAGCATATGGAAGGAGACCATTACTTGTATTATATGTTTTATGTTGTTATTTTGTGTGTATACATTTAAAATTTTATTTTATTTAGATTTTAATCTTTACCACTCGGCGAATTGCTGGTCGGCACATATAGAATTTGCTTCTGATCCGATGTTGTCAATTCCAAATCGCTATACTACTTGAATACTAATAGAACAAAATAGTAGATGCAATTATCAAATCCTATCTGATCCAAAGTCCAAACATAGGCGTTTGCCTAAATCAGCCTGATATATTTACATAGTTCAATCTGAATGCCTGATGCTTCTAGAGCCTGTTCTGCTTTCAAACTTTTACTGGAGCTCTTTTTCAGACTTGTAGTTCACTATACTAGTTTGAAGGTGGTGTATGGCGAACAAGTCTTTAACCCACGGAAAGAGGCGTGAATGAGTCATGAAAATGTTCAAAAATAAGCCAAATCTGAAATTTTTAGATTTTCTCTTTATAGGGGTTGATTTGCATGATGAATTCTATAAGCTCGTCTTGTAATTTCTAGGCAATTGAGCAGCCTAACATGTTCATTTACATCAAAAGTACATATCTAAAGTCTTTGATGCTTGATGTGAACCTCCTAAAGGCTTGGAACTTCCCAAAATATCTTCAAGATACTAAGCTTTCTTGAGCCGTGATATCTTTTTTGCTGCTGCTAGACATGTTAAACGTCTTTAATTTTGAAAATAATAGGCCACATGTATTGGCCTTGAATTATAATAATTAACCTCAAGAATTGATTGACTGAATAAACTAAAAAACCATAGATTGGTTTCGTTAGCTGGTGTAAGTACTGGGGTGAAAATTTTCATGTCTCAGCTAGGAACAATGACTTGGATAATAAAACCACTGGAGTTAGCAGAATATGTATAGTATAGCTCCCAGATTAATTGGGTCAATGAATGTAGTGAGAGTAGACCAATTAAATTGATCTTTCAAGCCTTAGGAATAGACTTTCCTTGTTTTGCCTGGTGAAAATTGAATTGCTTGTGAAAATTTAGCTCCATAATGGCGAACTAAAAGCTCCTTGTTGCTTTGAACGCTTTGGCAAAACATAAACATGGTCGTCAACTCTGTCTTCATTTCTCCAAAAGATGTAGAAGCATCCTCCATACTCCTTCCGGCGAATGTCAAATCTTATGTCTTGATGTGTCAGCTCCAAATTCATCGTGCTCTAGCAACAACTTCAAAAGTTGTTATTAAAGGTATAAATAACTCCAAAAGTTGCTAAGTATGGTTCGTGGCTCACAGCCCCCCAGTATAGTTCAACAAATGGTTGTTGCACGGTGTCTGTAAATGTATCAAGATGCACGAAAAAAACTCTCGAAATTAACTTGGAATCAATCGATATCAAGATGCACGGTGTCTGTAAATGTATCTCTAGTAGCAATGCCCTCCATATTTTTGAGTGTCTTGAATTGATCTATGCGGTGTTCATAAATACGATACAGATGATCATTATTAACTTGGTATCTATGCCATACAGGAGTAACCGGAGGAATCGGCGTAGATTGAGATATTAAATTTACCTATATGCATAAACATTAATGTTAATTATGAATCAATAAAATGAACACAACATATGTAAGTTACTACTTGATCCATACCTTAACAAAATGACGATCAACATATCCAATTGCAAATGACTTTAGCCTCTCTAGATACTCCTACTTAGTTTTGGAAGTAATCGTGAATTGCCAAGCATCATTAAACATCTCAAACGTTTCTGTGGTTTCAAACATGCTACTGCATTTTGCAAACACCTCATTACTAATATGTCATATATACACAACATATGGTGGCTAGTAAGAAATATTTTTCGTATGACATTAATAAGCGCCAAGTCTATATTTGTGACTAAAACATGAGGAAGATCATCAATGAATAGCTCTTTCAACCGAGACAAAGCCCATGAGTAATTATCTTCCTTCTCCAAATTAAGGTATGCAAATGCAACAGTGAATGCATATTAGTTGATGTCACCCCAACAATCTCCAACCGTGGAAAACGATACCTGTTAGTTTTGTAGGTGCAGTCCATAATAATTACATGTGGAAATGAACGTAAACTATCAACATTTGTGGGATGAGTCCAAAATAAGTGTTACAAAACCTCATCAGGTCCAATGCTTCTATGATGCTCAATGTAGCTGCGAAGAGTTAACTTAGCAATTGCTACATTTGTGTTCTTCCGGCCAAATCTTTTGTCATGTACTTTTGTCTTGCATTGTATATTGTCTTCAAATGTTGACACATTTAACCCATCTCTAGTTTTTATGGAGGTAAAAATTTGCTTAGGTCGCACAAAATTCTTAGACATGTCCACCAAGAGCTGATTTTGGTCTGACGTCAACCTCCCTGGATAACTATGCCCGTCGAGATACTTGGAAGCATTATGATTATGCACCGCACATACAACTTCAAATTTTGGTTCATTTCCATCTCCAATATTCAATCCCCTCAATAAGAATGGGCATCGACACTTTTTGGTACCAGTGTTCCTCCAGCGTGAACGCTTCCCTATTTTACTTTGACAACCAAAATTTAAGTCATCAGAACGATTAGATTTCGTTGGTCTATACTCACCACTTCTTTCAAAACCTAATGCTATCCTAGGTCTCTTCCATCTTTTTGCAACACCTCTAGAATCAGACCTCAAAGTAACCACCACCAGATTTTTTGGCTTTGCTTGTGCATCAATCCATTCAATCAATGTGTCTTTGCTCTCAAATACCTATGTATATGATACATTAATATTATAATTTCTATGAATACAACAATATAACATCAACATTACAAATTTCAAATTACCTCATTAATTGTGAATATGCTTATAGAGTCTAACAGGTAGTTTGATGAAATCCTGCTCCTCTTAACAAAAGCCTCACCCTACATGAAAGATAAGAAACAAATCCAATCAATATCTTTCAAAAGCATACCACTTAAACTATCAAATAATTTATCCAATCTATATAAAATAGATCAATAAAGTAGAACTGTAGAACAATACTTAAACTTTCGATGAACAAAATGGTCTATATTGATTACATGATTAGCATATCAAATTATAGAACACTACTTACATGATTAGCATATTAAATTATATAAATATATATACATATATATATACTATAACCCCATATGAATTTCACTATTAAAGTAAACTTTAAGCTTAAAAGAGTTCCTCTTCCTTTCAGAACTCCAGTTGCATGAGCGAAAACTCAATCGACATGACCTTATTTTGACACGCACATCAATTTTCTATATATATATATGCTTTGCCAACAAGATCAGCAATGCCTGATCTACGCATTTTACGCTTGATTATTAATGTCTTTCTCTCTACATTTAGCTTTGTTTTATGCTTAGTAAATACGTTTTAACTTATTTTATGTTTTTAGGTAGAAATAAAGGAGGAAACAATAAAGGAGGCGATTTGGAGCAAAGTGAGTGCTAAGGGAGACGTTCCTAATTCCAAAGAAGAACGGACGGTGATGTAATGGCTGACAATCATGGACCTTCAATTACATACTTATGGCTGAAACGGTTTTTGTATAATTGCATAGCATGAATGGATGGAGTGAATGGCTGGATGGTTACACATGGACCTTTAATTTCATACTTATGGCTGAAATTAAGTGCATTCATGCCAATCATCTCCTATATAAAGAGGGCTTTGGAGGAAGAAGAGATCATCACAAATCAAAGAGCCGAACCCTTGCCCTAGAGTCCTCTCAAGCCTCTCCAAAACGTCATAGTCTCCAAGGAAGCCGCACATCTTCACAAACCGCCTCCACCATCCTTCAAGGACCGAATACATAGCTTGGCAATCCCAAGGTGTCTTCATCCTCCATCCATTGAAGGAGCATCAAGCACGGATTAGTATAGGGCAATTCCCTTACTCTAAAAGTGTAACCATGTCTTCTTCTCTTTATTCTTCTTCCTTGTGTAAATTTACGATTACTATGGATTGGTTTCTTGAAGTCTTTTGGTTAAATAATTTTAATTAGTTTTGTATGACTTGTTTGGTGTTCTTCGAAATTGGTTACTCATGCTTATTTGTTCCTAACGCTTAATTTGAATGCAGGGCAATTCCCGGTTTAGATTATGATGTGTTGAATATCGGGCAATTCCCGAGTTTGACACTTAATTATGAGATATGCATGTAAACGTAGCTAATGACTTAGAGACCAAATAGGTTGCATGAAATTGGTTAGGTTATTAAAGGATAGGTAACTTGATGAGTTGATCTTGTAAATATTAGATATAGATTGATTTTTGACAACTATGCATGCTTAGGGTTTTTAGGGTTCTTGATTGTTTGCTTGTCTATGAGTGAAGCATGTTAGAATTCTAAGGTTCCTATTTGTGTATGGTTGCCACGTTTTGTTCTTATATTTCATAGAAAATTAGTTAAACAAACCAACTTTGCACCCCCATTTAAACCTAGCATAGTTATGCATGCACCCTCAATCCCCGGTTAAGAACGATCCCTACTTATCAATGCTACATCTACAAAGAAGGGTTTTAATTGTTTTCGTGTTTGATTGAGTGTTTAAATTAAGTACTTGAAAAGGATGTGAATCAATGCCAACAAGTCACTCTTAATTTTACAAAATGCTAGAAGTGGACATGGAAATACAAACACATATGCATCAACAAAGTATAAAAGAGAAGAAAGAAAAAAAGAAAAAAGAAAAAGAGGTTCACACTACCAGAAAAAAGACTATAGCCGACGAAATATCTAAAAACAGGCCGACGAAATTTTTTTTCGTCGGCTAAAGTGATTTTTTTTTCGTCGGCTAAGTTAAAATTTCGTCGGCTAAAGTGGCATTTTAGCCGACGAAAAAAAAATTCGTCGGCTAAACTAATTTTTTCGTCGGCTATAGTTAAATTTTAGCCGACAAAAAAAAAAATTTCGGCTAAAGTGCTTTTTTCTTCTGCTATAGTATGTGAACTTTAGCCGACGAAATTTGAAAAGTTTAGCCGACGAAATTGGGGTATTTCGTCGGCTAAAGTAACTTTTAGTTATAAAATTGTACTACAGATATTTCGGTGTCCGATTGACTATTGTGATACCAATCTGGAAGCAGAACGGCCGTAGGAGTAAAACTCATCGCTTTGCCATGACATACAAGCTTTTTTTGCCATCCGAGTTCGTTTAAGGCTTCAAAATGAAGTTTTTCTAAACGCTTAACACACGAAAATGTCCATATCTACACCTATATGAGGTATTTTGGCCGAACCTTCAACACAACAAACACTCACCATAATGAGACGCAACTGTCCATCTAAAAATTTTGAGACGTTTATCCCTCCATGATAGGCCTCCCCGTATAGATAAATAATGGTAAATAGTAGGCATGTTGTGATTCTGGTCATCAAAATTCACAAACAAAAATACGACCGTCAGATATCATCAATATGTTGAAATATATCTCTGGTAAAAAATTCAACTTTATCTGATAAATTTAAGGACTTCATCTAGACGGTCAATCTCGCAAGTCAAACCTCTATATTGTATTGACTGCAACTATCGGCACCGAGACTTTACCGGAATTACGTGATTTTTCAACCGTAGGCGTATTTCACCATTCCGGTCATATCTTATTTCACGAATTTTTTGCGTTTGAAGTTTCTACGTACAGTTTGTTTTAGAAACGAAACATTTACTTAAAGTTTAGTAAACAAGTTATACAACATTAGTACGCATGTTGTGATTCCGATGATCAAAGTTGAGAAACAAAATTCCGACCGTCAGATATAATCATTATGTTGAAATATGTATATAGGAAAAAATTTAACTTAATCTGACAACGTTAAGGGCTCGATCCTTACGGTCAATAACGTAAGTCAAACCCCTTAATGCACGGAAACGGTCATTTGACCGTCTAAATTATGTATTTTGCCCGGACCTTCAACTGAAAATAGTTTCAAATCGATGAGACGCAACCAGTGGTATAAAAATTTTATGAAAAATAACTACCGGAGATAGGGCTACCTCTAGGGAGAAAGAATGGAAAATTGAGTTAACCGCAATTATCGGTACCGAGACTTTACCGGAATTACGTGATTTTTCAACTATAGACGTATTTCACCATTCCGGTCATATCTTATTTCACGACTTTTTTTCGTTTGAAGCTTCTACGTATAGGGTTTAGGGTTTAGGGTTTTAGCCGACGAAATTAGGGTAATTCGTCGGCTGAAGTTAAATAAATAAATAAAATAAATAACTATAGCCGACGAAATTAGGGTAATTCGTCGGCTAAGGTTAAATTAATAAATAAATAAAATAAATAACTATAGCCGACGAAATTAGGGTATTTCGTCGGCTAAGGTTAAATTAATAAATAAATAAAATAAATAACTATAGCCGACGAAATTAGGGTATTTCGTCGGCTAAGGTTAAATTAATAAATAAATAAATAAATAACTATAGCCGACGAAATTAGGGTATTTCGTCGGCTAAAGTTAATTAAAAATTCAAATTTTTTGGCGGGGATTTTTAAAATTTTAAAAATTTTCGACTAAAATTTTTAAACTTTAGCCGACGAAATTTCGTCAGCTAAAGTTCAAAATTTTCTATATCTTTCATTTTTCTCCTCCTCCTCTTCATCTTCCCTCCTCCTCCTCCTCTTCATCTTCCCTCCTCCTCCTCTTCATCTTCCCTCCTCCTCCTCCTCTTCATCCTCCCTCTCCTAACCTTCTCCTCCTCCCTCTCCTAACCTTCTCCTCCTCCACCTCCTCCTCCTCCTTCAAATCCCTCCTCCTCCTACTTCTCTAAATTAATTCTTCTCCTCCTCCTTCCTCTCCTCTTCTCCTCCTCCTCTCCTCCTTACTCCTTTTTCGGTGTAAAAACGAAAAAGAAGTAAAAATTTTAATCAAAAATACAATAAATTAAAAAAGAAAAAAATATGAAAAAATTTAAAAAAAAAAAGAAAAAAAAACTATAGCCGACGAAATACCCTAAAATTCGTCGGCTAAAGTTTTTAAAAAATAATAATTACATAAAAAAAATAATAACTTTAGCCGACGAATTTTAATAAAATTCGTCGGCTATAATTAAAAAAAAGAAAAAAAAACTATAGCCGACGAATTACCCTAAAATTGGTAGGCTAAAGTTTTTTAAAAAATAATAATAATAGCTATAGCCGACGAAATTTAATAAAATTCGTCGGCTAAAATTAAAAAAAAAATAATAATAACTATAGCCGACGAAATACCCTAAAATTCGTCGGCTAGAGTTAAATAAATAAATAAAAATAATAGCTATAGCCGACGAATTTTAATAAATTTCGTCGGCTAAAGTCCAGAAATTAAGCGACGAAAAATTTATTCGTCGGCTAAATAAATTGGTCGACGGATTTTGCCCGACGACTTCTTAGCCGACGACGTGTCGTCGGCTAATACTTTAGCCGACGAAATTTAAGGTTTAGCCGACGAAAAAATTTCGTCGGCTAAAGTGGTTGTTCTGGTAGTGTCACCTCATCTTCATGTTGCGTGTTAGCATTATCCGACTCCATAGAAGTATTTCAATGCCTTCGTTTGTTAGCTACACTTTCCTTCCAAGCTATCAAGCATGTTATCTTTGGCTCCCTTTCATCGTTTTCTTTTTTTTCTAGGTTAGCGTTTTTTTATTTTTGTTTCTTTTTTTTTATGAAACAAGTATTTAGTAAAATAAAAAGATTTTAAAACATATATAATTTGTACAACTTATTGTCCTTTACAGTAATTTTACATCAGTGTAATTTGATCTTTCAATAAATCAACATGATGTGGTGTGAATAAAATAATTTGTGGGATGACAATAAACACATCTAAGTATAATCAGGACTATAATTTGGGTTGTCACGAATCCGCTCCTAAAAGTATCTGCATCTTTATATATTAAAGGAAGTGAGGGAGATTCCTGTTCACGTGAACAGTTCCCCAGCTGCCACTTTTTTCATACTGCCACTTTTTTATTTAGTTTTTTTTCAGGTCTGGCCTTCAGTTTTTTCTTTTATATATATATATATATATTCAGTTTTGTTCCTCAATTTAATTTGTAATTAAATCTAATAGGTTTCAAATGCATATTAACAAATATATGACCAAATCTCAAATACATTGAATTTAAGGTTTAGGGGTTATGGATTTAGGGTTTAGGGGTTTAGGGGTTTAGGGTTAGGAGTTCGAATTTAAGGTTTAGGAGTTGTGCAATTTTATTTAGGTTTCAGAGAGTTGTTGTCCAATATTAACCGAACTAGCAAAAACCAACTTCGGCTAGACAACCAATATCATGGCTAACTTTATATCAATTAAATGAGTTCATTTTTATTTGATTTTTTAGAGAGTTGTTACACAATATTGAAAGAACTACCGAAAATTGCATAATAATAAATTTGTCTGACAAAAATAGACTTTGGCACCCTCTTTTTTTGTTTTTGTTTTTATAATCAATTCATTAATAGATTAATTGACAGATCTGCCCTCAGTTTTTAATATTTTTACAGTTTTGCCACTCATTTAAAAATAATTTATATTAATTATAATAATGATAGGTTACGTTGATTGGTTTGTTAAATACCCGGTTTTATTAATAACATCTTCATAATAATAATAATAATAGAAAGAAAATTGAATCAGTCCTAAAACTAAATAATTGTGTTGAGTTTATTTTAACCGATTAATAATTGTATCGATTGTTCAGAGTTTATATTCATTTATATCACTTTTTCAAAATTTTAATGTTGACGATACATATGAATGTTGACATGCGGGTTTAGGGTTTATGATATCGATTAATAATTATATCAATTTTTCAGGGTTTATATTCATTTATATCAATTTTTTAAAATATTCATTTTGACGATACATATGAATGCTGATATGTGGGTTTAGGGTTTAGGCCAACAATTAATTTCTCTATTGATTAAGTTTATCAGTTCAGCTTTTGACATGAACTGATGTGTGTTCTTTATTTGCAATTCTAGATATTTTGGTTATTAATATAAATTCGATGTTAACGTCATCTCAATCAATTGTGTAATTTTTATTAGAGGTTCAGATAATTGTTACATAATATTGATCGAACTACAAAATTCACATGTATCGTGTATCGATTTTTTATTCAAATTATCTGCATCTCAATGTAAATATATAATTAATATGATTGATAAGTCTTAAAGTTGAGATACATTATTTACTGAGAGTTATAGGCAGTGACATAAAAACCACATATTTTGCAGGCGCGAACAAAGTCCTTTTACACGCGCAAAACGCGTGTTTGAAGACTAGTTGTATGAAAATAGAGAAGTTGGAGTGCTAAGTAAAAAAGTAAAAACACAGCAACATCATAAAATGCATATTTGCCATATGAAATTCATATTAGCTTTATTTATAGAGAAAATTTTACAAATAATACACCAAATAACAGGCACTAATAATTTCTATATACTAAGTTTCAAATCGACCATTTTGGTACACAAAATATGAAGCTTGACCTAATTTTTGTCCATGACGTTAATGACCCCTTATTTAATTATCCATTTGTTAAAGGATATTTTAGTAATTTTATTTCAGATATATAATAAAATCTATCACTTTTTTTCTCTCTAATATTCCTCCTTTCTCTTTCCACATGTATACCTAAACTCAGAAATTCACCTTAAAAAACCTAGAAACCAACGAACACATGCACCTTCTCACCTTCCAAATCCAAAGAACCAAAACCACATCTAGTATCACTAAAACCCAATCCTACATGACAACGGCGGTCAGAGTGACGAAATAGCAGAGGCTAGGTGCCTAGGTTCGTCAAACTGAAGAAGGCTATTTAGTTGACCTAATTCACACTCTTGGCTCTTCTTTTGGTCTCTGACCATGCTTCTTGGATTTTTTCGTCGGAAAGAATGATGTATCCTAATCTGCTAGGAGTGTGAAGAAGACAGAGGGTGGGGTGCTTAATCAAGTGCTTGGGGTTTGGTCAGCTTGAAGACTGGAAATCCATCAATTCGTGGGTGGAGATAGTGATGATCAGGAGGTGGGGGAGAAGAGAGAGGGTGTGGTTCCTATAAATAGAAGAGATAAATATGTGAGTGTTTAGAGTAAAAAAACGTGAAGGAATCAATCTACCTCTTAAATTATGACACCTTTCAGTAAATTAACGCCGTCAGTTATGTTTTGTATGTTTAATGAGTCGAAGTTGAAAATTAATGTATCACAATTCATGTTTTAAAATTTAATATACTAAAATAGTCCAAAATTCATGTATTTTTCTTATTTATATATCCATTTTTCTCTTGATTCTCATAAATCTCCTCAAACCAGGAGAACTAAACAGCACGGCTGCATGAAAGTTTGTTGCAGCCTCTTACCTTCATTTTACATAATATTTATAATAATGACTTGTATTTTGAACTTCCATTTTGCATAATATTTGTTGATAAGGATTTTATATTTTTTGATCTTATCAACTGATAAGCGTTGATCATGTAGACAAACGAATCAAAGCAAGTGAATTACTTCTGGGTGGATAAGAGATAAGCGTGATATCTTCAGTAGGTCCAAGTCATGCAATTGAAGACAAATTTAATAAAATGACATCGAATTTTGATTCTGAATATGGTCATCAAAGAATTGTCACAAATGAACATAATTACCGTTAGTTATTACAGCATCATGAGAGAATAAAATAAAATATGAACAAAAAGAAGTCTGTACAAGTTTGATAGATACAGGACCAGGACCAATGTTTAGAAAAGCCAACAAATGATTGAGCTGGGCACTACTCTGTATCCGAAATCATATACAAAATACATTAGGCAAAATGGTCAAAAGAACAAGGGGATCCCTTTGCTCATCGATTTGCCCACCACTGAACTACACATCCTTCTTCCCAGTTATCAGTGCTTCGGATTTGCAGATGGGGCAGACATTTTTCACAAGCAACCACTTCTTTAAGCAATCTGAATGATACTCATGTCCACAATGAAGAGTCCCTATCTTCTCCTCGTTCTTATAATAATCCTGTGAATTGAAAATGCCACAGGGATTAATATAGCAAGATGATATACTTCCTTATAGAGCACAGAATAGCAGCCAAACACTGAAAAGGAGAACATATATATATATATACATATAGCCCCATTCGAACTAGAGATCCATTTTTTGACATATATGAGGTATTGGGGTTTACACCACCTTTTTGATCACAAAATCACATCTCCACCGTTCAATATGTAGTTCTATATGAGTAGATCAATTCTGCAAAATTTCATCAAAATTGGTAATCGTTAAGGTACTCAAACTGCGAATTAAAAGTTAAAGCATGAAAGATTCAGGTTTGACAGATTTGATCTGTCAATTGATTTCAGTTACTTCAAAGCCTAACGATCACCAAATTAGATAAAATTTTGAAGAAATAATTTACATATGTACATCTAAATATTGAACGGTGAAAATGTTGATATATGATCAAAAAGTTAGTGTAATCTTCAATCGTTCACATATGTCAAAAAAAAAGATCTCTAAGTGGAAATGTCCTCTATAAAGATTGGAGATTACACCAACTAAGGGATCCCTTTTTTTAACATATATGAGGGATTTTACCAACCATTCCTGCTTTAACTTTTAATTCGCAGTTTCTAGCACCTTAACGATTATCAATTTTGATGAAATTTTACAAAAGTGATCTACTCATAGAACTACATATTGAACAATGAAGATGTGATTTTGTGATCAAAAAATTGGTGTAAACTCCAAGCTCTCATATGTCAAAAAAGAGATCACTCATTGGAATGGGATTGATATATATATGTATATATATATATATATATATATATATATACGGATCTGAAGCGCACGTCCGCACTTTGTTAAAGTGCGCACGGTATACGTGTCGCTATTTGCGCCGTCCGCTTCCTTTCCCTTTTTCTTCCCGCTACACGAAGATGGCGACACCTGACCGTCCGCACTTTAATAAAGTGCACACGGTGCACTCTGGATCCGAACATATATATATAGCCCCGTTCAAAGGTTGTCGTCCGCCCTGCCCTTAAAGTACGGACGCCCCTGGTTTTCCGGCGATTTGGCTTCGACAACACAGTGACTTGTTGCTGGACGGACACCAGACCTTGAGACATAGCTTCTCCTTGCAGGTGGCCTCGCCAACTTCAAGTTTCCGGCCAAACTTGATCTATCTTGAAGCTTTGGATGAGGTCGCAGCCCAGACCTTCGATTTCGATCTCCAATGTTTCTTCTTCATGGTATTGCGGTTTAGGATGCATCTAGTGTCCATTCGACATGAGAAGCGCTGCTGTCGGCACCTGGTGGCTGAAACCGCAGACGTCCACACTTTAAGGACAGTGCGAACGTCTGCCTTTGAAAGCCTCTGTGTGTGTGTGTGTATATATATATATATATATATATAGGCCGGATCTGAAGCGCACATCCACACTTTGTTAAAATGCGCACGGTCCGCGTGTCGCCATCTACGCCGTCTGTTTCATCTCGTTTTTTCTTCCCGCTACACGGAGATGGCGACACGTGACCGTCCGCACTTTAATAAAGTGCACACAGTGCACTCTAGATCTGGACTTTGTATATATATATATATGTATATATATATATGTATATATATATATATAATTTTTTTTAGGTAAGGATATCCTTACCTTAAGTTTGGTAAAAATTTCTTGAATTGACCTTTTAAATCATATTTTCTCATCTTAACTGTTCATAATTTAGATATATATATAGATCATCTCTGTAAAATTTCAGCTCATTTGGTGATCATTGAACAGATTTGGTTCGTTCATTGTATTTGTACGTTTGCAAGGCCTTAACGATTACTAAATCCGCTGAAATTTTGCATTGATGAACTATCTATATATATCTAGATTATGAACGGTTAAAATGAAAAAATTTAATCGAAAAGTGTGTCAAATTAAAGAAATCCGCACCAAGAACGCCTGTATATATAGAGATTAATATAGCAAGATGATATAATTCCTAATAGAGCTCAGAATGGCGGCCAAAGACCGAAAAGGAGAAAATATATTTATATATATATATGAACACCTTAACGATTATCAATTTGGCTGAAAAATTGTAGAGATGATCTACACATATACCTAAAATCAGAACGGTTAAGATGAGAAAATATGATCATGAAGCGGGTCAAAGAATGAAATAAGTTCCTTAGCTAAGGAACGGACGTCCGCTCCTGATAATCATCCTATGTATATATATATATATATATATATATATATATATATATATATATATATATATATATATATATATATATATAATGAGTTGTAAGCTACCTGGCATACTATGCAAAAATCAACTTCCTTCTCTGGGCATCCAGCTTCTTCCATATTTATTACTGTACCAGATGACACATAACTCCTTGTCTTTAATTGTTTGTTAATGCTGTCCTCAGACAATCCAGTGTTTACATGGCCAATTTGTTCCCCCAATGCAAGAAGCTCCTGCAGATGTAAGTGAGGATACCAAACTTAAAACTTTCTGGAGGTAACATAGGCAAACCACTAAAATATAAATGATACAAATGAACATCTCTGATCAAGTTATTTAATTTAGTTATCAAAGTTATTGAATTTACCTCATACGACATGTCCTCTATGTCCAACCGCATATCTCTGTGCTGGTCACCAAAGTTGCCAAATTCTGGAACGTCTAGTATGACACCCTCCTAAATAAACACACCAAAACAGTCAGCAAACATAAAAAGAAATGTCATTATAATAAGCACATGTGTGTGCATAAAACGGAAGAGAATTTACATCAACCCCAAGAACTCTCCAATGCGCAAGGTTTTGATGTCTTAGAACTGTCTCGGAAATTACTCCTTGGTGAGGCCTGTATATTCTAAAGCCGGTTTGTGGAATGGGTCCTGGTTGCCTACGACTGATCTCCATACCATTCTGAGATGGATTCCACGTGGAGCTGCGTGAGGAACTTGAGGGTAGTCTATATGAAGGTTCTGTGGTTACATGGGGACGATTCAGGTTGTGGCCCCTCAATCCTTGCATGGGTGGTGGAGCTGCATGATGATTCTGATGGAGGTGGTTGAGCAGAGGAGGATATCGGAGGATAGAGGAATTTCTGCTGCTAGATGAATCATGATATCTTTGCATACCCATGTTAATAGCGTCCATGGAACCTCCACCGACATTGCCACCTGTAAGAAAGTGCAAAAAAGATCCAATTATACCATAGTACAATACATTCAGTACTAATCTAAAACATATATGTGGCTTTCCTTGAGCTTCATATATTATGCCAAGAAACAGCACCCCAAAAAAGTACAGGCACAAAATTGTAGTTGTTTTCAAATTTCCCATGGCTGTTTGGTTCGTGAGATATATCTAAAGTGAAGCTCTTTTACTCTAACAAAACAGCCACAAATGATCAGTCGTTTCCTAACATAGGAGCCACATGGTCCCTTCATAAGCCCAAAGTGCCAGGTAACTTTGTACGAACTTCATTTAGGGTGCCTATTTACCCCCAAGGAAACTTTTCATGTAAAATAGGATTTTGATGTGTAGCAGCACCAACCAAAACTAACCGAAGCATGACCTTTCGGACAAGATATGACAGTAAACAAACAGAAACCCAATTATAACGGAAGAAAATAAAAGACAAACACCTACCATGCATAAAAGGAATAGGAACTTGATTCCAGGCTGAAGTGCCTCCATCTCCACTGTTACTACTTAAATGCTGGTCCAACCACAGTGTTCCAGCCGGCTGAAAGCGCTGACCCACATAGTTTCCTTGACTCAGATGGTTGTGATCATGTGTTGCTAAAGTTTCCAACCCAATTGTAGCTGAACAGATCCTCATGCTAACCTGGGGTCCAGCTTCCATAATTGGTGGATTGCCAGTTCCAATAAACTGAGGTAGGGCGAAGTTTACAGCATCCATTACAGCTACCCCTTCAGGATACCTAATATTCAAAGTAGGCACAGAGGTACTAAGGCTTGCAGAGGCATTGAAATATTGGAAATTCCCAGGCAGGCATTCGGGATTCTTTCTCTTGCATGGACCTCTGAGATCATCCATGATCCGACTATTCCTTCCATACTCATCTGCAGGAATTCCAATGACTCCATAATTGCTAGAAGAAGGAACTGACTCAGCGGCCCCATGATTCATAGGAACAGGTAACACTCCAGTGCTAGATGAAGGGGTCATGTAGGAATAACAAAAGTTGGCCGGAGTTGCAACACCCAAATCAAGATGATGAGGCTGACCGTTATACTGGGTCATTCTGTAGAATGGGGCATTATCATAACGCTCAGGTACATGTTGGACGTCAAAACTAGTACCGCTCCACGAAGCTGTTACCATTGTGTGAATATTAGGCTGTTGGATACTGGTTGAGCCGCCAAAGTGGATGGAGGGTGGCGGACAGAGATAAGCTTCACCTTGTTGATACATTTCCGAATCCATCATCTGACTAGGGCATAGCATATTTCTTTGCCCCATTGACGCCAATATTTATAACTGTTCTCAAGCCAAATCATTTATTAAATTCATTCAAATGAGCAAAATGGAGAGTATAGCCAAAATTTCATATAAATTAATTTTCATAAATAACTAACCGACCATTAAATTTTCTGATTTTGAAAAGAACAGAGTGATGACAGCCATGAATCACCAGAAAACCCAAATAAAAGATGAGCTTACTTGATACTTAGTTGCAAACCTTTCGAATGATTTTGAGAACTTAGTTCCATGCATTAGAGCAATTCAACAGAACCAATCCAATACCGATATCTCATGGGAAATACAAAGAAGTCTTGCCCATGATTTTGTTCAAACCAGTCATGCACACAATCTCCAATTAAATCTCAGCTCAACTCACATTGCCCATAAGTGACTACCCATACCTCATATATCTATACTACCATTGATCTCATGATCAGGAACAAACAGGATGTTGAACAATGGCATCATACCAATATATCTATACCATCATGGTACAGGTTACCATTGCTCTCATGATCAGGAGCAAACAGGATGTTGAACAACTAATATGAGGTTCAATGAACTGCCAATTATATGGGGTATAAGAAGAAAACAAAAGGTGTGTAATTGCACAACTCCTGAAGGAACTTAATCATTGACATAAACAACAGAAATTTAGACCAGACAATATAATACTAACATGATAACTTCTACAAGCTTGGTCCCATCTAACTTAATCTCAGAAAAATAAAAACTTCCCAATATCCGTTATCCTCTCGATTCAATCACAATATAAACGCATTGAAATTCTCAAATTTTATGGTTTCTTTGACTTCTTAAGCAAGCCATGAGAAATCCAAATTTAATTTAAAAAGAAAATTCCAATTTGAACAAGAATAAGAAAAATATAGCATGCAATCATGTACCTTATTATATCATAACAAGTTTCAGTGAAGGGGTAATATTTCTAACAAAAAATCAACAGAACCTGCAAAAAAAACCAAAAACAAACAACAGGGTTTAATTTCAAGAAACACCCAAAAGGGTCTGTTCATACACCTTGGTTTGCTTATTGGCAATCCTCAAAATTTTAATCGAAAAAAAAAAACAAAAACAAAAACCGAAAATCCCAGAAACTCAAACGGCCACAAAAAGATTGAAACTTTAAGCAAAACAATAGTGGATGATGATGAAAGCTTGAAACTTTAGGACGAATAAGGAGAGAAACTCACCGATGGAACTCAGAAGAGATCAGAAGGATCGCCAAGGCAGAAAAAGAGAAAAACTGGGCCTTGAAATGAAATTATGAGAGTGAAAAGTGCAATCTTTGTAATATAGAATACCAAAGAGAGAATATTTATTTTATATACGGATTTATGGCTCTGAGTTTCTAATTCTAAACGTTTAAAGTTTTGTTTTTTGATATTAATTTTTTTTCCTTATTTTTGAGGGAAATCTGTGAATTTTGTGTGTTTTTCTTGTCTTTCCAGTGTTTGATATTCAGGCTGTGATCAGGTTGGCTACTTGGGTTGTTGTGAAAACCAGGTGTTTTTTCAATATTTTTTGTGGGTTGTTTATTTTAAAAAAATCTAAATTGGATTTTCGATTTGTAATTCGTTTTTCTACTAGGCAAGTTACACACCTGACCTGACCAGTTGAGGAGCAACCACCTTTATCTTTTGTTTTGGCATTCAACTCTCAACCCTTATTTTTAAGCAAATGAATTAAAGTTGAGTAGAATAAAAACCATTGGCCTTCATGAATTATAAAGTGAGTCTACTTGTGTTTAATGATACGAATTCAATAAATATGGATTTGCAAAGGTAAATGACGATATTTATAATTGTGAAACTAAATGACGTATTTGTATCATCATAGCTATTATACGAGCAATTCGGTTTTCCGTAAAAAATCAGATGTTTCTTTAAAATGTTAAAATCACTGTGCACAAAATATTTGATTGACGGATGTTTTTAACAAACTAGTAGGCCCGTCTGAGCCCAGTGTGCTGGCATAGGGCCCAAAATTCATAAAATCAAAAAATTATACTGGGTTTCGGACCTTGGATGTTGAACAAAATAACACCATATCTTCAAAATTCTGTATTTTAAGAGATTTCCATTGTTTATTTATTACTTTTGTTATCTCATAGTTTATTTATTACTTTTTATTGGCTTTCCTTGAATACCTCATTATTTTTTTATTATTTTTTTGGACTTGTTTTGCCGTAATTTATCAAATTAATTTATCTTACAAAATTGTATCTCAATAAACTACTAATATTAGACATGAAAATTAGGAATGTGTTAAGATTAATATTTATCTTGTTCAAGAAAAAGATTAGAAATATCATCGAATCAAATTCAAGAGATACCTGACCTACACTAAATCACCTTATATGTAACTAACCTATCGTGTAACACTGTTTTTCATATTTTTATTTAAAATACATAGTTAGTCCAACAGATATATATATTAAAGATATAAAGTTTCCCGTTATTCTGTAAGGTTTATAGTTTTTATTGAAGTTTTATCGATCTTGATATTTTAGTCATTGACATGAAAAATACAATTTACTAGACATTCTTGGAAAAAGATTGCTTTTACCAGATTAAATGAAAATTAGAGATGAGAAACATTATTAATAAGCAAATGATCTTATATAAGAGGTATTTTCTTATAACAACATTAAGAGTATATTAAAAGATTTGAAACCCAATATTTTATAAATAAACAAATAATACAAATGGCCTAACAATTTTTTTCGCACCGAATCTTCAATCTTTCAAGATCGGCCTGCAAAGTACCGCCTTTCCACTAAGGGATCCCTATTTTTAGTTTATTTATAGGGATAGGCAATCGACAAACTTTTCAATCACATTTTTCAATCTTAACCGTTCAATTCTTAGGTCCTAATATATAGATCACCTCTGTAAAATTTCATCCAAATCGGTGATCGTTAAGATATTCAAAACTACGAATTAAAATTATAGTCATAGATTATTTAAGTTTGGCAGATTTGATCCGTCAAATAATTTCAGTTATTTCAAAACCTTAACTATTACCAAATTTGATGAATTTTGTAGAAATGATATATATATATATATATATATATATATATATATATATTGAACGGTAAAGATGTTGTTATGTGATCGAAAAGTTTGTCGAATTCTTATCCTTATAAATATAAACCAAAAATAAAGATTCCTCGATAGAATAATCATATATATATATATATATATATATATTGACAAGTGACAACTACCACAACCACCACTATCGCATTGAATTATGGTCCATTATACCACATGTAATAACAAAAACTATGGGATCAATTAATGTGGTAATCACATTTTTAATTTTCAAAATGAAGAGCATTGTTATTTTATTAAGTCATATTGGATTAAGGTAGACCCTTTGGAGGTGTATTAGGTACATGGCACAAGATTTATATCAAAAAAAGTATCATTTCTTTGGTGACCAATAAAAACCACTACCAAGAATCCTATTTATCTAGTTTCAGTAATCAAAGAAGTCTTGTTTACATCAAAAAGGCACAACGTTTTTGTTGTGCTTCTCTGACTTGGGGCTTTCGGTCAATAATGAGTCTTGTAATATTAAGGCCATGTTTGGTTACTACTTTTACCATCCAAAAAAATAGAAAATGTCACATAAGTCATCTTTGACACATTGTCTCTCATCTAAGTCCACCAAAACATTTTTACCCACATAAGTCCACTTTTTAGCGTAAATCTATCATTTTACTTTTTTAATATACCTAAACAACCCTCGGCTCCTTACAAATATGATTTGGTTTTTTTTCGTTTCAAAACTCTCTCTCTCTCTCGTCGGAACCCTAAGCTTTAGAGAATCCGCACTTCCAAGCCTCTGCGTTGTCTCCTTTCCTCTCAGGCACACAGTCATCGTCGATAACGACCCCAAACAGAGATGAACATAAACAAGCAACTTCACCGATTTCTTGTCCCAATTTAATTCCCTGCAACATTTTTCATCAGAATTGACTCGAACAGAGAGGAGACATGGCAGACCGCACTACCAGCATAAACAGCATAGCCGATGAATCCAAAAAAACAGGTCGACTATTTTTTTTTCGTCTGCTAAAGTTCACATTAGCTGACGAAAAAAAATCGTCGGCTAAAGTGGAATTTTAGCAGACAAAAAAATATTTCGTCTGCTAAAGTCTGTAAACTATAGCAGACGAAATTATAAAATTTTAGCCGACGAAATAAATAATTTTGTAGGCTAAAATTCCTTATATTTGCAGATCTAGACAGCAGCTCATTTTAAAAAAAAACGGGAGAAAAAGTTTGGGTGTTGTCGAAATTGTTGGGTGCTGTCGAAATTTGTCCAAAATTAGTTTGTGGAGCTATATATAGGTATGTATATGTGTATATATCTTGATTTTGAGTTGAAGTTTTATATGAGTTATATAATATTGATTTTGAGTTTTAATTGAGTTGAATTAATGGATTTTTAGTGTGATTGAGTTGATCGATTTTGATTTAAATTACATATGAAATTGTTGTTAATAAGTAATATATATATATATATATATATATATATATATATATTAATTATAATATTATTTTGATGCATGATACGAATTAATTAAGTTGTTGATGATATGTTGATTATGATTTTGTAATGATCGATGTTGATATATAATATTGTTATGTAATTAGTATATATATATATATATATTAATTATAATATTATGTTGATGCATGATACGAATTAATTAAGTTGTTGATGATATGTTGATTATGATTTTGTGATGATCGATGTTGATATATAATATTGTTATGTAATTAGTATATATGTATGTATATATATATATATATATGTTAATTATTAATTAATTGTTGTAGAATACTAAATGATCTGAAATTTTATATATAGAATTAATTAATTAGAGTTATACATATATATTTTGTTATCTTTTGAGGATATGGATAAGAGTTAGATTTCGCTTCTAAAATGGGATAAAATATATGATCAAGGAGTTATTAGTTTTATTGAATATGCGCTGGCTAATGCTAACGGGAATACAATTTTCTATTGCCCGTGCACGAAATGTCAGTGTCGCAGCGATATGCATCGATTTGCGATTGACAAAGTATGACAACACCTGAAGAGTAACGGGTTTGGAAGATGTACACATGTTGGATATATCATGGTGAAACATCATCAGTGAGTCCGCATGATCATGGACA
The DNA here is from genome assembly GCA_951800085.1 of Comarum palustre. Lineage (NCBI taxonomy): Eukaryota > Viridiplantae > Streptophyta > Magnoliopsida > Rosales > Rosaceae > Comarum > Comarum palustre. Next base: position 13,934,948 of record OX637587.1, on the reverse strand, counting down.
ATTTTCTAAGATGGGCAGTACATCTAACGATCTAACAACGACATTCATCAACAATATGTTTTCTTATGAGAGCAGTGTATGCTCTCAAGTACAGTATATGCCTAAGCCAGTGCAGCCCTTCCCTAGAGTTGTCAACACTGCTGGTATTTACAAGTACAACAAACTGCTTGTTTTCCAACAGACCCATGTGTACCCCGGTTGTCAGATGTTGGTTCTTGAAAGTGTGATGGACGTAATGAAGATTAAAGTTGAGAAAAATTTGACCGTGAAGGTTGTTGATGATTATCTATAGTACACTGCTTCGATGCTGCCCCACGGTCATCGTCTTCCTACCACTCATCATAAGGTCTGATGTATCCTGAAAGATCTTGGGCTTTCCTACATCAAGATCCATATATCCAGATATGACTGCGTTCTCTTCTAGGGTAAAGATCTAGAAGCGAATGACCCTGATGGCCTTGACGCAAGTCCAGTATGTCACACTGGCAGGTACAAGCTGACTCCAGCAAGCAATAAGAAACCTGTGAAGGTACTTTGATATTTCCCGTTGAGGGATAGGTTGGAACGGTTGTACATGTCATCACACACGGCCAAAGTTATGAGATGACACGCTGATATGGAATTGCATGACGAAGATACCCTTATACACCCTGCTGACGGGAAGGCTTGGAAGCATATAAACAGGGAGTTTCCGCATTTTGCGTCAGATGTCTGAAATGTGAGGCGCGGCCTCTCATCCGACGGGTTCAATCCTTTTGGCAACATGAGTCTTTAATACAGTGTATGACCGGTGATTTTGGTATCGTACAACCTTCCTCCATGGATGTGCATGAAGAAGGAATATAATATGTTGAGTTTGTTGATTTCGGAGCCCGGTTATCCAGGAAAGTGTCTCGATGTGTATTTGAGACCCTTAATTGAAAAGCTTAAGTTTTTTTAGGACGTTGGTCATCCCACTTATGACAGGTACATGCATGAGATGTTCTAGATGCATGTCATAGTTGGTACCATCAATGATTTTCCTGCTCGAGGGATTTTATCGAGCAACGTTATCAGCTAGCATGTAATTGGCGCCCAAACAAAATGGTTCGCAGATATCCTATTGTTATTGTGGGATAGAGTAGTGCCGCCGGTCTAAATCAACCAGGATTATAAGATGAAAAGAAATTGGGGGTTCAAAATGCCAAAAGGCTATTCCCCTTACTATTCATAGGATAATAGTTGGAAATTTTCAATTTCTTCATTGAGAACAAATTGAGAGTGGGGGCTTTTGTCAATGTTCATGTGGTCCATTCTCTAATCACCCAAGAAACTAGGATTGGAGTTGAGAGGAAGGATGGTGGTACTGCTTGGGTAGCTTTTAACAAAGTATTAGATATGATCCAACTCAGAACACCAATCTCTAACCAAATGATACATATGTTTTAAAAAAATAATTATTAATTACTCACGCATCATGCATCCTATGTATATGTTTAAACTCGTAATCTTAAAGTTATCGGTTAACCAGTTTAACTAAACAAGTGATGACTCACTGATAGAAAATAGAGAAGTTCTCTTAAAATTCGAACTCTAGTGACAAAAATAGGGTAAAACAATCACGACCACCTCAACACGATAAGATACCTCTTGATAGATATGTTACCTTATTTAAAATGCCTAGACTTGTCAAACTACAAACTGATTCTAGAGAAGTAAAAGGTTGAGCAGTGGAGAGCGTTATTGATATGAAGACCATGGTAATTGACAAAGGAAAACAACATGAACACGAGGAGTACTCGACTTAAAAACACTAGAGAAGTGAGAAGCATTCGTTTTCATGCATAGAAAAAGCTTCAGATGTTTGTCGACGTATCCACCAAACTGACGTAAACAGCTCTATTGAGGTATCTTCCTTCTCCAGCTCATTGTTTAGTTTTGCTTAAACAGTCGGACCAGATTCTTTCACTTTCGATAACCACAATGAAGGAAGATGTGATGTAGCTGCCTTGGTATATTACTTGACCGAGCTTTTCCCAGCGATGGCCACCGTCCAAATCTCTCTCCTTCAAACTTACTTGGATTCCTATCTCACATCTTTGCTTGGAAAAAGGCTGTGATCACTCCAAATGCTGTGACCCAAGCTTTTTGTTTGCATCTCATGAATTCCTTTATTACTAACCAAAGTTCGATGCAAAATCTGCTTGTGGGTACAAGATGTATCATGTATTGCTAACCATGAGACAGAAGGGCGCGTTAGTTATCTGAAACACTCCAAGTTGCGTTTGGACCAGTCTGACAGAAATTTCTGCAGAGCGAAAGAGTGAGTTGAACAAGTAATGGGCACAACAGATACTCAGATATGCTTCCATGCTCATACTGTCATGCATGAGAACTTCAGACAGACCCGATTTCTTCAGACTGATGCAACAATATGTTTTTAACGTCCCACACCATATTTCCATAAATACCGAAACAAAAACGATTGTCATTTGCCGATGTCAAATAAGAAAGCATAGATTGTTTGAACTTTGAAATGTAAGCTTAGCTTCAAAATACAGAGAGAATCATGAAGAAAAAGAAGCAGCAGAAGTCAGTCTACTGGGCTTCAGCATAACTTACCTCACTTGCCTCCCTCCAATTGTAAGGATGTTATGGCCACAAAGGCATATGCTTCATTAGTAGCTCAACACCTCCTCCCCTTCGGAACATAGCATGGGTGGATTGTTTAACTGAAGGATGCAAGTTGAACAAATGTCTTTGGACCTCAAACAATCCCCATTTGTGTAGATAAATAAGTAACATGTTTTTATATTCCCACCAAATTTCCATAAATACCGAAACAAAAAAACAATTGTCATATAGTAATGTTAATAAGAAAGTAGAGACTGTTTCAAAGGGATAGGCTAGCTTGAAATACAGATAATACAGAAACATGAAGAAAAAGCACCAGCCCTAGTCAATCTACTGGGCTTCTCCATAACTTTATTTCACTTACGTGCCTCGCCCTTTTTATGTTCCTTGGCTGACAAATAAAATAGATCATTATTAGTACAGTCTAGATAGCACAGTTCCAAATTTGATTAAAAAGAATCAGCACATAGGAAATAAGAACTGGATTGCTCAATTAACACACAGTTTAGATTACATACCAGCCTTCTCCTCTTCTCGCTTCTTAGCAGCCTCTGCCCTTTGCTGGCGAATCATGGCTAAACGTTCTGCGAGAAAAAAAAATATCACAAAGAGAGATGGTGTTCAGAGAGTGAAATACAGATCATATTGCCAGTGTGCCGCATGGAGGCAAGAAGTTCAACAAACTCTATTGACAGATAATATCTATATCATGAATCTTGTTGTAGAAAAGCAAAATACTAGTAATATTAACATGAGCACATAGGACAGTTACATGATCAGTTAGTTAACCAAATAAGAAGATTGTACACTTTGGTTTCATCGTCTTCCAATCAAAAAAATCTAATATTATATGTAGTTTAATAGCACTTGATCTTATGGTAGAAGCTATCTCTTCACCATTTCAGTTTAAATAACTATTCAGGAGCAACCACGGATCATAAGTACTATGTAATAGTTCAAATACGAATAATTTTCAGACATTTCTGTTGCATTACTAAAAAAATATGACATGGTGGAATACTATTCCCTTCACCTGAAATAACTCCTCTTTACTGGCAAGAGATACATCCAATTTTGACAACTAAGAGAAGTCTGGCTAGATAAAGCAACAATTGTTATGAAGTTTAAAGCAAAAATCTCTGAATGTTAATTGAACAAAATTTACATATTATAGCCTGCCTTAACAGAATTTTAATCAATTGACAAAGATGAAGCTAGACTTTGTCAAATTTGCATATTACCTAAATCTTTCTTTGCCTGTTCGGTTTTTCCCTGCTCCTGCAACTTCATGTATCGTTCATGAGACTTTTGTTTTTCAATCTCCTCCCTGCAAACAGATAGACATAAAGCTGACAAATTACCCTTGAATAAATCCATTGTTTGGTACCTAGGACAGTACTTGATAATAGTATTTGGTCATAATCCTTAGAGCATCTTACGGAAATCTAAAAAATGTAACTACGGATGTCTAGATCTGTGGGAGGTTTCAGCAACCCAGTTATCACAACACCACCACAAAACAAGATCCAGTTCATAAAAGTAAAACAGAAAAAAAAAAATAATACCATCTTCATCCACAATTTTCCATGCTTAGTAATTTGAGTTAGAATAGTTCTTTTTTTCTCTGTCCTATTCCTTTTTTTTCTTTGCAGAAAGGTATAATTAGGTATAATTAGTTTGGAGGAAAACCAGCTTTCGGACTATCTTGGGCTTCATTATCCACTGAGCTTAGCCATATTTCTTTTTTGGCCATTCTCATAGATTGGATAGTAGCTGTACTTATTGTGCACAACTATATAAGTTAAATTGCAACCAATAATAACATAAATGTACATTAAGAAAATGAATAATCTAGAGATGATGAATATGACAAGGATGCAAGAATTTGTTGGGTTTAGATATTGAATGCACAAGTAGTAAGAAAGATTGCATACCTTTCACGCCTAGAAAGTTCAGTTGTTTTATCAAGCTAGAAGAAGAGGAAAACATGGTCAATTAGCATCGGATACGAAATTAAATTTCCATGTTAATAAAGTAGATCAATTATGTCGGTGAGCCGTGGCCTGGTTGGTTAAGGAGTTAACTAACAAATTTGAGATCATGGGTTCAAACCTCATTAACATATGTAGGGTGTGTGTTATTTAATAAAAAGTTTTGACAAAAAAATAGATCAATTATGAACAATGGGTTAATAGCTTACATCAACATTTTTAGCCTTCACATTCTTTGGCTTTACTAGATTAGGATTCGCAATTTCTATGAGTCCCTGAGTACCCTTCCGCTTCTGTTACCAAAAGGCCACAATTTCAGCATGTGATATAATAAATTCACATACAAGAGGTCCAAAAGAGAACGAAGACAGACGGAAAAAGAAAGAGAGTAAATGAATATACTGAATCTGATTCTTCTTCTGATGATGATTCCTCTTCAGACTCTACTTCTTCCTCCTCTTCAGCTTCTTCCTACAATATCAAAAAGAGAAGACTTATATAAAATCTACAGCACATTGCTTAACTCCAAGCATGCATCCGAGAGAGAGATGCAAGGAAAATTTCACAAGGTAATCCTCAGGAAAGTCTGATGTTAGAACCATCAAAACCACATGTATAGGTCTGTGCCCTTGATTGATTAAGCCATGCTTCATAAACTTCCTACTAGCCTGTGGTTACATAACACCCTAGGTTCTACACCTCAATATATATATAGAGAGAGAGAGAGAAAAAAAAAATAAGAAAACGCACACAAACACAGTATGTGCCTGCCTGTGTGTATGGAAAATCCTAACAGGAACATCTTACAAAAGAAAGAAAAAGAGAGAGAACAAATTTGGAATTCATGACTGCACTCTGCAGCAATGAATAATAGCAACCTCTATTCTACTAATTTATATGAGAAAAGTTTAAAAAGAATGAAGAACAAAGTATTACCCTTCTAAAACTACGTGGCCGAGCAGAGCTACCGGCAACTGCAATCATTTGAAGTATAGAGAAATGGGAACCATGGTCAGCTCATGGCATATGAATAGTAAAAGCAGTTGCTTGAAACAAGTTTACCAATAATTAAACTTGACAATACGAAATTGTATTGTTTAACCATCAACCAGATATACAAATCGAAAAGTTATTAGGTTCAGGTATCATATACATGACTGCCACTAAAATTTGAAATCAAATGAGCTGAAAGAAACAATCTTTACTATCGGAGGTATACAGTATAGCCTCTATTCAACAATAAAAACGAAACTTTCAGACAAAACCCTCTCTACTTTTTTTGAAGCTGTAGTGAGTTAAAGGTCAAATTGAATTCAATTATCTAATCCAGATTGGGAAATTACAAATAAACCATTGGAATTGAGCCGAATTGAATCAATTGAGTCAATTATCCGATAAGGGTAGCCCAAATTTAAAGCCAAATCACTACCAGAAACCTAAAGTTTCAATCTTGAACTATTCTTCTGGTCCAAAATTTCATTGAAGCAACAAAAAATTCATGAAAAAGATACGAACTTTCGGATTAAGACCCCGAATTCAGAATCAGAAATGCTTAAAATGGTTCACAAATTCATCTAGATCTAGGCAACACCAAGCAGCTGAGACCCTGCAAATACATAAAAGCTAGAATAGAGAGAGATTCAATAGTGAATACCCATCTCTTCGTGAGTGGAGAAATGGCGGTGGCCGGTTGGCTTGCCCTTGAACTTTCCTCTGCCCATATTGGATTGAGGAGATAAGAGACAGAGAGATCAAAAAAGGAGAAGGAGTGACTTAATACGGAAGGCGGAGGCTTTTGTGATTTATAGCCGCTGCTGCTTCTAATGCTATTACTCTTGCCTTCTTTGGTGGTTTAGACTTTTGCATAGACTTTTGCATTTCAAGACCTACTGTTGCGTACCTGTGTATGAGCTAGCCTTGAATGGTATTTTTAACCTTTTTGTGTCTTGTTTCGGTGCATTTTTTGTTGTTTCAACTTTTAATTGGGAACCCTTTAACTATAGTAAAAATCTCTTTAAATTAATAAGATTGGGATAGTTAATTTAGTTATTGATTTATAAAAAAATCTTATTTATTTTGTCAAATTTATTTTATTTTGTTTAATGAGTTACTTTATTCGATGTACTATATTATTCAACATATCATTCTAAGTTTGATGTACTATAAAAGTTTATATGATAAACATTAAATAAACAACACACTATTTAAATAAACAAAAATTATAGTTACACAGCACATTATAAACACAAAAATTGCTTCTCATCTCAAAATAGTTAAAAAATCAACGATAACGGATGAAATGCGTAAAGTATTGTGCTAGTATTGTAGAGATAATCCAAGTAGCATTCAAAAGCAATTGCAACAGTAAATTTTAGAAAAAAAAAATCGACTTGCAAGTGAGTGACGATATCAAATACGATTAAGCGATATGTGGAGTATCTCACTGTTTTTGAAAAATGTGATATTAAACGACACAGAACGACGAAACTTCCTAAGTTTGAGAAGACTTTGTACCAGTGGATCATTTAATATCAAAAAAGTGTGAATATGTCAGAAAAACCAATTATCGAGATAACAAAAGAGTTATTCAAGTTGATATATCCTCAAGATTTCTAGTTTTCTCAATAATGACTCGAGCGCTTCAAATCAAGAAATAGGATAAAAAACTATCGTTATTTTGGAGAAAGTGGATCAGTTAATGTGGTGGACTTGAAGAGCAATTTGAAGCTCAAGATATTGTGTTTGATGGAGGGAGGAAGGATCTGTAAGGGCACTACTTGCAGCAGAGTTTCTTGGTGTTGAAATCCAAAGTGGGGAGCACTGCCCTGTTAGTATTCTGATTCTTTGATGGTTACATTTGATTTGGACGTTATGATTACTACTACAAAATAACAGTTGAAAGGTTCACTATAATACAACATATACAACATCTGTGACTAAATATTTAGGGGTTAATTAGGAGACATTTATACTTGTTGCTGTCAAGCACAGTGATTTTGTTCATTATGAACTCCTGTGTTGATATCATGTTGGTTGTAGTTTATGTTTTCACTTTCCATATGTTTAAGGGTATTTGATAGATAACTTATGATGTGATGAAATGACATGTTGTTGCACGTTTAAAATGACATGTACATATTATTACAGGTAGAAGATGCTCGTGCTGCAATGCTGCTTTATCAGAAAAACAGACAAGCATGGGAAAAGATCTTATAGAGAAGCAGAAGAAATGCGGCAAGGGAAAGAAGAAGAGGAAGGAAGGGGTGATTTGAAAAGGGAACATGCAGAGTAATTATTTCCGGTTGACAGTTCTTTCGACTATTTGTAAGCTCAGTTCAATCAACAGACGTAAGCCACAGAACTACACAAAGCTCATGGCTTCGTTCTTAAGATGTCAATTGATCAAAATTCTAGTTCTAATTCTCATCCATGGTAGAAAATTTTGTTTGTTGTAAGCTGAACCACTCTGTCATCTTTTGGAGAAATCTATGTATCAGTACAATTTTGTCCCTCTAAAATGTGCACTTCATCTACAAAAGACAAAACTCAAACAAATTACATAAATCCCAGAGACAAATATCTGCAGACAAAGGCCCTCATAGAAATTAGTATTATACTAGGCTCCAGAAAACCCAGAATTCTTGTGGCGGGGTCTAACGGCCAGTCAATACACCTATAAATAGACAAGCCCTCTCTCCCAAGCACAGCTACATGTTCTTTCCCAGAACCGAAATCTGAAGCGCGCGGTACGCCTTTTGTTTTCTTCTCCTTCCCAAAACCCCGTTTTAGGGTTTCATAGTCTTTAGGGTTTCTTTCCTTTAACCTGATTGTGTTGGCTTCTCTTTCTTGATTTCCGTTTAAAAAAACTTTTTTTCTCTGTTTCAATTTTTAGGGTTCGTCAGGTGCTTCTGTATGCTTCTTGTTTATTCTAGATTTGGTGAAATTCGGAAACTTGAGTAGCCAGGTTTCGATTTCGATGTGAAAATCGTTTAATTGATCATTAATATACTGAAAATTACTCTTTTTAATTCTGGGTCGTTTCGGTAATCCTGTATAAGCGTACACAAGTATTAATATGCGCCTGAATAGCATTTATTGTGGGCATGAAAATTTCTCCAAAGATATCATGTAATTTGAAACGAATTAAATTCTGCGTAGTTTGTAAACACTAGAAAGTAATTTTGCATTTGTGAATCTTCTTTACCAGAATGGTAGTCTTGGTAGACATCAAAGTATCTGTGATAGTATGGTATAAGAAGTGATAATTTAGGCGGCTGGCTTTCATCCAGGTGTCAATTTACTACCCTAGGTTTAATATCAGTCAATTTGTTACCCTATCTTTTTATAATTAGTCAATTTACTACCCTAACTAATATTTCTGTCAATTTGCTATCTTTTTCAAAATTAACCAATTTGCTACATTTTTGTCATTTTAATTTGTTAATTTTTTCATCTAAACATGAATTAATTTTGAAAATCGAAGGTTAAAGTTGGTCGATATTGAAATTTTGATTAGTAGATTCGTTAATTTGAAAACCTTGAGTAGCAAATTTGATGGAAGAGTAGCAAATTTGCTGAAATAAATGCTAGGGTAGCAAATTGGCTGATTTAAAAAAGTTAGGGTAACAAATTGGCTGAAATGAAATGTAGGGTAGCAAACTGACATCAATATGAAAGTTAGAGTAGCAAATTAGTAATTATGCCGTAACGGCTTAATACATGAACAAATGGGTTGACAAATGATAATTGGGCAGAAATTGTTGAGAAATGGGCAAGCGAAAGGCGAAGGCAAAGCCTGCGCCGAAGAAGCGAATGGATAAGCTGGATACTGTTTTCACTTGCCCTTTTTGCAACCATGGTGACAGCGTCGAGTGCCGCATGTAAGTTTTGTTATGTCGTACTGTGTATTTTTTTTATCTTTCGTAATGCGTCATGGTATTTTGGGCATTGAGAATCTTATGATACTGCATTTTCAGTTCCACTTTTTAGTTTGATAATCAACAGGGTTGATGCTACTAATTAGAATCAGGATGTGTGTAGCTTACTTCCACTTACGCCCATCACTCGTTTTGTTCTGAATTTGGTTGCAGTGACATGAAGAACTTGATTGGTGAAGCAATATGTAACATTTGTCAAGAGAGTTTCAGCACAACCATCACAGGTACGTTAGATATATTCTTTTGGAGTGTTTGGGTTTTTCTAATGCACAAAATCTCTGAGATTGAGTTGTTTCTCAATGAGTTTGTGAATCAGCGTTGGACGGTACAGTGTGGGATCCCTACATATATAGAAGACGTATGTTTATTTATTCACTTTGTTTATACTTTATTTTAGAGAAAAATGCACCAACAATGTTCGAAGACTTGGTGGACTATCAATATGATACCCAGATTTTCAAATGTATCAAAATAGTACCCGAATTTACATTTTTGTATTGACGTCGTACCTATGGATGTTTTCCGTCACCTCTCCGTCAGTTCATAGCACAAGTGAACTGAGGTAGCTTGAGGTGGATCATCAAGAGGTACAAAACTCTGCCGTCAGTTCTTTTTCTCTCTTTCTTTTCTTTTCTGGGGGTTCTTCTCCTGGTCTGGGCTCGATCTCCAGCATCACGCCACCACCACCTCGCACCAGCAGAGACGCCACCAGCCACCATCTCTGCCGCCGTGAAGTAGCGCCTGTTTCCACACGAGGAGAACGACGACATCGTCGTCTTGAGCAGCGGAGGAGCTGCGCTCCGTCCCTCAGTCTCAGGCCTCCTCTCGGCGCTCTACCGGTGGCCACAGCTTCGCGTCGACGTCGCCAACTTCATGTTGGTCTCAGCTTTCAGTTAGAAGCCCGGATGAGAGAGAAAATGAGGAGAGAAAGTGAATAGGTTCCGATCTAGGTCATGACGGCGAGCACGAGAGGTGTTGGTAGCTTCGCCTTGAGCTTGTGGACGTCCCTATGGCGTTTATTCTCCAAGAGGAGCTTAGTGGAGAGAGAATCGAAGAGGAGAAGCAGTCGAGATTTTCGGGTCATGGTTCGGTGTTCTTCGGTCACCGGCGAAGGCAATTGAGGTATGAAAGACGATCCACTCTTCTAGCTCTACGTTTCTGTATAATTGAAATTAAGTTTGGATGAGTTTTTGGAGATGATGGATTTTGGCAGAGGATCACCGTGTGGTAGCTGCGGTGTATGACGGTGATTGTGTATAATTTCACCTCAAGCTACCTCAGTTCACTTGTGACATGAACTGACGGAGAGGTGACGGAAAACATCCATAGGTACGACGTCAATACAAAAATGCAAGTTCGGGTACCGTTTTGATACATTTGAAAATCTGGGTATCATATTAATAGTCCACCAAGTCTTCGGACATTGTTGGTGCATTTTTCTCTTTATTTTATCAAGGAAATAACCAGTTTAGATAAGCTTAGTTATCAACTCTTAGCACATATGAGATGGAGTAACTGAGAATGAACACTTTCGGACATAGGGCTATTTGACTGGATTAATTTCAAACATGAAAATCCTGAACCTTTAATTGCAATCACAACTTGGGGATTGTGATGGTAAGTGGCCTGAGAAGGGTGTTTGTATGTGCAGAGCCTTAAATCAATCTATGTATGATTTAGGGAAATTTTGGAAAAACAAATTAGACTTTTGAAATGATTACTCTTTTCAATTGAAAAGCTGGTTTGAAGCTCCTGTATTGTAGCATAATGCAGTACTCTATTTTTGATTGATTCTCTTGTTTTGCTACTTCTCTGCTTTCTCTCTTGTAATGTCAGCCACTTCAATATTCGTCGGCCATTGATAACCTCTGATCTTTTGTTTGTTTCCTTTTGCAGCTTTGACTGAAGCCATAGACATGTAAGTATAAATTTTCCTGAAGTGATTGTGGTGGCAAGATACTTGTTTTGGATTAGTTTCTCTCTTTACCTCTCTTTCTGACAATGCATTATATGACTGCAGATATAGTGAATGGATAGACGAATGCGAGCGTGTCAACACTGTTGATGCTGTTGATGATGATGGTGCTTAAGAAGCTGATGGCAAGTTCATTCCGTGTTGTTGTAACAGGAAGGAGAGGGCTGGAAAGTTCTGTCCTCGAGTCAATAAAGAGTAACTGGCCAGACCTTCATGTGGTGGTTATAAAATGTAAACGCTGTAGTTTCAAAACCTACATTTGTAGCTATACATAATCACCATGTTGTAGTATTAATTTGTTATATATATGTATTTGTGTAACCTAGTCTGAATTTCATGATCTTGCCTAATTAGTAAAATAAACGCCGACTCGACTGACATCGTGTTGGTGTGATGAGTTGGTTATGGTACGTCACTCGGTGAGGTTTGTGTTGAGAATTTCGCAACTTGAGCCAAAATCAATTGAGCTCGATGTGAAGATTTAAATGATTCATAATGCTCAAACTGTACTTGTCAAGCATTTATAACAAGATGAGCATGGATTATGCAAACCTTCATATGGAGTATGGACAATGAAACTAAACTGGGAGGGAAATGCTGTAAATATTTGGCCCTTTTGGTCTACTTTTTAAAGGAGAACAAGATGTGCTTAACCTCTGTTAATACTAAATAGCCAGCTGCGCAGCTATCAATTTTCTTCTTCTTTTCCTCGATTTACTAGCAAACTGAACTTTGATGCACAGGCATTAAGAACGGGGTCAGTGACTCAGGAGCGGTGCTCCGAGAGCATAATGTTAATCTGGGGGCGTTGGCTGTTCAAGTTGGAATTCTGCCTCCAAGGGCCATGGAAGCTCTGGCCTTGCTGCAGAATATCATGTTTGCTTTGTATATTGGTTTTACTAAACCGGAAGTGGATGGTTGATGCTTTAACGGTTCAGAATACTTTGCATAATGATGGTAAATATCCGATTTGCGAAGGTCATATTTCAGATGAAGTGAAAGTTTTAAGTATTTGTCTGTGGTTGGCGATTGTGAAGCTTGAAAGCAAAGCAACAAGGTCGCTCATCGCCTAGCTAAAGAAAGCTTGAAGTTGAGTCGACATTGTATGGTGAAATGAGGACAGATATGAGAGCTCAGAGAAAGATATGACCGGTTAGACCCTTGTAGTATCCCTGAGCAATTTCAGAACATAAGCATCCTGCACATTTGTCCTTTCAGAAAACTTTTTCTTTTTCATGTGAGCATGACATTTTTTTTCTTTTTAAATGTGAGCATGACATGAACGGCCAAGAAAGATTAAATTTTTGATTGAAGAAAAAAAGGAAGATTTGAAGTCTTGAACTCGAAGGTTTCAGTTTAACAGGTAAAGTTGAAAACTCCAACACTTTCTTTGACTAGTTCCGAATTAGTATACAGGGGAGAGCTCATACTCATTTCATACACTGATGAAAACCCAGTGTTGTGAAGAGGTCGAACCCAGCATACTAATCATCCTACACAATTAGAGGACACTAACAACATAGTACAACCGAAATGACAAATTCGTCAAAGCAGCCCCACTAATTCCCTCCTGGCATGTTCCCAACAGAACCACCCTGAGGGATGACTGTAGCAGTGCAGCTTGTGAGTACAGCACAACCTGTAGCACTATCACTGGCGACTCCACCAATACCTGAAGGACCACTAGTACTTCCTGCACTCATATCAATACTCATCTCGGGTTTTCTAAGTGGAGTTGAAGACTGGGGAGCAACACCAGCATTAACATGAAAAACTGGATTGTGCTGCTTTTGTATCATTTCAGCAGAAGTAGAAGGCACCTTAAAATGATCCATACTTTTCTGCTCCGCAGCTGTTGTATTGTTTTCAGCATGAAGCTGCTGCAACCGGTAATCCGTTTCAGGCCGACGGCAAACCTTCCTCAGTGGAACAATTTCCTGACATGAACATAACAACCGAAGTCGGAGAAAATCACAAGTAAATTTAAACAGTTAAGTGGATAAAAGTATTTAAGGTCAACTGTCCACTTCATTGCATGCAATATGAGAAAAGACAAGTGCAGAATTCCCCATAGAAATGTATGGTAACCAAGAAATGCAACTTCACAAGTTTTAGAGAAGAGCTAATGTTCTGTTAGACAAAGATATCAAAAGGACATGATATTCTTTCTCATGAGACTTTTTAGGGAGATCATTACTTTAGCATGCTACATCATATTCACATAGTACTTGGATTTATTTCTATAGCACTCTTAAGATGAGTGATTTCAAAACACCTAATGCAGAATTATGTCCCACTAAGAGATCATTTTGAAGGGAGACATCGGAAACTGCAAAAAGAAGCTTTTATACCTCGGACTGATCGTGAACATAGCGCACTAAAAACCTACACCGACAACCTCTTACATCATGTCTTCGTCTTTGAGCATCAAGGACACTTGCATCAAAATACAAAGCCTGCTCTTTACCTTCCTGAAAAAAAAACATATAATTTCGAAAACAGGTTATGATGAGCGTCTTTACTATATATACTTTATACAAGATTGTTCTTTCAAGAACATGTGAAAAAAAAATGAAACCCACCTGAAAACAGAGTATGAGATCTCCAGGAAGAACTGCAACACACTCTGATGATTCACATGGAAGAGAGCGCTGCCTGACATGCTTTCGGACATTAACCCACTCATCCTCCTCAGGTCCGAATCCAGCAAAACGCACCAGCACGTCCTGGAATATCCAAAAAGAACATTAAGAATTACAACCACTAACTTTGTCCTTCAGTACAACAAATATTTTAGTTGGGCTACTAGGGATATAAGCTGTGGCTCAATTGCGTAGAAGCAGAACTTTTGAGGCTTAAATTATAGTCAATGGCACCATTCAACAAATGATAACAAAGCCTAGAATCAATCTTGAGTAACAACTCAGTGCTGTATATACAGAGAAACTGAATTAGACAATTACCGGATCACCACTCTCCAAAGATCTATGAGATAAAAAGCTAGCAACATCATACCTGACAAAAAATAACAATAATTCACCTGAATTTCATAGCATGAGAATGAATACCAACAAAAAATCTACAATAAAACAAATATTAACTACTAACAAAAATTCTGTTGAGAAACATCGTCATCTTATGCAACACGACTTTAAAAACACAACTAACCATGCAGCATCCCTTCCAGATTTTGCTTCAAACTCCAAGATAGGATTTTCAGAAGGAGCCCTTGCTGAGCTTGAAACTGGACATAAATAAAATTATTCAAAAATCCAATCATCATGAAAAGATACTTCCGAATTCAGAAAAGAAAAGATACTTCAGAGAATGGAATGACACCAATTAACACCTTCATTCAGATTCTTCATTAATAATCTTTCTTAATGACGGTTAAAAATTTTGACTGGTCTTCAGAAAGGGAACCAACTCAACCAAGTCACTGCATTACTTCTCAACTGACCACTTGCACAGTTAAATGATGCATATACTGCCTTTTTGGATTATTTTGGTCTGAAGTGTTTTTATGGCTTATAAACTACATCGTGCAGGCTTTCATTCAGCACAAACCTTCAGCCATGGTTACCAATATACAGCAGACGAATAAAGTAAAAAAAAGAATAATAGTAAATCAAGTTAATTAAAACTTCATTTTCCCAGAATTGGGGGAGTCAATTATCACACGATGTGGGCCATCTCAAATGTCATGTCTAACAATTCGTGGGTGGAACACCATTATCTAAGAAAAAATTTCCCTTACAATATCAGATTGAACAATTATAAGGCTGGTATACATTCTTGATCCATGCATTTTTTAGATGGAAAGAAAATACAGTAAATTACCATTTGTTTTTTCTTTCATAGAAGGAATTACATACGAAACATATGGGGGAACACGTACCGATGATCGATGAATGCGTAAAAAATTCTAAAATTGAAAATCTCAATCTGTCTTCATGCATATATAGATTTGCTATCAATGCATATGAATTCTTATGTGATGGCCATACAAAATTAAAATGCAAGACTTAGAACCTTTTGTTTCTCCTCCGTGACTAGTACCATTCATAATCATGCATGTATATAAGTAAATGCAAACAAAAGGGGCTGTTTTGAAATTCATGGACGCACATAAGAACACTCAGCAGTATGTACCAGTCAAATTTAAAGTACTACAGAACAATACACACAAACCCACTGCAGTGGTAGTTGGCTACATTTTAACCGTAGCTAAATCATTCAACTTGAATACTATGCAGTCTAAGAAGTGCAGTGCACTGGGAAAGGTTAGTCAATTGGCGATTGCGAAAACAAATCCAAGTAGACAAGTTCAAAATAGGTTACCAAACACAAGCTAAAACAAGATGGTGAAATAAGTGAGCCCAAACAAATGCAAATGACAGAAAGGAAGGGTAAAATAAAATAGAGCAGGTTCATCTACCTGAAGGAGCATGTATAGAAGCAGCTATAGGTTGGGGGCCTTGAGGAATAGTTCTCACTGGAGTTGATTCCACTCGAGGCATAGGTGACACATTTAACTTCCCAAGAACCTTACTTGATTTTGCTCTAATAGCATATCGCCTGTTTTGGAACCAATTCCAAACCTATAAAAGATAATACACACAGACTCAAATGAGCTTTCAAACCAATTCTAAGCCTATATGATGACGATGATCCAGAAATAGAACTAATAATTATATCTACGGACAATAAAGAAATGTAATTATCATACTTGCTTCATTTGCACTTGAAATTTGCCTTTTCGCTCTGTTGTTTCACTGGACCACAGACAAGTAACTCAGTTATCTAATGCATATGAACATAATTTTGTTAAAATTCCAAAAGTTTTAAGAACTTGGGCAAACCTGAACTTCTGTGCAAGGTCCACTAGAAGTTCGCGTGTTGGCATTGTATTATTGTGTTGATGCAAAATAGCTTCCATCTCAGCAACCTAACAAATGTGGCAAGTTGTACATGGGTCATAACAGATCTTAAAAGTAGCAACTTATACAGAAAACTTGACCTCATTATACAAAATATATTCAAAATGTATAGTTACATGTATATATCAGATGCACTAAGTTAAAAGGTAGTCTTAAGGCACTGGCAATATGCTATTGAGAGTGCAATATTATGAGCTGCAGAATGTTAAATAAGGAATCATTTATGCATGGAAGATCATATGCAAAACATTGGAAAGGATCTAATTTAATGCAATTCAAATAATAATGCGCTGAGAGAATAACTGACAACTAATTAAGGTCTTATCAATGAAACTAGAAACGACAAAGGCAATGAACCTACCATGCAGATACCGTAAGCAAATAACAACGGTTACGAGAACAAACAGAAAGCATGCACACATATACAAAAAGGACAGCTAGACTGTCATGTTTCAGCAATTAAAGAGATAAAAAAAATCACAAAAGCTCCATGTTAAATAGGTTCTTTAAATGTTAAAACCCTAAACCCTACAACATGATCACTAACGAAGCCATGCTATTAGTTATCAGTACTCAGTTTCAGTTTAAGCAACAATAAAGATGCGCAAAGAGGCATGGTCTTAGAAATTCCCCGTTCCATTCTCAATAGTTTTGGAAAATATCTAACAAGCACAAAACCACCAATACCATTCAGATTCAAAGCTAAAACACCAGTAAGCTCTATGAAGCAAACCAAAAAGATTCTGATCACAAATATTCAATGCAATTCCAAACCAAGTACAGAAACCATATCAAGTACAATCTCAAGCACACACAACCCAAAATGGAACCCGAAAAACCCAACAAAACCCACAATCCAACTACTCCTCCAGCACAAAATCAAAACCCAATTCCGACCCACAACTCAAAGATCAAAACTTTACAAGAACCCAAAACACAACCTCAATTCACAATTCAGCATACAAACTCTAATTCCAACTCAAAAACAAAAATCAGAAACCAAAAAACCACCTCAGCCTGATTGAAGCGGAATGAAGGGCCTCCGTTACTTGGAGGCCTACCCATGATAGCTCCCTCTCTCTGAGCGATTACAACGAGGGAGAAGAAGAAGAGGGGGAGTCGTTTTGGGAAGGAAGGAAACGTATTTGTGGTGAAAGGGACGTGAGTGAGCGCAGAAAAGGACAAACTGAATCAGAAATTTAGAACGAAATGGGACAAATTATCATAAATGGATTTACAGAGACGAAAGGAGAAGAATTTGGTCACTAATTCCTAATCTGGACCGAAAATTAAAGGGTGTTTGAAATCTGGGGGGCGACCCTCGATTAACACCTTTGAAACTGATTTTGTCGTCTAACCTCGGAAACTGTTCACATCACCCATCACCCCTATATATTTATCCGTTATTTTCAGAAAAAAAAAATATAAAGGAAAAAGATAAATGATTTTAGAGGATTGTCTTATAAATTTAATTTTAAATACGTGTCACAAAGTGAAAGTGGTAGGATCATATAAAATGTAAAAGACTTGAATATAAAGATTCAATCTTTTAAAGTACGTAACCAAACATGGTAATTAAAGTGAGACTTTAAAGTAATCAACACTAAAATCAAATCTATTATGAATAATCAGAGTTTACAAAGTATATCAAGCAGTGATCACATTCATTTTTATAAGTCAACAAGCTTGATCTAATTATATCTGTAAATCCAATCTATCCTCTATTGAACTATGACTTATCTAAGGAAGAAACCTAACACGTCTTCCACTCCAACAACACTGATCTAGATCCACTAGAGACGAAAAACACATTGAGTGGCACAAATGACAACTTCATAAGTTCTGAGTATAAATCCTGCAACCACAGCAACAATAGTAATACTCAATATAACCAAAAGACTCTATTCGATCTCCAAGAAACCACATTCTTGGATCTTCAATAACATAAAAAAAGTTCAACTCAACATGAATTAGTTGAACTTCTGACATTTAAAAGTTCGCAGCAGAAGTTGCTCTCTCAAATACGTGCAAATCTTCCATGTTGTTGGCGTCTTCTTTATATATTACCATATGATAGTGTGGAAGAGGCACTGCCTCATTATAGCAACTAACTGATAAAAGTGAACTCTATATATAAGTTGGTAACAAAAATTAAATGAGAAAAAAAAGGAACAGGAAGTCAAGAACCCATAATCCAAGACTTGAGAGCTTCTCCTCTGAGAGAAAATGAAATACCAAGGGGATTGGTTGCAATTTGAAAATATATTAGTGAATACATCTAATGCTAAATTGCTACTAACATTGATTATGAGAAAATGAATGAAAGAACAATGTCAAGATGCTATACATGGTGATTACCTCCTCGCCAGGAGGTACACAGAAACGTGGTCTCAATAAATATGAATTTCATTTTTTTAAATGACGTGAAGAAAAATGTTCACGTCCGTATCCGGCAACAGAACAAAATTTTTGCCATGGTAAGGCAATCCAAGCTGTGAAATCATCAGGTCAATGAAAAGATGGCTTGGTCATCACTATCAACTCTATAAGTGAACAGAAGCAGAGTGTCTCGAATTTACAGTGGTTAGAAACGTCTTTGTCAGGATGCATATGAACCAGCACACCATCTCGGAAAACAAATTTTGAACCAAACCTGAGATGAGTATTTGCGGAAGCATTTGCCATTCCAGTAAAGCTTGTGTGGCATCTACATTCCACCGGTGAAAGAATCTTATTTCCTGATACATTGCAATCACATGTTCCTGATTCCCACCGTTCTGAAATATTTCTGTGTTTCCTTTTATCAACAAATGAATTGCTGAAACATCCGGAAGCATGAATTCTTCTAACTGCTGAATGAAGATCCACAGACAGTGATGCCACAATATCATGAACATCCTCTACTGTCCATTGGTTCCCATTTGATTGCCATTCCTCGATGAGAATTTTCTGTGTCAAACTGTGGAGGGTATCTAAGCATTCAGAGCAACAATGATATATGCATACAAACCCAGACTTTGTGGACGGGCTGATTTTCAGAGATAAGTTGACATCAACATTATGCTCAACAGCATCGGCATTATGGAGGCACTCAGGGAGATTGTTTAAACTCGAGAGATTTGCATCAGGCATATCTAGGCACTCTGGCAAACTGGTGGGGCTTGAGCAGTTGATATCAACATTATTCTCATCATCATCGGCCTTACCTAAGCACTCGGGGAGATTGCTTTTACTCGATAAATTTGCATCAGCCTTATCTAGCAACTCCGGCAAACTGGCTATGCTTGAGAAGTTGACATCTCCAGCAGCCTCATCAGGCTTACCATCATTATGTCTGCTACCAGCTTCTGCCGGGGGCAAACCATTTAGGTTGTTGCAACTCATCGAAGAACTGGAGAGCTTCATGCTGCCAAATATATCAGTAGCCGGACAATCCCCAGGAGTTGCAACAGATTCTGTGCATGCAAATCCATTCGCACGTTTCAAAGATTCAGAATCTCCATTAACTGTTTGGTCTGACTTGCAGGGTTTAGGGTTTATCCCAATCTGTTCATTCAAAATTTCATCAGAATCTTGAAAAGATTTATCCAGGGAAGAATCTGGTAAAACAATCTTCTGTCTTGAACAATCTAAACTTGCCAGTCTATCCTCAGAACAACCCAAATCAGCAACTTGTTCATTCACGTCAATACTGAGAATGTTTTCAGCATCAAACCCTTCAGGGCAAATTTCCAGCAATTCATGCTCATTGGAGCATTTGCTTGAAACCTTTGTCTTTCCATCGTCGCTTTGAACTTGATTATGCATATGGTTATCGTCCGGAGGTCGCTCAGTGACTAGCTTAGCATTTGCCATTCTCATTGGAGCATCCTGATCTAAACTGAAATTTGGACCAAATGCTATTAGGTAACAACCCGGAAAAATAATCAAGAAGAATAAATCCACAAACACGAATATGAATATCAAATTACCTTTGCAATTTGTATGCCCAGCTATTAACCACATCTTCCAGATAGGCTACTTGAGACAAAAGGCGAACATATTGATATCTATCTTTCCTGGCTTGAACTTTTGCATCGATCTGCGCAACTAGAATCTCAAGAACTTTCCGCACCTCAGAAGAGACTTCTCTGAGTGATGTGTAGAGACCTCTATATGCCGATAAACCAACAGCAATCAGGCCTCGAACTAGGCCAGAGTTTTCTTTGCTTTCAAGTTTCTTTGCCACAGCTACCATTTCTGGTGAATTATTAGGACGAACTATACAGGAATTGAATGGCCAACCCTTCCAAGGTCCACTTATGTCTGCAGAAGGACCTTCCTTAAGTTTTGATGTGAACCAACAAAGTTCAGCAAAATGAGGATATCGCAGTATCTGATAGCCGAATGAAGATATTGCTAGCAGAAGGCTCGATTTCCCATTTCCAATTGTATTGTTAGGTGGTGGAGGAGCTTTAAGGAGACTTTCAACAGGAGAGAGAGTTAAATTGTTGTTAGCATCAGCCGATCCATGATCTGCACTGTGATCAACTATCTCAGACTGACCATTGGTGACATGAAAGTCTCTCTCCTTACATGAAGTTGTATAAATGTGAGACGTTTGATGTACTAAAAGAACAATCTGTTGAACTAGATCCCTTGATAACTCTGCCGAAGATAGACTGATCACCAGATCGCGGTTGAAATTTCCATCAACCTGAACAGAAAATCTGGGAACTGTATGCTTCATAGGAACTGACCGAATGTCAGTTATGTCACTCTTAAAGAACTGCCTAATTCTGACCGGAAGCACCGGACATGGAACTTCTGATGTAGCCTGTTGGAAAAATAGAAACAAGTAGATATTAAATTACTAGTATTGATGATTATTTTATGATAAATACAGAAATATCAGATTCTTGAAGTATTAACTCGCAGCACAAAAATTAAAGAATGAAGTTGAACAGAATAGCCACGAAGCAACTTTATGCAATCTAAATGAACGTGGCACACTATTGTCTTACTCAGTAATTTCTTATTATTTACGGATTTGGGTGTTTGCTATGAACACATTCAATAGTCAATCTGCATACCTGTATTCCAAATGTTCATTATTTCAATTTGACTTCACTACACACATTTCTATAAATTGTCAATCTACACACTACTTTCAGGGAATATAACTGAACAATGATGAATTTTTTATAAAACATAATGGGGTATTATAGACAAAATAAAATCCTTGTTATTATTAGATATTTGAAAAGATAGTTCTAAGAGCATGCAACATCTTCCAGCTCTCCCTAATGCCAAAAAAAACCCAGACATGACCACTGTCATTTAAATCCTGGAAAATAGTTATTCGATCTTTTACATAAAAAGAGATTCCTCTTAAGAAACCAAAAACACTGTTTGCATAAAGTTTCAAGGACTTTAGTATTAGGTATTAGGTTTTGCTTTCAACATTGAAAAAACAAGCCTAAAATCAATTCATAACAAACAGAACACATGATCCCTCCTTGGTAACAGAAATGTACATATTTTACACCAAAAGACATGTTCTTATATCATTTAGTACTCAGATATAGCAGAAAAGAAAACTAGCTGGTTTGTCTTTTTCATTTTTTCATTATATAGATTTGTCAGAGATAAACTCAGATATACGCAACTCAATAACTATATATATAGCCACAACATTTCATTTATGTTGGTATGCCTAACATCTAAAAGGGAGAAAAGTAAAACACAGAACTGAACTGGCTAATTCCTAGAACTGGCGACACATGCAACATCTTGAAAGAAAAGCTCTTGAAGGCCTGAAGGGGACTTAATTGGCATCTGGAACCCAGTAATTGCAGTAGACTCGAATGCATAAAATAAATTGTAGTTATGGTGAATGAAATATTCCGCTCTATCTTTCGTTAAATATTTTATTTTAAGCAAAAGCTTAATTATAAGCTGACACTTGGAGAGAATTAAAATATTAGGTTTTAAATTAATAATACAATAAGGGGGAATACTTAAATTGCATCGACAGGGGCAAATGTTGTGTTTATATATGGAAGAAAGCAAATTCATAGAGGTTATGAGCATTATAATTCGCCTTTGTCGAGGAAAAGAGTGGCAGAAATTCAAACCTTGTCATTAGCTACATGCTAAAACACAGCTAAAGAAGCTCTAAAACTACATGATAAAAAGAAACAAACAGGAAAAAACAGCAAAATGAGAGAAAGAATAACAGCATACCAGTATCATCAAGGATGCAGAGACACTTAGAGACTCAACCTGCTCTACAAACAAGTTCCAAGCATCTGAAGCAGTCTGACCAGCATCATTTTGGCACCCCAACATTTCTTCTGATTTGTGTTGCTGTGATAAAGACCCACTTTCACCTCCAATTTCTTGACCATGTGCAACACAGGACTTTTCGTTCTCAGGAATTTGATGCTTTTCATTGTCAGGACATTGATGGTTTGATAAATCTGCATCACTGTCTTCTGTTACTTGATTAGGTGTCTCCACTGCCCACAAATCAACTCTTGGCATGAAAACTATACACGACCCCATGCTGGCACATTTCTCTGCAACAGAAAACAAACAGACAAAATTGCTCAATATATTGAAATTGAAATGCTTGTAAAATCCCCATGCACATCGACACACAGAGGGGAGAGAGAGCGAGAGAGAGATCAAACATCTCAAGAATGAAGTAGGGAGGCATTATCTAATGGATAAAACTCATGTAGTTGCAGATCAAACAAGATAAATAGAGAAACATACTTAATATTTGTGTTATCCCTTGGGCAATATCTCCATGTCCTTCTAGCAAAACTGTAGCCAAATCAACCTTCTGAATTTCTACATTCCCAACAAAACAGTGAAGAAGGCAGGAAGCAAGATGCTTTTGGCCAGATCTGGGATTTCCAGCAATCAGCATCCGGAATCCAGGTTTGTATGTTGAGGAAAATATGTTTTGCAACAAACTAGGGCGGGTACCACCATGGTGTTTAACAGACGGCTCAGAATTCGATATACCATCATCATCATTGCAAACATCAGTGTCGGCGACAGCAGTATGGCCATGTAAGATTCCAGCGATCAACAGGTTTCTCTCTATATCCTTTGCAACCTCTGCTTCCTCAAGTAAAACATCAATATGGGACCACCAGCGATCACTGAGCATGTTTTTCCTATTCATGGCAGAAACCACCACACTTTCAATCATTGTTGCAGCTCTTTTCAGAGGCTTTGGCAACCAGAGGCGTTCGTCAAGATAAAGGGATATGAGCATGGTAGATAATGGTTGTAAAAGGCAAGGGATAAGGTGGGTTGGAAGAGGAGAGCACACTACTTCATTAGCAGCTATTCCTACTTCCCTACGAGAGCAGGGAGGTGGGGAACATGTCAGAGCCTCCAACCAATCTCTGTCCTCCACTACAAAGGCAGGTAGAGGGAGGCGTTTGGACTCAGAATCTTTCTTTCCAGCAGCAGACAGAACTTCTTGCATAGGGAAATTCCTTTTCAAAGATATTATGGCTGCTTGAGTGCAGAGTGCCTGCAGATCTGCACCAGCAAATCCAGCAGTTCCTCTTGCAATCGACTTGAGCACAGATCCACCAACTGGTTTGGGCCATTTTTGAGTATGAACAGAAAGAATGGAGGCTCTGTCCTCTTCTGATGGTAGTGGAAAATAAATTTCCCTATCAAATCTTCCAGGCCGCCTTAGTGCTGGATCAACGGCATCTGGACGATTCGTGGCACCTATCACTACAACAGAGCCTCGAGATTTCAAACCGTCCATTAAAGCAAGCAATGTTGACACAACAGAACTATGTGTCTGATCTTGCTGCCTTGTTCTAGAAGGTGCCAGCCCATCGATCTCATCAAAGAATATTATAGAAGGTTGACATTTCTCAGCAACCTGAAACAAGAGTCTTAGCTGTCGCTCAGCATCACCAACATATTTTCCTAAACAATCAGCACCCTTACGAGCAAAATATGCTATTCGTTTATTACCACGTGCACAAGCACCTATTAGTGCTCGCACGACAAGAGTTTTACCTGTTCCAGGATACCCATGCAAAAGAACACCTCTAGGAGGTGCGAGACTCAGACTATCAAAGAACTCTGGATATAGAAGAGGTAATATGACAACCTCTTTCATGCATCTAATGACATTTTGCAGACCTGCAACAGATTCCCAACCCTGAAACAGTTTCCCACTCTCGGAGTCGGAGCCTCCAATGTACACAGGTGCAATTCTCACTAAATCTCGATGTAGCCTCTTGCTTTCACGTTTCAAAAACTCTTCATCATCGCCACATTTCTCTAACCACTTTTCTTCTGCCTCAATATCCTTTCGCCAAGCATCATTTGATACCTTTCTAATTTCCAACTTCATTTTCTTGACCTTCAATTTCTTTTTGTGGGCTAAGTACTGATAACCAAGAGGCTGGAAGAGTTTTCTGTGACCAGTACAGGCAATAAGAAATTTGCGATGATCAAATACGCAATTCATAGCTCGTGCACAAGGCTGCAAGACACAAAATGCAAGAGGCCATAAAAGATATGCAAATCAAAAATGAATACTAAGTTCGTGAGAGCGAGGGTGCGTGTTGTCCGTCTACAAAATAATACAAAAAAATAAATAAACTCAAATAATAGCACATATATACATAATATATTGATAATTTTTCTAGATGACAAAGATACGAACCAAGTGGTAAGTTCTTGGACACCGATCAACACGGCATCCAATAGTCGCTCCGGGTCTTCCACAGCGGGTGCATTTTAACACTCTTCCTCTGCATAGTGCAGCCCTTATATTTTTTAAGCATCCTACACCAGCAAAGTAAACCTGCAAACAAATTAGACGAATTTATTGTAACATGGCCCAAAACTATAAATAAAGATTCTTAAAATACAAGAGCAGATCTACTAATACAATCAACGTTACATTAAAAACAAATAGATAATTCCATATACATTAAATCTTGTAATAATCAAGCGAAAAAAGTGTTGCTTACTTCCTAATTACGTGTTCCAGCACAGGGAAGACAGAAAAGGTAATATGTAGATCCCTATTAATCTGATAAAAAGACATCATCAGTGCACACCCATGCAAAAGAATCTATTATCAGGATCACCAACAGCAGAGAGCTAACAGAAACGGACTAACCAGCCATAGAGTTAATAGCCCTAATGTATAAAGAGCACAAAAGAAAGAACATTACCTATAGCAATTGAATAAGAATTTAAAATGTAATACGAGGAAGATAGTAAGGTATTAAACTAATTTACAAACTCAAGAAGCATGGTTCAGAAGGTAAACTACCTGTCAGTGGATTTTGTAAACTAATCCCCCACATTTGGCTAAGGTCTATGCGGTTTGTAAAAACTGCTACAAGTTTTGGTACAAGTAAACTGACAGTATATATCTGTCTAATGCTGTACGTGTGAGTCTTATGACACAGCATGAACCCTTTAGGCAAACCTACCACACTAAACCGTATAGAAACAGAAATCAATTAAGTTAAAGTCTTATGGTCCATATAACCTTGTCCTTTTGACATACTATCACCAAAAACATAGTCCACACTATGAAGGATCACTTGGCTGAATCCGTTTTAGGTACCACCTAAAACCACCTTATGTGGCAGCCTGGCAGTTAATGTGGCAGAAAACCACCCAATCAGAGACTTTCAATAAATGATACGACTATGCCACATCAGCCTGCCATGTGGTACCTAAAACAATGTTTCACGTGGCATTATTCTTGTTAATCTTAAATATTAACTTTGATATTTTCCAAGATGATGTTGTTCTAGAAGTAACTTTTCGAACACAATAGGCAGGCCGCTATATTTTTACACCATAGCTATGAGCCTATGATATTCTAAAAACTATAAAATCTAAACCAAGTACTTACCAAAACAAAAAACAAACAAAAATTGAAAAGATGTGAGAAAGATCGAAGGAGTCAATATGTAAAAGTAGCAATGACCTGTACAGGGCTAATTTCAAAGTTCATCCTTTTTTCTACCTTTGGGCTAGTGTGGGAGGGTGTGAAGGAGCATGCCAAGTTCACTACCAAAAGCTAATTTTTAAACAAGTTTTATTCTGTTCCTAACTTATCACGAACATAGACAACAAAAGTACTGATAAAAGCAAATCAACAGGTTCATAATGCTTAGATATTAAAATTATATATACAGATCCCATAATGTAAAGCAAAAAATATTTCAACAGTTAGCCAAGAAACCACACCTCTGGACTCCAAACAGCACAGTGTTGATGAACCCATGTTCCAGCAATACCATCACGATCATTTATTGGACCCAAGAGACGTCCAAGCCAGCCAGGTTCATCACCAAAACCATCCCATATGTTATAGTCAAATATTTCAGAGGCTGAAGAGCCACTATATGCTTCATTCTCAATGTCAACCATATCTTGAGCTAATATTTTTGGAGGTACACCGTCAGTCCCTCCCCCACACAAACCACACCGTCTGCCCTCCTTAATCTGTGACTTTCCAACTTTGGGCACATCCACCTTCACATTATTCACTTCTATTGCAAGCTTTCCATCATGCTTGGTCAAATGGGAATCATTCCCGTCACAACACCCTTCAACTTCCGCTTCATGTATTGGGAGTCCAACAGCTTCTATGGCCTCATGTTGATCTTCTCCTTCACCCACACACAGTACCAGCTCCTGTTCCCTCTGTTTATGATTTTCTTCTTCAACAACACCAACTGATTGCTCCACCTGTTGATCAACTTGTTCCACGATTTCCCCACCTTCTGCAGTTTCTGCAGCTTCCACTTTCTCATCACCAATGCACTCCTCCTCTAACTCTAAATTATCCGCCGCCTCAATTATCTTCATGGCATCGCCCTCCAAAGTTTCCCTCTCATTTCCACCACCCTCGTTCAATAAACCATCTCCATCCTCTCCCGTCACCTCCTCTTCCTCATTAACCTCCACCAACTCATTCTCCTCATGCTCCGAGCCATGCGTTGCTCTAACTCTCCCTGGCCTCTTTGATTTCACAACCTTGGGCCTCCCACCTTCCAACCCCTCCTCATTCTCATCATCCAACCTCACCCCCTTCCCTCCACTACAACCCCCACTCACCTCCTCAAAAAGCTTCCTCTTCCCTTTTCTAAACCCCAACTGCCCCCTCCTCAACCTCGACTTCCACCCTCCCTCCTCCTCCTCCTTCACATTCTTCCCACCAAAATCCTTCCCTACTCTCCTCCTCTTCTTCGGCGGCCCCGGTGACAAATCAAGCATAACCGGGGCCCGCCGAGCCCTGGAGCTCCTCCTGAGCTCCGATTCACCCGGCCCCGCCCCATCATCATTAACCTGATGATGGTTCCGCTTATACACAGCTTCACTGATAGCATCAAGCCTCTTGTGCTTCTTCCGATTCCTATTTCCACACCCCTTCGAATCCCTCGGCGACGATCGCATGACAAACAATTGTTCACAGACAGAAATTCCAATATCCACAAACAAAAAATCTAATCTTTTTGGGGAAATGAGAATCAATGGATCCCTCTCTTTCTCTAATTAGGTTTCCGATTCAGATAACAGATACTGTATAGTGACTCACCAGGTCATAGCTGCAAGGATCGGCTCCGGATTCAGAAACAGAGCAACTTCCGATGAATAAATAAAAAAAACCCTAAGATAACATTCCGACGAAGCTCCGACCAGCTTTGGGGCTAGTTTTAGACGAAGACTGGTTGTGGGCTTTGGGTTTGGGGCTCTCTTCTTTCTCAAAGCTTCATCTTTTTGTGCTTGCTCTGTAATTTGGTTCGGGAGCTCCTCAGTTAAAGAAACGACTAAGGCCAGAGGAAAGAGCTTCCGCTCACTCTTCCCCACGCGCACCGTTGGCGCGTGCGTTACACGCACATGATGTTACATGGTTTATTGGTCTCAATGGTATACACGAGTTATGGAGGGTTTATGGGGTGAGATTTACTGCACGCGCGTGGGGTGGGAGGTTGGGGGTGGGTAACTGAGCATGGGGTTTTTGCATAGTCGCTGGGGTTTTTTTGTTGCTTCGGTGTTGTTGTTGCCGCCAAATGTGTTGGTTTCTAATTTCTAATATAAGAGAGCACAGAGGAATGGAGGATTGGGAATATGGAGTGAGGAATAAATTTTGCACATCCACCTGACTTTTCTGGTTGCACCACCACTCAATAGGGTGCTGCCACTTTTCCTCAAAATTGTTTTTTTTGGTTATAAACACTACGAGTTTCAGTTTGACAGATTTTAGTCCGTCTATTTATTTTTCGATTTTGAAGATCTTAACGATCATCAAATTGGCTGAAATTTTGCAAAAAGGATCTACACAATATGATCTAGATTCTGGACTATGGATATAAAGAAATTCGATCAAAAAATGGTGCAAAAATGAAAATCTGCACCAAAACCATTGGTGCGGACATGTGTACCGGAGTAAAATTATATATAAATATATATATAAAGAAATTCGATCAAAAAATGGTGCAAAAATGAAAATCTGCACCAAAACCATTGGTGCGAACGTGTGTACCGGAGTAAAATTATATATATCATGCGTACCGGAGTAAAATTATATATATATATATATATATATATATATATATATAGTCCCCTTCTAATGAGGATCTATTTTTTGACATATATGAGAGATCGGGGTTTATACTAACTTTTTTATCACAAAATCACATCTCCACAGTTCAATATGTAGTTCTATATAAGTAGATCACTTCTGCAAAATTTCATCTAAATTGGTAATCATTAAGGTGCTCAAAACTGCGAATTAAAAGTTAAAGCATGAACGGTTCAAGTTTGGTCGATTTGATCCGTCAATTGATTTCTGTTAGTTCGAAGCCTTAACGATCACCAAATTAGATGAAATTTTATAGACATGATCTACATATACATCTAAATATTTAACGGTGAAGATGTTGATATGTGATCAAAAAGTTGGTATAATCTTCAATTTCTCATATATGTCAAAAAAGAGATCCTTAAATGATATATATATATATATAGTAAAGTAACATGACCTTATGGATACGAATGAATTCACAATAACATAAGATTATTTCAGTTTCATAAACTATGATCTATAGATTTAATAAATGAATGCAATTAGTATCCATGCAAATAAACCTGAATATGTTTATATGAGTTTGAAGGACCATTCTTCTGAAGTTCATATGTGTTGGACTCCTGCCAATCTATATATGAATAATAATTGTTAGAATTATTACTTTATATATAAATGAACAAATAATGCAAAAAACACAATAGAGAGCAATTTTCTACTAACCTTAGGTGGAGCTCTTTTTTTTCTTTGGTACAAATACATTTTTTCTTTAGGAGGTATCAAAGCAACCTCTTGTTCGTCTCTTAGTGATGAAGATCTCATTTTTGACCGCTTCTTAAATCCCAAGTCATTGATAGGGGAAACCTGAGCATTCTCTTGTCATGTTGTACTGATAAAGATCTCTTTTTTGACTTTTTCGTAGTTCCCAAATCATTTTTCTCTTACATTTGTGACACCTTCTATAGATCTTTACTTTTGGATCACACAAAACCAAATTTGCATTATTTTCATACACTTCATCGTCTGAATCTATATCAACATTCGTTTCGATTTCTTGTCCCATGAGTGAAGTGCCATCAAATTCTGCCTTTGATTCTAATAATTTAGACTTGACCAAAGTTGATGACTGCTTATCCTTTGCACCTTTTGCAACAATTCTTTGTACTATGTGAGACAAGTGACTATATTGAAGGGCAACAAATGCACTACGATCACTTAAATTTGCTTCTTCATAACAATGAAAATCAGTTCCCTTTCTAGCATCTCTTCTCCACCATTTTAAGTAGTACTTGGATGGTAATGTTGATAAGCCTAAATCACAGAATAATTTTAATACATGTGCACAAAGAATCCTTTCAAACTGAAATCTCTTACAACTACATTTCACTGACTGATTTGCAGATGAATATAAGACTGACCTTCTCAAGTTTGGATTCCCTAGTCTTTGAACCACATATGCTTGTATTATCCTCTCATCACTCTCTTTTTACAGTACCAAGTCCAAACATTTTCGATACTCTTCTTGAAAACAATTGAAACTGGCTTTTGTGTACACCCTTGTTGCTTCACTCTCCACCTTCCAATTTGATAGAAGCTTTCACTTCCTTTGTGTAGTTGCAACGTCCGCAAGCCTCTCATTCTCTCTTCAATCAACTAAAATACTCTTATAGTGTATGACCCACTTACAAAGAATAAGGCTCCTAGAAAAGAACTTTTTCAAAGTCTTGTTTATGCTTTCACTTCTCTGTGTTTTTGTCATAGCTACAAATGGGATGAAACATGTTCGAGTTCAATTTCACTAATTTTCAGAAATAGTAATGTGAAAGGTGATATGTAACAAAGTAAATAACAAAATAATAAACCATAGTTAACTAAATACATAATGCATTTTGTTTTGAAAAAAAGGCTTACGGTATCAAAGATACAAACATAGTGCTAGCTCTATGTACATTTTGGTAGTTCAGTCAGCTTCCTCCTATCATATATATGCTATGTTTGATGTAGCTTTATAAGAAAATAAACGAACAAATATAATTTAAGAAAATAATTTTTTTTTCATACATGCACAAAAGTTAGATCAACCATAGATTTGTGCTCATTTCTCACACAATTGAGACAAGTCTTGAAGTCACTCATTTTCTTCCAAATCATAATCATCAAGTAGGTCTTTCCAACTTGACTCAAACACTTCAATACTATCAGGATCGTATATACATTTTTTGAAATGTTGCGCAAAGAGCAAAAACATCTCAAATACTTTATTCGAGTGTTTTGCAGCATTCTGATATATGTGCCACAAGCAAAGGCGATGGTGAGGATCAGGTTGTACTTCTCTAACTCACTAGCAATTGATGCAGCTTGAACACTAAATATAGTCTTTGGTTTCTTTCCTCTCATAGCTTCATGGTCAGACATCAAAGCACCATTTGAATGTCTCTATGGTATCCCCATCTAATAAACCACAACTAAATAATATTGTCTGACCATGGTTATTAACCTCAACCATTGGAGCACAGACAATAACATATTTGTTAGTTTTAAAGGTTGTATCGAATACAACTGCATCACCAAATATAGCATAATCAGTCCTTGATTTTCCATCACAAAAGAAAACACCACATATTTCATTCTCAATGTTTGTTCGAATTTCATAAAAATGCCTTATCCTCCTTTTTCTTTTTATGAAAGTAATTAAGCAAACATTTAGCATCATTATTTTTCAGAAACTCCGCTCTTCTTTGAATGAAGTTATTGCAATCAATCTGAAGGAAATTTAAATTTTCTGGTCCTCCTAATTCAACGGTCAAGTATGCAAAGATTTGTGATGGCGTGAACCCAGCCACCGCATTTGATTTATCAAACCACCTTGAGCTTGCTCTATTGTTCTATGCGACGTTATAGCATGTGAACTTGATCGTGGAACAAGATTATGTGTATGCTCAGCTTCAAACTTTGTGACAACAAATTTCCTATCTTTATTGAGTTTGATCTGAAGCATCGCTTTGCATTCGAATCTTGTTTCTTCTCTTCTCTTTTTCTGGATTGTTCCTTTTTTGGTAGAATCCTTCACAAGAGCAGCAAAATTCTCTTTTCCATATCACATCGGTATTTTTATATTTGTTGCTTCTTAGCTTTCGCACACTAAGGCCAACATCTCTAGCATATAAATTGCAATAATCATATGCATCTTGATCATTTTCAAAACGTACTCATACCAAGCACTGAGATTTTGCCACTTTCTACTTGCTTCTCACCATGCAAGGTGCATAAATTTTCTAAATGAAAATCCAAATGTTCATCATCATTGAGTTCTTGAGTATCATCACTACCATGTGGAGAATCATATTCTAGTTTCTCATTAGCCTCAATATGAATCACATGATCTTCACATCCTCTTATCTCACTCTTAGTGTTATTATAATGCTGAGAACAAAAGTATTCATCGTCTTCAATTTTCATGAATTCGGTACGAATATGCACCTTGTCATATAATTAGGCACAAAAAAGAACTTAGTGATTCTTATCAATCTAACAAGAAAAGAGTATCATGTACAAATAGAAACAAATGAGGATATCATCAAAAGCACTTACCCTTGGCATGCAAAAGGTGAAGAGCCAAGAAGATAATGCCTACGTCTGTAATAAACAATTCACATAAAAAGAAGAAAAATCGAAGAACATGTAGATGATAATAAGTGGTCGATCAATAGGAGAGAAAGAGATTTCAAGTCGGGTATGATGAGAAGTGATCGATTGATTAATATGAGATTATAAAAACTACATAGAACAATAGTTGTATCTCAGTCGAAGATGAAAAGCTAAGTCTGTTTAGAAGATAGAAGTGAATTAAAGGTATATATTTCTTTCTAATTAACAAGTTAAGCATGATTAACCATAGGTGTGTTTATGGACACGTGACAACACCGTATTGAGTGGTGGTACCACCAAAAAAGGTCAAGTGGTGGGAAAAATTGATTCCATGTAGTGAAGGGGGTTTGAAGAGCACAACGACTCTTTTTCAGGGCCAAATTCTGATGCCCCTCTTCTTTTTTCTAAGTGGGGTAGGGAAATGCATACATAGATATATTCACCCTTTGTGAATTTTCACTTGGGAAAGGATTCTAGTACCATTAGTGGGGGTAAATTTGTGTTTCTTTATAATTTTTCATATAGGCAAGCAATTTGGGATGATACAAAAAACATGCCTCATTTTCATTATCTGATTATCATCAAGAACTTCCATGTCCCCCACCCAAGAATTTGAAGGAAAAGTGGATCTTTTAGGATTATGGCTGAAGTAAAGTACAATTAGGCCAATTGGAAGTTATTATCTACTATTAATAAAATCAGAAGAGATGTTTGACTATGGTCAACGGTTAAATTTTTAAACTTTCTATAATGCCTTTGATTGATTAAAACTTAAAATATATGTTCTAATAGATAAAGGATGAATTAGTAATTATAACTGTTGAAAATAAGAGAAAAACTTAAAAGAAAAAGAAAGAAAGAAAAACTTAAAACGTGAAAAGTGGGAAGAAAAATTCACACATGCACATAATGCAGGGCAATATGTTAGTTTATGTTAAACGAGGTGATCCGAGATAGAGACTTAAGCATCAAACAAGGAAACATGAAACTATCAACCAAACACAAGGAAAGATGAAACCACTTATTAACATGATGATCTGTATGGTTTCTTCGTTATTATTACTATTCAAATAAATTGACATCACTTTATTTAGAGCTGAAATTAAATAAACTAAATAAAAATTTGGTACACTCTTCTGGGTTGTTCCAATGATGAGAAAAAAAGAAAGAAAGAGTATATTCTTGAGGAATAAATTGTAATTATCTTGTTTCCTTAATAGGTTAGCATAATCCCGCAATTACATAGTTATCTAATTTTCTTTGTAAGCTTGATAAAATCTCACTAATTGTGGATTACGGCTTCAAGGTCGTAGTTGTAGGAGATTGATTGTTGCAATGTACTTGTATATATTCCATGTATTGGTTAACATTGTGAATACAAAAAATTCATCATTCACCAATTCTTTAGATGAATCAAAGCACCATTCTGGTGCCTAATTTCTTATTCTCTTACTTTCATCCCTTAGCCAACCTTTAAACTTCACCACCATGGCAGGTGAAGACGATACCCATGAAAAGATTTAGAACCTTAAAAAAGACAAACACAAACTTTCAAGTAGTAGCATCATTGATACATCAAATATACCTACTACATTCATCCATCAGATCACCCTAGCCAGATGCTTGTTTCA
This sequence comes from Comarum palustre, assembly GCA_951800085.1. Classification (NCBI taxonomy): domain Eukaryota; kingdom Viridiplantae; phylum Streptophyta; class Magnoliopsida; order Rosales; family Rosaceae; genus Comarum; species Comarum palustre. The sequence goes on along the minus strand of OX637587.1, from coordinate 13,900,624 downwards.
TCAAAACTGAATGGTGACAATTATTCAGACTGGAGCAAATCCATACTTCATGCCCTCACAACCAAGAATAAAATTGGCTTCATCAATGGTCTATTAAGCCTCCTTCAAAGACAGAACAACCAGCCGATTATGCTCTATAAAATATATGCAACACGATAATCTTATCATGGCTTGCTAACTCAGTGGAACCAGATCTCGCCAAAGGGGTGATTCATGCGATAACTGCACATCAGGTATGAGGTGATTTCAAACATCAATTTTCTCAACACAATGCTCCGATAGTCTATCAGATTCATAAACATGTTTTCACAGTGAAGTGAGTGTGGGATAAATGAGAGTGTGGTCAGTGAATTGGGGTAAATGAGTGTCAGTGGTGTTAGTTTAATAGTAAAGTGATAGTTCAGTCTTGCAACAGGATTTCTCATGTTTCAAACTCTTTCCATGTTTAGGTTTTTGTGTTTTTTTTGCATGCTCTGAGGCTTATTTGCTAGACCGATTCTTATGTGAAAAATTGAAATGTGCAGTACCACCATCCTCTCTTTATAATTTCATATTGATATCTCAATCTATTAGCCAATCTAATCACAACTTTATTCTTCTTCTTCTTCTTCTTTTCCCTTTTAGGAACCCTAGAAGCAGATTGTGGAATTCGATTTGCTTATCATATTGGAATATCTGATCAGATCTGAAAAAGTAAGATTTTGATTTGATTGGTTGATTGAATTTTAAGTGTGTAGCTCTTTTAGTACTTTAAAAAAAATGATAAAATCCTCCCTCTTCCTAATTATTTACCATTTACTATATATATATATTGGTTGTATTACTGTTCATAATGAACAGTTTTAACAGTACTGGCCTCAGTTTGGGCATGTGTTTTCCTCTTCTAGCCACCTATTCGACCTCAGCCTCCCGCCTTTACGTGTCTTCTTCGCTCCGCTTCTGCATCTTTTCTTTTGTTTCGTTTTGGTTTTGACGGGAGACTGAAGGGGAGAACGAGAGCAAATGGATAGTAAGAAGTTTTTGGCTGACAGATTTGAGACGTGGTTTGCTCATTGCTTTTCCTCTCCTTCTGTTCGATCTCCATGGCTTCTCAATCACCCATTTTACTGCTAAGGGTTCCATTCAGAGAGCAATTCCAGAGATATCGGTGAGAGAAGTGATCAATGGGGAAGAGGTGATAACTTTGGTGTTTTCTATTGGTGAGAGTTCGATTTTGTTTATGTTGAATTTCAATTATAGGTTTTTCTTTTGAATTCGTATTTGCTGATTTGATTGTAACGGTTAGCAGGTTGTGATCGATCTGTCTCTCTTCGTTCTCCCTAGACTGGTAATGGCTTCTTTGTGCAAATTGAGATTGAGGCAGGTATTTAAGGTTAGTACATGAGTTTAATTTTTTCCTTAGTCCGAGTTAAATGTTTGAACTTTTTTGTTCTCAGATTGAGGACTCATTGAGTTTTATCTTTAGGTGTTGGTACTTGCAACAAGATCTTCATTGGTTATTCAGATTTTGCATGATTTAGGCAGAACTTAACATGTGTGTCTAAGTGTTTTGCGAAAGTGAGCTTCACCTGCTGCTTTGTATGTGCTCGGATTTTCATTGGTTTTACTGTGAATTTTTTATTTTTCGCTTGAGTTTTTCTTCTAGGGTTTGATTTTTTTCTTAGTCCAAGAGGATATCTGAAGTTTAAGCTTTTTTGTTCTCATATTGCAGAGGAATTAAGTTCTATGTGGATTGGCATTTCAATTAATATTCCAATAGGATATTTACTGCTACAGGGATTTTGTTACGCATCTAATTTGCCAAGGTATTTGATTGGATTTTGTCTATATGTTTTTTTATGACATCATTGTTTTTATGGGATTGATGTTTATTTGTTGGCTTCTAGAACAATTATGTCATAACAAAAACTTAAAGACAAAATCAAATAAAATACCTTGACAAATTGTTTATTTGTTGGCTTCTAAAACAGGATCATCTCTATCTTTAGATGTTTCAATCTGTGAAAGGGTGATGATATATGAACATGTACCTCCATGAATAAGTTAAGAGACACTTATGTTAACCAGTGTCAACTAGGAAAGTTTGGTCTGAACTGATCTAATTCAATCTGTGTAGTGAAAGTCCTTGAGTGGTTGTTTTGTAAACTATATCTATGGTCTATCATGTGATCCAGAAAACAAAAATAAGTATTGATTTCAAAATATAATACCTGTGAAATGAGTAAGGGATTTGTCTTCTTTATTTGCAGGCAATGAGTGTTATAAGCATTCATCTAAGCATTTATACTGAAGAAGAAGTTCTAGGTAATTAGAATGTAATGAACCTTTAGCACAATAACATTGATAATTATACTATTCGTCTTCTCCTTTTTAACTATGTGTATCGATATCTCGCGTTGCCTATTTGATACTTTAAACGGTAGTATACAAAAGTTTGTCATGTTCCACTCTTTGTATACATATAGGTGTACAAAAGTTTTTGATATAACATTTTAAAGAACAAGACAGGAGCAACATATGTGAATTAAGTTGATGAAATGATCAATTTCATTAATATAAGCCAATTTTAACTTCATAAATTTCATATATATAGTTTTTCCATGCATTTCATATTATACTTTGTTTAACATAACAATATCTTTTTTTGTAATGGAGAACAATATCAGTTGAAAACATTAATTTCAACTCGCCGGAACGTGCGGGTTTTTTGACTAGTTGACTATATACTATGGGGTGAGTACTGTTTACGGAAACAGTCTAAACAGTGTGGGCCTTGAGGCCTTTTTCCTTTTCTTTCCAATCTCTCCATCGATCTCTCTCGAAACACCGAACCATTATCTCTTCCAAGTTCTTCCTCTCTCCCGATCTCTCTCGAACTCCACCGAATCATCTCTATCAAGCCACATCCATCTATTATGTTTATCATTTTGGCTTTTCTCTCTCGAGTCTTGAAGCTTCCAGATCCAGAGTAATCGAGTTTTTATTTGGCCGGCTACAACTGTGATTCCGATTGAATCAGTACGAATCGCTCTTAGGTCGCGCTTCGATTTCAACTCCACGTACATAGTTCTCATCAGCCTTCGATCACAGTGATTTCAATCAGGTTGTTGTTGACTCGGTGGTAAGAAATTTGGGATCTTTTAAGGTTGTTGTTAAGAAAGACGTGTGATTAAGAATGAAGTTTTCAACGTTTTCTTGACTATCTTTGGATTGCTTTCGATGCCAGGGATTCTTATCTTTGATCATTTGAAAGGTGATAAGGTTTTCTTCTCACTTCTGACTTGATAATTTCTTTTGTTTCTCAGATGTTAGTTAGTTGCATTTTACCAATCTTTAATTCCTTGTAGGAATAGCTAGGTTTGTCTTACTAAATCAATTTCAGGTTTTATGTCATTGGGTTGCTTAGGAAACTTGGGAGGAGGTGGCTTTTTGATAGGGTTCAACTTTTGTGTTCTCAAACGACGATTCATTATGCAAAATTGTGTTTGTGTTAAGTAGTTCTCAATACCTCTTTTTATGGGTTGTTAATTTATTACTTACTATATTGAGTCAGCAAGCAGGTCTTCAAGTGAATCACACCACCAATATAATTTGCCCTGTGTAATTGAATTGGGGTTTCAATAGGTTCACGTTTTAACGTTCAATCCCCAACATGTCTATATGTCCAATATAAGCAGGTGACATTTGGTTCTGTGTTTTAGTTACTGAAGATGTAATATGTGGCGATACACATGAACTTGCTTATTTTTCCTGTTTTCTGCTTTGTAATTGTTGTTAATTAGGTTTGGTATTTAGATTCTGTTTTGAAAGCTTCCTTAAAATAAAAAGTGGTCTCTCTCTTACAGGTTGTTGCTTTTGAGGAAGTTGTGTAATCATATACCAGTAATACCACCCTTTTCAGGTCTTTAACTAAAACATTCATATTCAATCGTCCTCAAGTTGGGAATTTGCATCATGTCTGAGCTTTATTTATTTTTCCTTTATTTATTATATATATATATATATATAATGTCAATTAGTCAAAATGTTAGAATCAAGAGTTATATCTTTACATGTTGTTACCCCTCTACAACATTTGGGTTTTAATTCGTTATGATTTTGCAATTACTTGATTCAGTGATTGTATTGTTTTAACATTAGGTAGGGTGAGTTTTGCTCTTGGTTCATCATGTTTGTGGTTTATGTTCAATCGTTTGTTTTTCTATTGTGTTCTGTTTGAATGTTTTATTGCGATGCAGAGTTTCAATTTTCCAAGATTGCACCTCCCAATTTGGATAGCGATCAAAATTGAGGCTTTTCAGGTATTTCGTAATGAAGCTACTTGCCTAATGTAATTGGTGTTTGGTAGGGTTTAAAGAATGACTTGGTTTTTTTCATCACGTCTGCCATCATGATTGTGTTTGGGGGCATGCTATTATGTTTATTTAGGTTCCATATATGAGGCTATTGATCTCTTTACTGAATTTAAACAGGTAATTTTCTACTTCTCGAGGTCTATGTTATATGTCACATTTTAATAGTATTATAGAGGTGAAATTGAGCTATCCTTCCAAATCAGAGAATGAGAGAAATGAGCCCTTGCCTGTCTATTAGTACACTTGGTATAAATTCATATCAGTACTAGTATTGATCATCTCAGTATTGAAAACTAAAGGAAAAATATGGGTGCAGTACTGATCAGTAAAAAGAACACATAAATTGACATCAGATCCCAACTTCAAGAACTATCTCAGACAACACCATTACGGACGGCAGAGATAATGGCGAAAAACCGATCTGGGTCGGGTCGGGTTTTGCGGGTAACCGGTCGAACCGAGAGAGAATCGGGAGAGAGGGAGAAAGGCGCACTGTAAAAGTCTGATTTCCTACCCTCAATAGTAAGTTTTTCCACCTATTTATACTCCTGAATCAGAATAGTAACTTTCGTTTTTATATCATAACTTCTTCATGCAAACTCTGATTTAAGCGTGCTACGTGTCCACGAACTCGTATTAACGCTCTCTACAACTTCGTAAAAGAAAGTTTCTCGAGATAACAATCTTAAGAAAAAGTCAACATTAGACCTCTTTTTAGTCAAACGGTTACTAATTATAATAAAAGGCTAGAATAACGCGAACGTAACCGATAGTAAAAGAAATTCTAGAACTGGGGTGTGACATGTTATGTAACCTTTTATCTTATGCATGTAATTTTTCAGAATCTTCTTACCATGGAGCTTGTCGGTCGGGGTATTTGAGTGGCAGATTATTTCACTTGAACCAAATATATGCAGGAGAGAAACCTGAAGCACAGCCTCACACTGTTTTAACTTCGAGCTATAACCGGCTAAATGAAATTTGGTTGTGGCACCGCCGCCTAGGGTATCCATCTTTCAGCCTTATGAAAAAATCTATGCCTTCTTTATTTATTGGTGTGAATGAGTCTTCTCTACGCTATGAAACATGTATCTTGATCAAGAGTCATCGTGCTACTTATTCTCTGAGTTTTACTTAGAGTGGTGTTCCGTTTGAAATAATTCATTCAGATGTTTAGGGACCTTCTTGAGAGCCTATTATGTTAGATACGAGATACTTTGTCTTGTTGATTGCACACGATTGTCATGGGTTGCTCTCCTTAAAACCAAAGATGAAGTTTTTTTTTCCATCTTTTCAATCTTTTCATACTCTTGTTCACACACAGTACAATAGTACCATAAAATTTTTTCATTCAGACAATAAGGGGGTATGTTAATCATGTTTTTCAATAGTTTTTCCAAACACATGGAATTATTCATCAAACTACATGTCCACAAACACCAGAGTAAAACGGAGTATCTGAAAGAAAAAACCGTCATCTCTTAGAAATGGCTCGTGTCATTCCTTTTAGTGCTCATATGTCTAAATATCTTTAGGATGATGCAGTACATGCTTTCGCTCATCTTATCAATCGTCTTTCATCTAGTGTTTCTTCAAGAAATGATTCCCTTTGAGGTTCTTGCATCTCATGTTCTCATTCCCTCATTTCATAATCTTTCTGCCCATGTCTTTGGTTATGTTGCTTTCGTTCATGTTCCTAAAAATCAGAGGTCTAAGGTGGATGCCCGGGCGATTAAGTATGTGTTCGTTAGCTACTGAGGACATCAGAAAGGCTGTAAGTATTACCATCCGCCCATCAGAAAGTATTATGTCACTATGGATGTCAATTTCTTAGAATATATGAGTTCTTTTTCTTCATCTGATACTACTCTTCAGGGGGAAAATTCATGTTTTGTAGAGTTGTATCACGGTGAGGGGAAAATCAGAAGAAGTGGAAGGAGTCACGCTTACAGGAGATATAATGATAGGTCCAGTTGAGATCATTGTTCCGTCAATTTCTGAAGCAGAGGTTCATTCGGAAGCAGAGGCTCAGCGAGAAACAGATGTATCGGTTCCAAGCACTGAAAATGTAATTGAAGACACAACTGCCCCTCCTGCCATTGCTCATACCCCTGATCCACAACTCACTGTTACTGAAGATCATGCATTTGAGGTATGTCACCCTAGTGATACTAGTAATAAAGACTGATAGTGGTCAATATGCGTTATCAAATAGGTCAACTCGAGGTCAACCACCCAAAAGATATGAACCCACTCTTCAAGCCAAATCAAAGTATCCAATAGTCAATTACATGTCCACTAAGAGGTTATCTAAGTCATATGCATCATTTGTGAATCAAATATCTGCTGTATCAGTAACTAACAAAGCGTAGGATGCATTGGGAGATCTAAAGTCGAAGAAAGAAATGGAGGCATTACAGAAGAATGATACATGACAACTTGTGCATCCACCACAAGACAAGAAGGTTGTAGATTGTCGTTGGGTGTTCACTGTGAAACACAATGCGGATGGGTCAGTAAATTGATATAAAACGCGTTTTGTGGAAAAGGGATTCACTCAGACGTATGGAATAGACTATGATGAGACATTTGCTCCAGTTGTCAAAATGAATAATATTCGGGTTCTACTTTCCTTTGCTGTTAGCTTAAGCTGACCACTCCGACAGTTTGATGTCAAGAACGCTTTCCTGCATGGAGAGTTAGCCGAAAAGGTGTACATGAGTCTTCCACCTGGGTATGCAGCTGGTTCTCCAAGTGAATTTGTGTGCAAATTAAGAAAGTCTTTGTACGGTCTCAAACAGTCACCCTGCGCGTGCTTGGTTTGGGAGGTTTTGGCAATTCATGCGTAAGATTAGTTACAGACAGAGTAATTCAGATTACACCTTATTTCTCAAACATCAAGGTGAGAAGTTAACAACCTTAATTATTTATGTCGATGATATGGTGATCACTGGTAATGATACCGTTAAGATGGATAGATTGCAGAAACAATTAGCCTTGGAGTTTGAGATGAAGGACTTAGGTGATCTTAAATACTTCTTAGGTATAGAGGTAGCAAGAGGGAGGTAAGGGATCTAATTATGGCAGGGGAAGTACATACTGGATCTGTTGACAGAAACATGTATGTTGGATTGCACACCTATTGAGCAGAACCATCTTCTAGTAGAATATTTGGATTAAGAACGTACTGATTGAGCTCGCTATCAGAGGATGGTTGGACGCTTGATTTACTTGACCCATACTAGACTAGATATTGCATATGTTATGAGTGTGGTGAGTCAATTCATGCATAACCCGAGCGACAGTCACATAGATGTTGTTGTAAGAATTTTAAGGTACTTAAAGTTAGCTCCAAGGAGAGGAGTAATGTTTTTTAAACACAGCAACATTCTCGATATTTATGGCTTCACGGATGCAGATTGGGCTGAAAACACAGAAGGTCGACATCAGGTTACTTCATCTTTGTGGGGGTAATTTGGTTACATGGAAGAGTAAGAAACAGAATGTTGTGGCACGATCTAGTGTTGAAGCTGAGTACAGAGGTATGACATATGGAGTGTGTGAATTGTTGTGGCTAAGGAATTTGTTACGTGATTTGGGTGTTCATCCTAAAAAGGCTATGCAGTTGTACTGTGATAACAAAGCTGCAATTGATATATCACAAAATTTAGTTCAGCATGATCGTACTAAAC